>CM066032.1:257142794-257547794 GCA_033557465.1 Ichthyophis bannanicus | reverse complement strand
CATTTAATAAGAATGTTTAGTCAGGATTGTGGGTCCCGATAGTTTTTGGGTTTAGCCTGAAAAGGATTAAGTTTGTATTAATCCCTTATGGGTTGCGGACCAAGTGAGAGGAATCTCTGTCGGCTGTATGTTCAAATTTTCAGTAAGCACTGAAACAGTTTAAATAGGAAATGATAAAGAACTGTTTTTGTTTTTCCTTTGATCTACAAAGTAATTAGATCACGACTTAACATTGATTTAAATTGTTTTTTTCTGGCATCTCTCTGTCCATGTGAATGAGAAGTCTCTTTTTATGAGCACAGTTCAATTGTTTCCCCGCGAGCAGAGGGGTGTGGCTTCCACATAGCCTGCAGAAAAAAAAAAAAAAAAAAATGGTTCTGAAGAGACTGCAGGAGATTTCTCCTAGGAATGAAAAGGGACTCCCGATTTGAAAAGCCTCTTCATTTAATCGAAGCGTGATGAATTTATAATTAGTTTTTTTTCTCTGGTTTCACTAGCTCTGTTTAACCAAAAGTTTTAAAAACAAAGTTTATCTTTTTATGAATGAGTATAAAGTCATTTGAATGCATGCTTCCCCTCTGTGCTGGTTACTAATGAACAAATCAGTTAGCTACACTAACCTTTACAATATTGGCTTTTAAGATAAATTAATTTGTTTTTCTGTATTTAAAAAAAAAAAAAAAAAGGAAAGGTGTACTGTATTTTATGAAAAATATCCGGAATGTCTTTTAAATATTTGCTTCCTGAACTAAAAAAATAATTTCTTTTGCAGAGACATGCTGACAGATAGCTATAGTTCTCTCTATAAGAAGCATAATGGATGTATGTGCTCAATCTAAGTGTTTCCTGCCTGCCCTATGTTTACAGAAATAATAAGTGTCTTTTCAAGTATGATCAAGAATTTCAGTAAGGGATTTACTGAAGATTATGAAATGTCTCTGTCCCAATCAGGATTTTGCCCTAGAATTTCTAGATATCCTGTCTCGTCTCTCTCTCTCTCTCTGTAAGTAGCTCCGTTTAGAGTGCTTAAGGGGGGGATGGAGCCCATTCCACCAATGATGTCACCCCCCGGTGGGCGTGAACTAATGTGCCCACAGCAGAGAAGTGGATCCTTTAAAAAAAAAAAAAAAAAAAAAAAAAAAAACCACCTGGATAGAGCATTGCTAGGAGAAACAGAAACCAGGAGAGGGGGGGGGGACTAAAGATTCCCAAGTAGTTTGCTAGCCACCTCTGCAACAGGGGAATGTGCACCCCCTCCGGACTAGAAGTGAAAGTCAGCTGACCAGACTTGTTTAGAACTGAAAAAAAAACTGCACTGAGAAGTTTTAGGACTTGATTGAACTAATGAACGGAAATTGCAGAGAACTGGATGAATTTGCGGGCATAATGGTTAAATGAAAGTTAATCAGAGGGTGTGTGAATTGTGAAAATAAATGTAACAGAGAAAGTGAATGATATTTTAGTTGGATGATGTGGAGTTTTTCCTAATCGAAGGAACAGCGGATGTGAAAACTGGGTGTGAGTGCGCCCATTATAGAAAAAGGACATTAGAGAAGTGAATGCCCGTATCTTGACTCCCGAGGGAGTACTTGATTGCAAAGTCATAAAACAATAAACCAAGCACAGTGTTTCAGCACGAGAGTGCAGCAGCTATAGCGTGAGTGGCAGCCGAAGAGGGCTACAGCATGGATGAAGACTAGGCCAGACCGGACTCTCCAGTTTCCCTGGGTCCCCAGGAGTCAGTCTGAAAAATAGGGGACCAATATATGGACTTTTATGGGGGATACAGGAGCAGAATACTAAAGCCAGTAGCCCCTGTGTTTTTCTCGCAAAGCCTTTTCTGCAGAACCACATGTGTGAACTAGAAAAAAAATAATAATAATAATAATGTACCAGTTCCTGTATATGCCTGAATGCCCTATTCCATTTTTGGAGCCGAGATCTGCTTGCAAAGCTTCAAGCACAGATATCCTCTGTTGAAGGAAGAAAAAAATGAAACTCAAACTGTCCCCAAGAAGAAGAATGGCGGTTCTATTCACCTGCATCCAAAGCAACAAGTTGTACACTTACCAACCTCATAGCCCCACCTGGAGGATGGGCAGAAGATAATCCACCTGGCCTAGCGAAGAACATAGCCCCTGCCATTGTCACCCTCAAGCCAGTCAAGAAGCCTGGGACAGGTGATTACCGCCCAGTGCAGGATCTAAGAAGAATGAATGATGCAGCTGAAACTATACAACCAGTGGTACCAAAATCCTTATATTCTCTTGGAACTGATCTCTGCTGAAGCTATACATTTCATCATTCTGGACTTAAAAAGATGTTTTTTTTCTGCATACGCTTAGCCCAAGACCCCACTACAAGGAGGCGGGGCCAACTCATCTGGACAAGATTACCTCAAGAATTCAAGAACTCGCCTCACTCAGCAAAAGATTTGACAAGTTATCCAGAAACTCCAGAAAAAAAAAAAAGAAAAAAATTCTACTTCAATATGTGGACAACTTGCTCATAACCACCAACTCAGAAAGTGAATGTCCACCAACCACCAGTGAACTCTTGCACCTTTTTAATGAGGCTGGATACAAAGTCTCAAGAGCCAAAGCATAATTATGTCAAACAAGTTAAATACCTAGGATTCCAGTTGTCCAGCGGAATTCGACGCCTGGAACCCTTACCAGAACGCAAAGCAGCTGTATGCAGTATTCCTACTCCAACCACCAGGAGGCAAGTGAGAGCCTTCTTGGGTGCCACAGGGTACTGTTGTATATGGATCCCCAATTTTGCGCTGCTAGCAAAACCATTGTATCAAGCTACCAAAGGAATGAAAAAGTCTCCATTGGAATGGGGACTTGAATAGGAATGCAGTCTTTTGATCTTTGAAAACCGCTCTGATGTTATCACCAGTTCTGGGTCTACCCGATGTCCAGAAAACCTTGCAGTCTCTATGTTCATGAGTCGCAAGGAAATGTTCTGGGAGTGTTGACTCAATCTCTTGGACCTTATTTGAGAAGCTGTTACAGCTACAGCCTTCCTAGTAAGCAAAAACTAAAAGAAAAATCCCTTTGAGACAGGATCTTCAAGTTACTGTACCACACTCTGTTCTAACCAATATGAAATACAAAGGAAATTACTAGCTAACAAATCTATGAATGTTGAAATATTAGAGTATGTTGTGTGAAAACCCCAGATACAACTGAAGGGTCAGTCAAGCTTTCAATCCTGCTATGTTGTTATCAGTTGGTCTTGATCCCCTGATCATGACTGTTTAGAAATTATGGACACTGTATTCTCAAGCCGCCTGGATTTGACTGATGTCCCTATGGAGAACCCTGAACAGACTTTCTTTGTGGCTGAAGGCAGTTTCATCATCAATGGACATTGTTGTGCTAGATATGCAGTGATGACCCCTGATTTGGTAGTTGAGTCCTCAGCCCTGGCCCCAGAAACTTCACCACAGAAAGCTGAACTGATAGTCCTCACTAGAGCACTAACAATAGGAAAAGAGCCCTGTCTAAATGTGTACCCAGATTTCAAGTATACCCTTACAACCTTGCATGCATATGGGGCCCTGTACAAAGAATGAGGGTGGATAACCTTAGGAAGCAAGTCCATTAAGTATAGCCCCAAGATATTGATATTAATAGATACATACTGCCTATAGATCTCAGAATTTAGGAAAAGTAGAATGTATGAATAGAACCCTGAAATCTCAGTTGTCTAAACTTTGCCAAGAGGTTTACCTGAAGTGGCCCCAGGTTCTTCCCATAGCCCTTCTTAGGATATACTTAGCCCCTGCTAAGTCTTTAGGAGTTTCCCTTTTTGAGATTCTGTATGGGCAACCCCTGCCTATTGTATAGGAAATAAAAGGAGATATGAGACAGATAGGATCTGAAATTATTAGACATGAACTATTGGTTTTAAGTTCTGTTTTGCAGGAGTCTTCATACCTGAGTACAAAATCGATTACTCATCAATTTGCCTGCACCCCTGCATCCTTTCAAGCCTGGAGTCTCGGTGTGGATCAAAGAGTGGAGAAAGATACTGTTAGCCCTGCATTGGAGGGGACCCTATGTCGTCATCCTGTCAACAACTCCAACTGCAGTAAAAGTCGCAGAATTTGAACCTTGGATCCATCATAATCAAGGGAAGCCAGCAGCTGCTCTTGAACCTGATCACTGGACTACTGTATAGCATCCTGAGACTCCATTGCACCTCACCCTACAACAACAACCACGGACCTAAGACTTATTGGTCCCTCAGAAACTGCACTATTTCAAGACTGTTTGTTTATCTGAAGGTAAGCCTCGCATCTGAAAAAACCTGCAATCATCAGAAAGAGACTGTGTTGTGTTAAGAAATTGAATCTTCTAAGAGACTGTGTTTAAATACTCTGAAAAGACTGTTTTGATCTACTAAAGAGTGAACTGCTCTAAGGAAGCAATAATAGCCTAAGAGACTATGCTATGATATTTTAAGAAATTGAGACATCCCAGAGGACAGTGATACTTTGGAATCTACAGCCCTACTCCTGCCAAAAAGCTGGTAGGTCTACGTACGGCAGAAGCTTGAGGATCTACAATCAACCCTACATCTGTTATCTGTTGTGGAAGTCGACAGTTCCACCAATTTTCCAGAGACTATGCCCATTATGAATTATTATTGCTTTATTTTGGCAGCAGCCTTGGAGTGCTTTGAAATGACTTTTGCCTTATCTCCCTGGGCAGCCTGTATAAGTACAACATGAACTGGACCGAAGGTCAC
Organism: Ichthyophis bannanicus; assembly: GCA_033557465.1. Lineage (NCBI taxonomy): Eukaryota > Metazoa > Chordata > Amphibia > Gymnophiona > Ichthyophiidae > Ichthyophis > Ichthyophis bannanicus. The sequence goes on along the minus strand of CM066032.1, from coordinate 257,543,033 downwards.
TCAGACCTTGTTTTATCATTCTCCCTATACTTGCATTGGTATACTCTCCAATCCAAAAGTTGTTCTAGATCTTGACTTTCTACAAGGCTATGCAAGCCACCGTTGCAATTCCTCATACCACCACCAGAACTTGTTTCTTGAACTTACTGGAGCAATAGCATCTAGTCTCCACACTTCTGACTGTTTCTATTGTGGAGGAACTAAGATGGGAGATCAGTGGCCCTGGGAGACGCAAGAACTGAACTATTCTATCCTATACAATCAGACTGATTTACATAATACTACTAGTGAGTGGGTATTGGCCCACCCCATTGTTGACAGTTTGTGTTTTGTTTGGACTGGACCACAATCTACTACGAAGGATGGACAGCTGGTCTGTCTAAATCAGAAGCTTTACGACAGCACAACAAAGATGCAACCGAACCTTCTAATCCTTTAGTTCTTTTTCCCACTCTTGCCAAACTATGGACTTTGACTATCTGCCTGTTGCTCCCTTGTTTCTTGCCATTTTGCTTGCAAATGATAACTTCAGTTATTAATAACACTGTAGAGCGTAAGACAGCTACAAAGATGCTAGCTATGTGAACTTACTACCCTATACCACAGAGTGATACCTTTACCTAGTATTATGTGATTTGATTCTCACACCTTATTAACATGCGGGTGAGAATAATCAAAGGGGGGAATGTGGTAGGCGACGGCCTATGATCCATGCTAATTGAACTAAGCAGACAGGCCTGAGCAGCTTGACCTGTAACTGAAGCCTGTAGTTAGGCCCAGAGGAATGAACCCCCCCCCTGAATGATGACACCATAGAATTGAAACTTAACTCAGTTTAACTGAACATAGCTAAGCAGAAACGAAACTTAGAAAATATAGAAAAACAAGTTTAATTGGTACTGATAAGGTGTGCTATGCTTCTATGGAATTAATTAACTCTGCAGAGAGCAAGGTCACAGTGCCTCTGCTTCGCATATGTTTTAACAAGCTCAGCGACCTTGGAGGAGAGAAGTAACAAGTTGGAGACACTGACCATTGTAATTGGGACTAGAAGGGGGGCAACCAGGTGCTGGGCCCAGACCAGAGTCCCTATTGGGTAGCCATATCAGTACCGGGACCAATAGATGGGTGAGAGGGGTACTGGGACCAATGAAAAGTTTCTCTATACCTAGAATGGAGAAGAACGCTATAAAAGCTGTTTTGCTAGAAACCATTGCTCAGCCATTTTGAATTTGATTATTGCTGGAGCCATGTGCACATTAAACTGGCTTGGATCCTTGAAAAGACTCCTGGATTTATTTATTGCATGCTTATCTGCTGCTACACTAGCACTCTAGCCAGCCACTTAGTTCATCTAATGGTGGTGACAGTCCATTCACTACTAATCATTTGTATAGCACTACAATGCATTTGTAGTACTGTATATGTAAAATCATAGGTCTATCCAAAGACAAATAAGCATCAGTTTTGCATACTGCATAGAGTAGCACAATTAAACCATGCATTCCTTTTATGAATGTCCTGAAAGCCTATCCTAGTAGCAAAAGCCTTTAAAGTCACTCTCAGTAACTAGTTTAACGCTAGGACCCACAGCAACCACCTTGTTTTAAAGCTGGCTTGTCCAACCCTGTCCTGGAGGGCCACAATCCTGGCAGGTTTTTGGGATAGCCCTAATGAATATGCATGAAATATATATGCATTAGAGAGATCCTGCCAACCTGACTGGTTTGTGGCCCTCCAGGACTGGATTTGGAGACCCCTGCCTTGCCCACTCACAATCTTAAATGACAGGTGACTGGTTTGTGGCCCTCCAGGACAGGGTTGGACACCCCTGTTTTAAAGGGTCACAAGAGGATCTCTTAACTGTTTCGGATCGCAGCGATTTAAAACTATAAAACTAACCAGTTTATTTAATCTAATCTCAATTTTACACTCTTCCATTAAATAGATTGCTGTAATCCTAAAGAGACTTAAATCCCAGAATATTCTGAATTTCATCCCTTCAAAATGCACACTTACCACCCTTCCAAAACTGGAAACAGGGGACGGCTGAGGCGCCGCGGCCAACTCGTCATCCCAGTCTTCATCACACATAGCTGCCACACGCTCTGTTAAAATAAGAGCCAATTATAACCGGGGTGAAAGGCTAGCAGGTCCCAGAAAAACTGCACGTGGGAGAAGCGTCCAGAAGCAGATGGGGAGAAGCATGCGATGTCGTCCGTTATCGCCACCTACCGCAAACGATTAGAACAAACGGGATACGGCTTAAAAGCTACACACAGCCTTATGTTTTCGCGTTCTTGTACTCTAGAACCTGCTGGTTTCCGGAATAACCGGACTTCCCATCCCTGGGCCCTGTCTGAAGGCCCAGCCCCAAGGACAAAAACTGATCGTTCGGGGGGGGGGGGGGGCATCCAATAACTATTTCATTTCCCTTCTCACCCTCCGCAACTTAAGTCGAGACGCCCGAGTTTTTTATTTCCCCAAACTCCAACTCAAACCACTACGCGGCATCACTTTCCTTTGACTATCAACCCTGTCACAACCACTCAACGAATTTCTAAAAGAACCCATTCGCAAACCACACAACCCAAACCACTCTACCTGGTTCAAACTGAACACTTCTCTACCAAAGCTCTTTCGAAGATTAAAAGGAAGGAACGCAACAAGGTTTGGCGCACGTGTTTTCTGCTTGAGTATATCACGTGTCAGTCAATTATCCAGTCAGCTTCCGGGCAGTGAGCGACTCTCTGCACGTGCGTCGCGACGTAGGAGAAGAAGTTGTGAACTGTCGCCCTTCTTGCAGGTGTTTTTCGTAAGTAATAATTGGATGTATGTAGAAGCAAAAATTCCACGAAATAACAATCTCAAACTCTGCATAAATTAAATTATTCAAATATCATCTGATATGCCTGCGTCTTTCATTTAAAGCTGCCATGTGCTAGCCGCGTTTAGCGTTTAAGTCCTTTTTTATCTTTTAAAAGTGATCATGTCAAAAACAATCGAAAGTTCTGTTTCTTATTACATATAATTAAAACGAGTAAACCAGCTCCACTGCTATATATACTGGTACACAAATCAATAGCTGCTAACTAGAACCGTCATGCTTCGAAAAGATTAATGCAATCTGCTTCAGGGCCAGAGAATTTGTTTACTTCTATACCAATTCTTTTTTAATAGTGGAGCAAGGTTTTAAACAGTTCAAAAGCAATTCACTTAACTGAGCCTCAAATGCATTATTTTATATTTCGCACCGGAGTAGTTCATCGTTCTTTTATATTCTGTAGCACGGTAAATCCGTCATGTTTCAATGAGCTTATTGTAAAAAAATAAATAAATGGCTACGGCGATCTTTTTGAATTTCTTCTAAGCACTTCGCCGTTTCATCTGATTGGTCGTTTAGCCCATTATCTTTTAAAGAAAAATATCTTGTATCACACCAAGCTGTTCCAATCTATTTGCTGATTTATATGGCTTCTTTGAAAATTGGTGATCAAATTATATCTATCAAACCACTCTCTTCCATCCGACCCTTCAATAGTCGGCCATCAAAATGGATTCCTTTAGGGTATATGGATCCACTAATTGCAGTTTATCAGCGATTAATTTTACAGGAAATAGAAAGAATAGAGAAAAATTACCTAAAAAATGGAATATGTCTCTTTCTCATTTTCAAGAATTACAAAGGTTGTCAGTCAATGCTATCATTATTATCCATAGGACGGACAAAGGAGGGGCTGTTATTATACAGTCAAAACTCCAATATAATATAGAGATTAATCAACAACTTGGTGACCAAAAATATTAACATCTTTTGCAATCTGATCCTCCTACACAAGATGTCCTCCTGAAAGTTAAAGATGTTAAATCAGGGTATAAGCAAGGTTTGAAAGAATATGTTTCTGATTAATAGGACTTCCCTTATATGTCTATTTTATACAATACCTAAAATTGTTGGATATTAAATCATTATAGTAGCCTTCATAGATTGGGGTGATTGTTACCCTGTTGCCAAAGTCATTTGTTCTCAAATAACACCAGCTGCAATAATTGAAGAATTTTGTTTTAATAAACAGTTCTATCATTACCATGGGTGCCACACTTGCTTCTACAGTAGCCACATTATATGTTGCTGCGTTTGAGGAACAGTATTTATATTGTTCCCACTGGATGTCCTCCATAAAAATATGGAAACAGTATTTGGATTATGTATTTTGCCTCTGGAGGGGTCAGTGTCCTTCATTGCAAGGTTTTGTGAAGCGGCTTAATGATCAGAAATATAATCTACAATTTTTATTTATTTTATTTGTTTGTTACATTTTTCTATACTGCCCCTTCCAGAGATCAGGGACGGTTTACAGGGAACCAAAACATATTACATAGAATATGAGGTAACGTTTCACATGATAACTTGACATAAAACATTTTCCAAAGGATTGAAACTATGTACAGATTAACTATATGCAGGTGTTCTTCAGTTGGGGTGCGCAATGGTTAGGATCTGTGTGGCTTAGTAGTCATCCTTAAGGTTAGTTGTATTAGGTAATGTGTTGGTGTGTCAGAGAAGTTTGTGAGTTTGAGTGTGAATTGTCCTCTCTGTAGGTTGCAGAGAAGAGATACGTTTTGAGCTGTTTTCTGAACTCTTGGAGGTCTTTGATTGCACGGATGGATAATGGTAGGGAATTCCAGAGGCTGGGAGCAGTGTAAGTGAATGCTCTGGAGCTGGTGGTTTATTTCGTCTTGCTTATGGAATGTGGGATAGTAAGAGCATTTTCCCTGCGTGATCTGGTGTTTCCAGGGGTACGAAGAAGAGTTGAGAGGAAGGATGTTGCAACGTTGTTGATGAGCTTGAATGTTGTTACGAGTAGTTTGTATTTTATCCGGCTCTGTTTTGGGAGCTAGTGGAGGTCGTGTAGGAAGAGTATAACATGGTTTGTTAGTTGGGCTTTGCAGATAATTTTGGCTGTGATGTTTTGCACTCTGGAGTGTGTAGATTTTTTGCCGGTAGACTCCTGCAGGCTGTTGCAGTAGTCAAAGTGTGGGGTAATGATGACCTGAAGTCATTTGCTTCGAGGAGTGGTCTCAGGTGCTGTATGGTCTTTAGTTTGTATAAGATTGTTCTAGTTGTCTGTTTTAGGTGGGGTAGCATACTGACTGAATTTGAATCCTCGTATGATCAATATCAAATTTCTTTTTGGATATCGTAGTTATAAAAAACAGTTTCTGGGCTCAGGACTACCTTGAATCCGAAATCAGTAGAACAAAATCATCTCTTACATTTTTCTAGCCATCATCCAGTTAAATGGAAAAAAGATCTTCCGGTGAGTCAGTTTCTGAAATTAAGACTGATATGTGATACAAAGGAAGAACACAAATTGTAGGCCACTAAGAATATTCATCCATAGGAGGATCGGGGATATCCTAGTAAAGTAGTAAAACAAGCATATAAACATGGTTTAAATGCACAAAGAGTGCATTTACTTTTACCTTTGAAAAAATCAGAATATTCAATGTTGGTTTGTATGTTACCATATACGGTGAAGGCTCCTATCATAGCCTCTTTCATCTATAAATATTGGAATATTTTGCAATCACATGTGTGCTTTATTGACAGACCTATAGTGGTCTTTTGCATTGAGTGTCACATGTATGATTTTCTCCCAGTTGGTGAGAGGTCTTACATGTGCACTAGGTGCAAGGAGCTCTTTGCTCTCAGGGAATGAGTCCGTTCTCTAGAGGCTAGAGTAGCAGATTTGAAAAACATAAGACAGACAGAGAGGTACATAGACGAGACCTACAGAGATATAGTCCTGAAGTCCCACCTCCAGTCTGACAGCATCCCTGTTGCCATGGAGGAGAGAGGTCACGTGACAGGAGAGCATCACCCTGGTGTGGCAGGAAGTGATCCTGTAACTAGGACCAGTCCTCCAGGTGATGTAAAACCCTCTCGCACGAGGAAGTTTCTCCAGGGCCATGTGCCCATGAGGGAAGGGTTAGGATAGCCGTTATAGTTGGTGATTCGATCATTAGGCATGTAGATAGCTGGGTGGCTGGTGGACATGAGGATCGCCTGGTAACCTGCCTGCCTGGTGCAAAGGTAGCGGACCTCACGCGCCACCTAGATATGGTCTTATATAGTGCTGGGGAGGAGTCTGCTGTCTTGGTACATGTCGGTACCAATGACATAGGAAAATGTGGTAGGGAGGTTCTGGAGGCTAAATTTAGGCTTTTAGGTAGGAAGTTGAAATCCAGAACTTCCAGGGTAGCGTTCTCCGAAATGCTTCCTGTTCCACGTGCAGGACCCAAAAGGCAGACAGAGCTCCGGAGTCTCAATGCGTGGATGAGACAATGGTGCAGAGATGAGGGTTTTGGATTTGTTAGGAACTGGGGAACATTCTGGGGAAAGGAGGGGCTCTTCCGAAGGGATGGGCTTCACCTTAACCGGGATGGAGCCAGGCTGCTGGCATTAACCTTTAAAAAGGAGAGAGATCAGCTTTTAAACTAGATAATAGGGGAAAGCCGACAGTCGCCCAAGAGCGGATGGTTCGGAAGAATGTATCCTTGAAGGATACTACCAAAAGCAGAGAGGTTCCAAAAACGAGTAAAGTAGCCCAAATGTCCTCGAGTATGGAGCAGACAGAGCTTAAAGATCCCAAATTACCCATGTCTACCAATAGCCAAATTAATATGAATAAAATACAGTCTCTAAAATGCTTGTATGCAAATGCTAGAAGTCTAAAAAATAAGATGGGAGAGTTAGAATATATAGCAGTAAATGACAGGTTAGATATGATTGGAATATCAGAGACATGGTGGAAGGAGGACAACCAGTGGGACACTGTGATACCTGGGTACGAACTATATCGTAATGATAGAGCTGATCAAATTGTTGGAGGGGTTGCGCTCTATGTTAGAGAGGGCATTGAGTCAGAAAGGATTAAAGTTTTGCAGGAAACAAAATTTGCTGTAGAATCTTTATGGATTGAAATTCCATGTAAAAAGGGGAAGCGGGTGGGGGTGTACTATCGACCACCGGGCCAGAATGAACAAATGGATGATGAAATGCTCAAAGAAATCAAGGAAGCTAACAAAAGTTACAGCGCAGTAATAATAATGGGTGATTTCAATTACCCCGGTATCGACTGGGTCAGTGTCAAGGCAGGACATGCTAGGGAGATAAAGTTCCTAGATGACATAAATAACTGCTTCTTGGAGCAGCTGGTTCATGAACCGACCAGAGGGGAAGCCATATTAGACCTAGTCCTTAGTGGAACACCAGATCTAGTGCAAGAGATAAGGGTGTTGGGGCCACTTGGCAATAGTGATCATAGCATGATCGCCTTTGATTTAATTAGTGGAGGAGGGATAGTACGGAAATCCACAGTACTACCTTTTAGCTTTTGAAAGGGAGACTATGATAAAATGAGGAAAATAGTTAAGAAAGAACTAAAAGGAGCAGTTGCAAAGGTTAAAGACTTACATCAAGCTTGGGTGTTGTTGAAAAATACTATCTTGGCAGCCCAGACCAGCTGTATTCCATGCTTTAAGAAAAGTGGAAGGAAGTCCAAAAAACTGCCAGCATGGTTTAAAGGTGAGGTCAGAGAGGCTGTTGTTGCCAAAAAAGCATCTTTCAGGAAATGGAAAAAAGAGCCAAACGACAAAACCTGGAAACAGCACAAGCACTGGCAAGTCAAATGCAAGGCATTGATAAAGCAGGCAAAGGGAGAATTTGAGAAGAAGCTTGCTGTGGAAGCAAAAACGCGAAATAAAGATTTTTTTCAAGTACATTCGTAGCAAAAAACCTGTGAGAGAGTCAGTTGGTCAATTAGATGATAGAGGGGTTAAAGGGGCACTAACAGGCGACAAGGCGATAGCGGAGAAACTGAATGAATTCTTTGCTTCGGTCTTTACTGAGGAAGATGTAGGGATGTTACCCATGACTGAAGTGGTATTTAAAGGTGCGGAAGAATTGAAGGAAATATCGATACATCGGGAAGATGTATTACAACTGTTAGATAAACTGAAGAGTAGCAAATCACCTGGGCCGGATGGTATACAACCAAGGGTATTGAAAGAACTGAAATATGAGATTGCAGACCTGCTATTAGTAATCTGTGAACTACCATTAAAATCATCTCTTAATACCTGAAGATGGAGTCACGTGACACATGAGCGGGTGAAGACGTCTCTTCACTTGCTCCGGGGCCGCCTCGTAATAATTGTTGAAAAATCTGAGATTTAAGCCCCCGGCATCCCGTACCTGTGGTGGGGATTCCTGCCTTAACGCATTTCCATCACTTCCCGCTGCCTTTTGTTTCGGATGCCGCCCCCAGCTCGGAAATAGTAGGAGAAGGTGAAGGCGCCAGGGCCGCGAGCCTCCGTGTCGGTGGCGCTGCAGCCCTCCTCGCCGGGTATGGAGAGTGTGGACTCTGCGACTGAGGATCTTGCAAGAGAGGTGGCTCGCCACTTAGAACCCAAATTTGACCAGCTTCTCTCTAAGCTGGAGGTGATGGGGGGCGACGGCAGTGCAGGGCCAAAGTATTGAGGAGTTGGAAAACCGCGTGGCAGCCATCGAAGACGATGATGGACGGCAGGAGAGAGTACACACTGAATCTTTTTGTTGGGGAATAAATTCTTGTCATTTTGCCTTACCACTGGTCTCACAACTATTTCCTTATCAGAGGGCAAAAAGAACTACCACTCCCAGCAGGCATAGCGGGAGCAAAAGGTTTTATCTCACCTTCTGCAAGGAGCATATAATGGCAACCCCAACCCTCTGAGCCCTAGGCAGAGGGCTGGGGCTTGACAAGTGGTGTAGTTGGCAGGATTATTTTTGTGGAACATCAGGATTTACATTAAAAAACTCCAGGATATACGCCAGAGATTTTTTTTTTCCCTGCTGAGCTGTTGGTGGATGGCAGAGTGGAAAATCGCTGGCAAGGGTCGGCCAGAGCGACTGAAGACCAGTGAAGGACTCCTTTTCAATGCCTGAATCAACACCATGCTCAGGTAAAGAGTATTTGGGCGTGGGTGTCTAAGGATTCAAGTGAAAAGGATAGCCATGGCTAGGCAGTCACGTTAGACTGAACAGCTAGGAAAAAAAAAAAGAGAGAGAATAAAACGTTTTGTAGTGCCGCACTTGGTGGGCTTGTGTTTCTCTTTTGTTTTCCTGCAGAGAAAGCTATGGAGATGGATCCAAAAGAGATTCTATGTTGGATGGCATCTCAATTTGAGAAGCAACGGGAGATGGCTCAGCGTGCGCAGGAACAGGTTGCTGCAGCTATGCAAGCCCAACAGAAACCAATAGTGGACTTGATGGAGGCATTGCTTGCCAGCCAGAAGGTGACGGAGGGAGCAATACCATCAACTCGAGAGGCGACAATGCACACAGAGGTGGTAGGACCACAGACTGGTGGGGCTTTTGCTTTTGGACAACTTGCAGCAAATGATGATGTTGATGATTTCATGGAAGCGTTTGAGAGAGTTGCCCTTACAGTGGGGTGGCCATTAGAGCAATGGGCAGTAAGGCTTGCTACATCCCTTACGGGAGAGGCCTTAGCAGCCTACAAAGCCATGCCAGCCACACTGGCTGCGGACTATGATGAGCTTAAAAAGGCTATCAGGGACCGATTGGGTCTAACGCCAATGGTTTACCGTAGAAAGCTGAGAGCTACAAAGTTAAGACCTAATGAGACACCTAAGGCTTTGTTCCACAGGGTCCGAATCTTAACTTTGAAGTGACTAGCTCCACAGGGAAAAACCATGGAGTCTGTAATAGACATGATTGTGTTAGAACAGTTCATGGAGGCGGTCCCCAAGGAAATTCAGTCTGTCTTGATTTTACAAAACTACCAGAACACTGCAGAGGCAGCCTTGCTGACTGAACGGTATTTGGAAGCCGAGGTGGCTGGTCAGCCAAAAGGGGGCGCCCTGAGAGTGTCAGCGGAGGCAAGTTTTGGATAATCAGAAAAGGGACCGAGGCCAGAGCTGAAAGGTATGAACAGCTATTTGCCAAAGCAAGAAAGCAGATGGGCAGATAGGAAATGTTTCCAATGTGGGGAAATGGGTCATATACAAAAGGAATGTATAGCATGTACCGCATTGTTAACTGCTAATGTAAAACAGATACGAGAAGGTTTCCTTTTGAATGTGTAGGTTCATGGTGTGTCAACTAGTGCGTTACTCGACTCAGGTGCTGACCAGAGTATGGTTTCCAGGAAGCTCTGGCGGGCCATAGTAGCCCGGAGTGGGTCAGTCCCGAGCCGACCAGAAGGAAGGGTTAAAATCCGATGTATTCACGGAGCATCCTCCTTTTACCCTCTGTACAAGCTCTTAATAAAGGGGTTAGGAATTCGGAAAGAAGTTCTAGTAGCCGTAGTCCCTAAATTGCCCCATGACCTAGTGCTGGGTAGAGATTGGCCCCAGTTCAGAAGAGGGCTGGAGAAGGGCCTGCATGCAAAGGCAGGGCTGGTCTCCACTCGATCCCAGTCAGTAACCCCAGAGAAGGATGAACCCCCAGAGGAGTCACTAGGGGAACTACCTGCACACGACGACCTCATAACTGCCCCTTCTGATAAGATTAAAAAAGGAAAGGCAGAGAAACGCCGAGAAAGACAGCGTAGGGCTCATGGGAGGGCCGAAATGGAGGCTGGACAAGAGTTGCCTTGGGTTCCAGCTGATGTGGTAAAGAAGTTTCCATCCTTCCCCAAGGAGCAGCAAGCGGATCCCGCGTTAAAACGGGCATTTGAATATGCCCAGGTTAAGAGGGATATTCTCCCAAGTTTTATATCGGATAGGGGAATATTATATCGGGAGAGTCTTGATCCACAGGCAGGCACAGTCAGGAAACAATTGGTAGTCCCGGCCGCTTTCAAGACAGTGGTTTTGAGGCTGGCCCATGATCACCCTGTAGGTGGTCATAAGGGAATACAGGGGACTTTAGAGCAAATTTTGGCCCGTTTCTACTGGCCGGGGGGTATTAAAGAAACCACCCATTTTTGCGAGTCGTGCCCTTCCTGTCAACGGGTTACCTCTGCTAGGCCACCAGGGGTGCCCATGATTCCTACTCCCACTATACCAGAACCCATACAACGAATGGCCATGGATATTGTAGGACCTTTGCTGAAGACATCCAGGGGATTTCAGTATATTTTGGTTATAATGGATCAGGCCACCCGGTTTCCATGGGCTATCCCCTTACGGAACATCTCTGCCAGAACCATAGCCCTAGAGTTAATAAAACTCTTTTGTGAGGTGGGATTTCCCCAGGAGATGCTCACAGATCGGGGGAGCAATTTTGTATTGAAATATCTGGCCCAGGTATGGGATGCTTTCGGGGTACACCACATAAAGACTGCCACCTACCACCCCCAATCCAATGGACTAGTGGAAAGATTAAACCAGACACTTAAACAAATGCTAAGACGTGGTTTGAATGGTAACATGTCCGAGTGGGATATTCGGCTCCCATTTGTGCTGTATGCCTGTCGAGAGCATACACAGGCATCCTTAGGGGCATCCCCGTATGAGTTGTTGTATGGCCGTGTCCCGAGGGGAATTTTAGACATTTTGCGGGAACAATGGGTGGAACCCGGGGTAGAAGTAATGGGGGTACTGTGATGAAGCTGACACTACTGAAGCTATGGAGTTAGGAGAAAACTCTGTTTCTTTTAAAGAAACTGATTTACAGAGAATGCAGTTACCAAGAAGTGCAGCTAGAGGGAGTAGGCATGAGGCTGCAGAAGGTAGGCTGACACACCCAGATTGTAATGATGCAATAGCTAATCAAACACACCTGAGTAGAGGGCCAGAAAGCTCAATAGAGAAACAGCTTAATAAGCAGTGCTCGGTCAGGAGAACACAGAGAGGACCACCAATACAGAGAGGACCACGAATAGAGAGATGACCACAGGAGCAGAGAGGACCACAAATACAGAGAGCAACAGAAATCCCTGCTACTAAGGAGAAAGAAAGGGGAAAGCTCCAACTACGGAAGGAAAGGCAGTTAAGCTTGCAGTCCTTACAAGGAAGGGACAACTTCCAGGAAGGACAAGCCCATGTTGAAAAGCTCCAGAAAGAAGTCTCCAGGGAAGGCAGTGTAAGCAGGAGAGTGCCTGGTAGAGGGAATACCAGCAACGCACGTCTCAGAGAACAAAGGTACATTCACACCTCCTTTCCTGAATGTGTGCCAGGTCCTAGAAAGACTTGTAAACCAGAGAGCCATAGATATGAGAAACAAAGCTGGGGAAAGCTTTGGAAACCTGTGCAGAAGGTCCTAAATAAAAGCCATATTAATAGTTTGCCAGACCAGGTCCAGCCAGGCTGGAAAGTCTTGGAGAGAACTACTGAAGTACAACCAGTTTTGCCGAGGGAAAGCTCAGGCTTAGCAGACACCATATCTGAGCAAGAGGATATGCAAACATACCTTGTAGAATCAGAATCATTGCTACCTGAATATCCTATGGACTGTACTCTCTGTGAGAGATTCTATACTCTCAGTTACACAGAGTCATAGCATAAGACATGCTTTAAAAAATGTCATTGCTTTGTTGAGCTGAAAAGAAGAAGCTTTTTGTGTTTATTTAACCTGTTTATATTGAAAAATCCTGCTTGAACGGAAAAGACTGTGAAGCTCTTATAACAGTTTTGGACTTTGTAAATACTTTGGTAGAAACCCTGAATCAAGGTGAATTCTGTTGTCTTCTTGGAGAACCTTAGCGCATCAAGGGAATAAAACCTTATATTTAACCCAGCACAAGGCTCACACAACTATTCTTTATAAAGAAGGGAACTACAAGGACCATAATGCACCTGGTCTAAGTTAAAGTTTCCGGCTTCAACAAACAATAAATGTCCGCCCTGACCCTTCAGCACGCTGCCACCGGGAGGGGCTGTGACAGTACCTCAATTTTTGCGAGATTTGAGAGAACGGTTACAAAGGACTTCCCAGGCGTCCGAAGAAAACCTACAAGCCAGTCAGGAGCGCCAGAAGAAGTACTATGATCGAGGAACAAAACCTCGCCAGATAGCCATAGGGGAGAAGGTTGTAGTGATGGTAGCCGGCACCGGACCTAAATTTGAGGCCCAATGGAAAGGACCCTACAAAGTGGTTAAACAAGTGGGTCCGGTTTCCTATGCAGTGGAGAACAATAGGGGCCACCAGCAGGTTTACCACGTAAACGTCCTTAAGCCCTGGCGTGAGAGAACAGTGGTAGTTAGTTTATCCAGAGTGGAAAAGCATATCAAGGCCCTATTGAAGATTACGTGCTGTGCGGGTGATGGGCCGCCAGCCCGTAATATCTTAAGGGGGGGGGGGATATGTGATGAAGAAACCCATACTGAACATATGGAAGTAGAAGAAAAGGGTGATTTTACCTTTAAACAAACTGACAGTCAGGCTGCACACACGTTTCAGCGTTTGCAAGAGAGAGGCAAGCATAGGGAAACAGGAGCTAGGCTGACACACCCAAGCTCTGACGTAACTGCAAGCCTGGAACCTAATTACACACACCTGTTCAGGAAGGCAGACCCAAGGCTCAGGGAATAGGAATATAAACCCGGGCTAGGAGAAAGCAAGAGAAGAGGAGGAGTTGGTGATTGGAGTCTCGCTGAGAGAGCCGGTAAGATTGTTGATGAGAGTATTGACTGGTGGTTGGAGAGACGGTTGGAGAAGAGCTGGGAGGAGACCTTTGAGGAAACCCAGCTGCAGTTCTGGAATTGAAGCAGACAGAGCAGAAGGAGAGAAGGGACAGACTGCTGTCAGAAACCTGCCTAGAGGAAGAGAGCAGAGAGACATTCAGACCTCATTGCCAGATAAAAAGCTTCAAGGAGCTCACAGGTGGGAACCTAGCACTAAACCCAGGAGTTTGCAAAGCTCAGTTTGGGACTGGGAACCAGAGCAGTGCTCCAGACAAGAACTCCAAACAGGGAATCAGAGAGTGTTTCCCTACAGCTGGAAAAAGATAGCTGAGCCAAGCCAGAGAGGAATCTCCACAACCTCAGGTATTTCCAATCTTTACCATATAGAACTGTGCCCAAAGGAAGCACCAGAGGTCTTAGGGGGAAATTATCCTAAGCCGTATAATAACAGCTTAAAGCCAAACTCCATAGTTACAGAGTTTGAAGAGAGGCAACAGGACTTTAATGAGCGTGACTCAGCAGAAGTGCCTATGGACTGTACACTGTGTTTGGCAGATGATATAGAATCCCTTTGCTTAAGGTGTATGAGGGAGCTGAGTGTGGACAAAGGGAAAGAAGATATTTTTCTTTGTGAGGAGAAGCTGTTATGTTTTCTATCTGTTACATGTGATATGCATTGCACGTTTAGTGAGCAAAGAGTGTGAAGCTCAATCAGTTTAAGTTCTGTAAATATCCTCGAGCAAACACCTGAAGAGTATCCTGATTTAATCTGCACTGAATCTTTTTGTTGGGGAATAAATTCTTGTCATTTTGTCTTACCACTGGTCTCACAACTATTTCCTTATCAGAGGGCAAAAGAACTACCACTCCCAGCAGGCAAAGTGGGAGCAAAAGGTTTTTATCTCACCTTCTGCAAGGAGCATATAATGGCAACCCCAACCCTCTGAGCCCTAGGCGGAGGGCTGGGGCTTGACACTAGTCACAACAAAACAGATTGCACTATAGTGCTGGAAGATGAGACCCCCCAAATCAGAAGGTACTCAGTTGGTTACTGGGAGGAGCTGAAAACGTTTCAGAGTAAAGCCAGCATTTATGATGTGGTTGGATCAAAGCCCTCGGGACGTCTGACTGCTGATGTAGTTGTGCATGAAATGGAGGTAGAAGTTGCAAAGATGTCTTACATATTGGGACATGGAACGTACGAAGCATGAACTAAGGGAAGCGGAGGTGGTCAAGAATGAAATGGAATGTGTACAACTGGATCTGTTGGATGTCAGTGAACTGAAATGGACTGGCATTGGACACTTTGCATCTGATGATCACATAGTCTACTATGCTGGAAATGAAAGACAAAGAAGAAATGGTGTTGCATTTATAATGAAGAATAAACTTGCAAGAACTGTAATAAATTACAGTGCAATCTGAACACTTAATTTCTATTTGTCTGCGAGGAATGCCCATCAACAAATTGCAATTCAAGTATATACCCCAACAACAGCTGCAGAAGAGGATGAAGTTGATGAGTTCTATGAACAAGTACAAGTTGAAATTGACAGAACATGCATGAAGAGAGATCCTGATAGTCATGGGTGACTGGAATGCAAAAGTTGGCAACAAAAAAGAAGGCAAAGTGGTTGGAAAATATGGACTTGGCAACAGAAATGAAGCTGGAGAAAAACTGATAGAATTCTGCAAGACCAATGATCTATTCATCTCAAACACCTTCCAGCAACACAAGCGGCGGCTGTACACATGGACTTCACCCAATGGATTGTACAAAAATCAAATTGACTACATTTGTGGAAGTCAATGATGGAGAAGCTCTATAACATCAACAAAGACAAAACCTGGAGCTGACTCTGATACAGATCACCAACTACTAGTATGCAAACTCAAGCTAAAGTTGAAAAAAGCCAGCCACTCATGAATGTAGCAAAATATGAGAATATACCACCAGAATTTAAAGACTGCCTGCAAAATCACTTTGCTGCTTTAGATACAAATGACAGAGCTCCAGAAGAGTTATGGGATGACATCAAGAAGGTTGTGTTGGAAAAAGTGAGAAATCTCTACAAAAGGTGAAAAAGCAAAAACAACCAAAATGGATGACCGAAGAAACTCTGAAAATTGCCCAGAAACACAGAGAAGCTAAAGCCAGAGGAAAAACAGAGGTAATCACAGAACTCAACAGAGATTTCCAACGTGCAGCAAGACAAGGCAAAGATAAGTTTTACAATGACGTATGCAAGGGAATAGAGGCAAAAACTATTAGAGGAAGAATAAGATCGGCTTTCCTAAAGCTAAGAGAGTTAAAGAAAAAATTCTAACCTCGAATTGGAATGCTACAAGATGCTCAGGGATCCATGTTGAATGATGCTGAAAAGATCAAGAAAAGGTGGAAAGAATATATGATAAAGATCAAGTGGACCAACAGCCGTTCCTTATCATCCCTCCAGTCCAGTCCCACACCTCTGGGTACTGCCCCTCTTCCAGCAGTTTGGAGACTGAGTGCCTACCAGCCCCCCCAGTAAGCTCCGTCTCCAAGCAGCTGGAGGAGGTGGCGAGCCAGAGTGCTGGACTCACTGAAGGAACAAATAAGGAGCTTAGTTAGAGTGAGGTTTCTAGGTTTGCTTTTGGGGCTTTGAGGTTCCCTGTCCTTACAGGTGCAGCTTTTTGTTTTAAGTTTATTTAAAAAAAAAAAAAGAGAAACCGGTATGGAAGGACCGCCCCCCCCCTTTTTTCCAGGAACCTGTGGAGTGTCGAGGGCTCCTTAAGGTGGGATCCTTGGTTGGCTCCCTATCCCATTGGTAGATGAGGAGCTGCCAAAGCTGGACCGGTGCAACTGACTGTCTGGGATTTCCCCCCTCCCCCCAGTGCTGAAGCCCTGAATTTGCGGCTGAGCACGGGGGGAAGAGAGTGCTGAAGGAAGAACAGCAGAGCAGCAAAGGAACAGTCCGGTAAGCCCGGGGATCACCAGCGGGGTGCTGTTTGGGCCAGAGGCAAGCGGCAGCAGTGCAGAGAGTGGGGGTAGTCACATGGTGCACCGCAGCAGTGTAGAGGCCTGGACCACGAGGTGACTGGTTCCCGCCAGCGTGCAGAGCCCACAGCCGGTCTTCCTGCCCAGACAGTGTGTGCGGCTTAATCCTTGGCCCATGTTCACCGGCTTTAGACAGGTACAGCTGAGGGTTGCTGTGGGTTGGTGACAGGCTTGGTGTCTGTTTTGCGCTGCTGGGAATTTTTTGCTTTCTGGTTCTATTTTGAGTTATTTTGCTTTACTTTTGTTTTGCTGTTTTTCTTTCGGGTCTTACTTGGCTTGCTTGTTTATTTCGCCCTAAGGAGTCAGTGTCTTTAAAAAAAAAAAAAAGAGAAGAGAGTGAAGGATAGCTGGGGACCGCTGCTTCCCTGGTTCAGCAGAGCCCACGACGCCAGCAAGTCCTCAATGCCTGGTTTGCGGGACCCGCTGGGGGGTGGTCTCGGAGGCCGGAGTGTCTGTCAGTTGCATACAGGAGGCTACCTCCTTGGAACAGAACCTGCAGGACAAAGCAAGTCTGGGGCCCCCCACCCTGGCGCAGAAAAGCCAGGAGGGAGGGTGGTCTGCTCTGTCACGGCCTGGCATTACTTGCAAGTTCTGGGAACCATGGCGGCCACGATCGAGTTGGTCCCATGGGAAAGGGGTACATATGCGTCCATTGCAGAGTGTATTGTTCCGTCAGTGGTCCCACCAGAACCAGCCCCTGACCCCAGGTTCTCCCCTGCCCGCCGGACGCCCGGAAATCTCTCAGATGGTGGCTGCACCTGGGAAACCTGGAGGGGGGCATGCCTCTTGAGGCCCAAGGGTGGATCCCGGTGGTTTACGGATGTCAGTTTGTCCAGCTGGTTGGCCCATTGTGAGGGACACTTTGCCCAGGGACCTTCTGGAAGCTCAGTGGTCGATCAACAGACTCAAGATGCGGGCAGTGGCTCGAAGAGTTCTTACAAGGAAAAGCAGTACGGGTTTTCTCGGACAATGCTACCACGATGGTGTATGTAAATCGGCAGGGAGGCACTAGTCCAGCCCTGGAGGAGGAGGCCGAAAGACTTCAGTTGGGCGGAGGACCGACTGCAGGCAGTGTCAGCGGCACACGTAGCGGGAGTTCACAACGTGTAGGCGGACTATCTCAGTCGGGTTCGGGTGGATCCAGGAGAGTTGTCTCAATCAGGAGGTGTTCAAGCAGCTGGTGCAACAGTGGGGCAAGCCGGTCATGGGCCTGATGGCAACGTACGACTCGGCCAAGGTCGGACGGTTTTTCAGCAGAAGAAAATGAATGTCGGAGGGCCTCTATGTCCTAGTTCAGAGGTGGCCCAAGGGGGGGCTTCTCTATGTGTTCCCCCTGTGGGCGCTCATAGGCAGAATGCTGCAACGGATAGAGGCGCACCAGGGCTTAGTAGTATTGGTTGCCCCGGAGTTGCCTCGGTGCCCTTGGTATGTTGACCTGGTTCAGCTCCTGGCAGCCCGGACATGGCAACTCCCGATGCGCAAGGACTTGCTAATGCAGGGCCCGATATGCATGCCCCAGGTGGACCGATTCTCGCTTACGGCCTGGCTCTTATTTTGCATGGTCTCTTTGTAAAGCAAATTCTTTGGGGGGTTTTGCTTGGATTCGTTTGAGGGCTCAGCTTTTTCTAACTAAGCAACCATGTATGTATGTTTTTCCTTTTTAATTTTTACATATAAGAGAGGTTTTTATTTTTTGTTTGGTTTTTTTTTTTCTTCCTTTCCAAGATGTTGATCAGAAATCATTTAGAGCACTATGGGGTCGAATCATTATCTGCATCATGTGTTGTTTTAAACAGTTAAGCTCTTAGACGTTTTCCTGAAGCTTCAGAAGTAACCAAGGAGGTAAAACTTGATTTAATCTGATAAATTTGCATTAGGGGAAGACAAATTCTGTGTCCTAGTGGTTTTGTAGAAATATTTTGGTGAGCTAAAAGTATTTGTAGGTCTCAGCATATGTCACCGCTGTGGAGGACATATAGTCAGGACTTTTGGAGTTCATTAAAATAATTTTTTCTTAATAAAACTCAGTTTGGGATACGAGGAAAATGAGAAACTGCTTCAAAATATGAAACAATCCGTTTTCTGTGGATGAAAGTATTTTAATTGTTTGAACATTTTAAATGTTTCTTGTTTTAGTGAGAAAAAACAAGAAAATTCCACGTAGCTTTGGTTTTTTGTTCATATCATAACAAGTGACTGGCAGAGAGAAATTTGTTCTTTAATTGAATTAGGAACTTGACAATGTGGTTCTCTCTATGGGAACTTGTCTGGTTACCATTCTTATAGATTCAAATCAAGATTATGTTTATAAGATTGTTTTTTTTTTGTTTTAATGGAACTTTGGACCTTATCCCTTGTTTTGAAAGCCCATTTGTATCCAGATGTATTCTGAGTAATGAAGCAAAGGGGTAACAATCTTTTGTAAATTTGAAATGTGCAGTATTTTTCTTATTGGGTTTGGATGATTATTTGTGTGGAAATAATGAAACAATCATCTCGCTGATATATTTCTGAGAGCCGAGGCAGTAGCTGTTTTTCAGAAGAGAGAAAAAGAAAAGTGTTGAATTTTTTCTTTAACATCTTGTTTTGTACTTATATATTGAGTAAATCCTTTTATTCCCATTGCTTGTCTAAATTTCCTTATCCTGCTAGACCAGATCAGACCTATGGAGTTATGCTTCCCAGCCAGCAAGTGGAAGCAGACTTAAACAACTTTCAGTGATGTTATCACTCAGTATACAGTATGTACTGATGCAGCACTGAAAGAAGCCCGTATTTGTCTTCCTCCACCAGGTGGCAAGATGTTCAGACTGGGGCAGCAATGCAGATAGGCTTTTTTCCCCTGGCACATGTTGCTGTGGCCTGCGTGAATGAAACTTGTAGGCCCAATGTTGTTCGGAGCTTGGGTATGCCAGTCTTTGTAATCTGACAGCTTGCCCTGTGTCCAGTGCTGCTACCTATGGGTTCCTAGTGCTTGGTGAGCTGGAGGGCAGACAGGAGGACGTACTGGGTTCTTGTGGAGAGCTGTAAGTTTTGGATCTAGGTCCCTAGATTGTAAGTTCTGATGAGCAGGGACCGTCTTTTACATGAATCTGTACAGCGCTGTGTACCCTTGTAGTACTATATAAATGTTCAGTAGTAGTATTATGTTACATAGAAACATAACTGCAGAAAAAGACCACCTGGCCTATCTAGTCTGCCATTCCATATCAACCACTGCAACAGTCCCTTTTTTCCTTTAGAGATCCTCTGTGTTTGTCCCATGCCCTTTTGAATTCAGACACTGTCCTCATCTCTACCACCTCCACTGAGAGACTATTCCTCGGATCTACTACTCTTTCCATAAAACTATATTTCCGCATATTACTCCTGAGTTTATCCCCTTTCCCCTCATCCTGTGTCCCCTCGTAGCAGAACTTACTTTCAATCGAAAGAGGCTCTCCTGTGCATTTATGCCACGGAGGTATTTAAACATCTCAATCATATCATCCTATCCCGCATATCCTCTAAAGTATATATATTAAGTTCCTTAAGTCTGTCTTCATATCCTTTATAACGAAGACCACTAACCATTTTAGTAGTCACCCTCTGTACCAAATCTAACCTGTATCTCCAGGAACAAGCAGGAATGAGTCTTCACATATGGGTACGTCGGTACCGACGGAGCCTGCACGGGAATGCTCCCCAGCATCCAATCAGAAAGCTTTTGGGAGCATCCCTCGCGCCTGCGCGCTGACTTCCCACCTTTCCCACTGCCTCTCCTCAGTTTTCGTTTTTCCGCGGAGCCAACAGGACGTCCTCCTGTCACCGCAGAAACCTTTTTCTTTAAAATTCTTGTTTTCTTGTGGTCGCGGCTGTTTTTTCCGCCGATACCGGTACCGCCGGTGTTTTATTCTTTTCTTTTTCTAAAATTAGAGATTTTTTCTCCTCAGTTTTTGTCTTAACATTTTGGGCCTACCAGGCCTCTCCAACATGGAGCCTTCTTCCCCTAAGAAGTGCCTTCATTGTGGAAACATAGTTTTCTTTTTAGACTCCAAGGCTTGGTGTCTAACTTGTTTGGGTCCTGACCCTTTTTCCCCTGAACCATCAGGCTGTACTATTGGGAGAAGACCTTCCCTTTTTCGAGTTTCCCTCAATGCCGTTTTTCCTCCTGAGGTGAGGACACCGGTTTATTCTTCTCTCCAGGATCAGGTAACCCACAAACAGTCTGTTAAGACTTGCCAATTCTTGAAGGGTAAGTCTCATGCTCAGCTTGATGACGGCTCCGGCCTTGCCCTCAAGACCTCTTTGGCAATAAAACCCCGGCGGGAGTCTTCGGGCTCCAAAGCATTCACGGGGTTTCAGGTTGTTCCTGGGGCTCACCCCTCACAGAACATACCTGAGCCATGCTCGGGGGTGGTATCCGCTTCGAGCGGTACCGATAACCCGGCACCGGTGTCAAATGTTCCACTCTTCACCAGGGATCGTTATCTGGTGTCCTCGGTACCTTCAGGGCCGATCGATACGACCCAGATTGGCTTTCCTGTATCTCCGCCATGCTCGGGGTTGGTACCGGCTTCGAGCGGTACCGATACCCCGGCATCGGTGTCGAGTGTCCCACTCTTCACCTGGGATCATCATCAGACATCCTCGGTACCTTCAGTACCGATCGATACCACTCTGATTGACTTTCCTGTATCGGCATCGCCGATACCACCACCGATGTCGGTACCTTCTAGGCATGCATCGATAGACTCGCTCCCCTCGATGCCGAGTCTAGAATCAATATCCAGTCTAGATGACTTGGTACCGACGCGTTTGGGAACCGACTCATATCGTTCCCGATTACGCAGTACTGAGGATATTTACCAAGCCTTTCTGGTTACCTCGGTACCGCTTCAGCAGCCTCCGATGCCTGCTTCGATGGCATTACCGTCCCCGGTATCGGTATCGATGTCGATTCCTGCAGTTTCATCGGTGCCATCGATCCTTTCTATGCCTAGCTTGGAATCAATGCCGGGCACCGACGATGCAGTACTAACTGCCTCGAATCAGAACTGTCAGTATCACTGTCCATCTAGCAGGATTCTTTTTCTGCACCAGTCCAGTATGTCTTCTGGTGCTCAAGCTGCTCCTTCAACCTCAGCCTACCCAGGAATAGTTCCTATTGGAGATCCTTCTTTTCAGAAATTTCTCCTTGACATGGCAACCTTTCTTGCCATTCCTATTCCTGGCTCTACTCTTAACCAAGATCCTGCAGAAAAGGAAAATATTTATTTATTTTATTTTTATTTATACACATTTATATACCGCATCTTCCAAAGTTCAGTTGCGGTTCACAGTGAACAACAATTAACAAAGCAAGTTTGTTTTACAGAGAACGTCATAATATAACAGAACATATGTACAGGGAACATCATATTATAGTCTAGACAATGTGAATTAATACAGAACAGCATAAACTATATACAAATATATATATGTATATAAATATACATGGAAGTGAGAAGACAAAAGATGTGGGATCATCAAGAATGTGTGCTATGTGTGTGGGTTGAAGGGATTTTGCTTGAGGCAGACAGATACCCGTTTAGCCTTTGTCTAAAGTAGGTGATTGGTTATCTATGTTATAGTGTTTGGTGAACAGATAAGTTTTCAGTTTTTTGCGGAGTTCCATGATCTCCGTTAGTGTTCGTAACTCCTCTGGGAGGGAATTCCATATAGTTGGGGCTATGTGAGAAAAGGCTCTGTTGTTTGTTGGTTTATGGGCTCTTGTATACTCTCTCGGAATCTTTAATTTGTTTAATTGTCCTTTTCTGTGTGTAGGCTTAGATGGTTCTTTGTGTATTAGGTTGCATAGCGTAGTCGGGGCCATATCATATAAGGCTTTGAATGAAGTTATTATTGTTTTGTAGATTATTCTACTTTGAATTGGTAGCCAATGGAGGGAGGCTAGTATTGGTGATATGTGTTGGAGTGAGTTAATTTTCAATATAATTCTGGCCGCTGCGTTTTGAGCTAATTGCATTCGTTTGATGTTTTGTTTTGATATGCCTATTAGAATTAGATTGGCAGAGTCAAAATGTGGAGTTATGGTGGCCTGAATTATGTTGATAAAGTCTTGTGTAAATACTAGAGGACGAAGTTGTTTGAGGGTTTTGAGTTTGAAATAAATTTTCTTTATGGTATTGCTAATGTGTGTTTCCAGCGTAATGTGTGTATCTAGTATAATGCCTAGATATCTTATTTCCTTTTTTATTTTAATTTCTTGGTTTTGAAGTCTTATATGTGTTGGGGGGATATATGATTTGTTCTTGGTCACGATTAGAACTTCAGTTTTAGTGTGATTTATGTGGAGGTTTTGTGCTTTTAGCCAGGTTGTAATTTCATTATAGCAGTCCGATAGGAGTTGAAGCGGTAGGTTGGGTATCGTAAATGGAATATACATCATAATATCATCTACGTATAGGTGATATTTTACTCCAAATTTTTTGAAAATGTTGCAGACTGGTTTTATGTAAATATTGAAAAGCAGGGCTGACAACGCTGAACCTTGTGGTAATCCAATTTCTTGTTTATATGTGGTTGAGTTTTGGTTCCCAATTCTTATGTTTTGCGTTCTATTATTTAGGTAGGATGAGAACCAATTATGTACTGTGGAGTTTATGCCTATTTGTTTCAAGTTATTGAGCATTGTGTGGTGTACGCTATCGAAATATAATGCTTCCTTTACATCATTCTTTGCAGGACCTTCTTCTGAGGATTTGGGAATCACCTTTAAAGGTTCCTTCGCCTTCTACAGCCACTGATGTTCTGTATCAGGTGCCTCCCTCTCCGGGCTTTCAGAAAAACCAACTTCCACATCATTCCATTGTAGTGGAATCAGCAATGAGGAAGGTAAGAAGCAAGAAGAAGCACTCTTCTTATCCGCCAGGTCGTGCATCTAAAGCACTTGATGCCTTTGGACGTCAAACCTTCCAAACTTCTATGCTGGCTTCAAGGATTATCTCATATATTTTTTATATGAGCCTGACACTTCAGGAGGTCACAGAGAAATTATCTCTTTTGTCCCCTTTTTTGTCAGAACCTAAGGCCACTGACTATTCCTTGCTTCTTAATCATAGCAGGAATATCTCTTGGTTTCTTTCTCATGCTTCTCTAGACTCTTTTGAGTCTGTTAGCAGATCCTCTGCTATTGCCATTGGAGCACGGCGTACAGCCTGGCTGCAAGCTTCCGACTTGAGCAGATGGGCACAACATACACTGGGTAATTCTCCTTGTACTGGAGAAAATCTCTTCAATAAAGAGGCTTTACGTCAGGTTGCTCATTGCTCCACTGACTTCCCTGGTTCTGGAAACCATCCCAAGCCTTCTTTTTCCCCAGGACGTAGGAAATGTCCTACCAAACCTTCTTTCCTTAAGAAAAGAAGGTTTCACCCTTCTCCTGCCCA
This sequence comes from Ichthyophis bannanicus, assembly GCA_033557465.1. Lineage (NCBI taxonomy): Eukaryota > Metazoa > Chordata > Amphibia > Gymnophiona > Ichthyophiidae > Ichthyophis > Ichthyophis bannanicus. The sequence continues at coordinate 257,518,928 of CM066032.1, read as the reverse complement.
TCCTCCAGATGTACCCAAACAAGGGACATCTCATCCTAGTATGAAGTCTCCAGACTCTAGCCAGTCTAATCATAACCAGCAACCATAGGTTCCTGTGTATTGCAATCTACAGTTAACTTCTTCTTAGCAGAAGTTTATTCTTCAAACTCTACACTATTTTTTTCTTTTTCAGTATGCTAAGCTGTTAGGATACTTTTGTCCATGGGTTACAGAATTCTCCCCTTCTTACTACCACGAAGGGAGGTTACAACTATCCCATGATAGTTTCTGTCCCCATATGGACATCTTTTCCTTCAGCTGACTTACCATATGGTAAGTCACTTTCCAACCCCCTCTCTTCCAGGGTTTCCCCTGCTTGAGTTGGTACCATACTGAAACACTTCTTTTTCTTTCCAGTGTAGACTTTTTGTTATCCTTCAATGCATGCTCTGAACAACTCGTCAGACAGGGACGGGAATCTCTCCGCTCCCTTTGTCTGTTTTCTCTCTGTTTTCATACAGGAGAATCCCCTCTGCTGTTTTGTTCAGTTGCTGTATATGCAGGAGTTCCAGTGATTACTTTAATGCTTATTGCAAGCTACTTTCAACTATCTTGCATAATACTATTCACTGCAGGTTATCTTCTTCTAGCCATATCCTTGCCTAGGATGTGGCAACACACCTGACTTCTGTCAGTTTTATCTTATAATCCTCCTGCACAATGCTCTCTGCAATCTTCAGAGAAGCTTTCTACTATGGGCCCTTGCTACAGAGCATTGAACTTTGTCTCTGAAGGTTTTTCCCATATAGTAGACAAAGTTTATATAATCATTCCATGGCGTGAATGTCCAAGGAGTTCCCAATCTTGCAGGAATCTACCCCTTTTTCCCTACAGCTTCGCATTATGCTTTTCTGCTCCACTTGGACGACGCATACTCTTTTACTGTACATGATACCCCTGTGTCACTTGGCTGGGTCATCCTGGTGTCTTAGTCTATGCGTTTTTTTGTCCTTTGGACATGTCAGAGTCCTAAAGTACTCCTGACGTGCTCTTGCCAGACTGCTATTACCCTCTGTTTTTTCACGCAACCATACTGGTTATTCCACTGAACTACTTTCCTGCACCGCACAAATAGATTCTCTATATATCTTCAGGTGGTTTTTACCCCCTCATTATTAGATGAATCTTTCCCATCACATTCCCCATGTGAATGTTTTTGTGGGGCTCAGTTGCAGGCATGTCTCCGCAGACTTATATTCATGTATGTATATGTCCTATACATACATATTTCTGTAGTCTGTGTGGGCATAAGTCATGCCCATCTATATATATATATATATATATATATATATATATATATATATCACACATATCTCGACATATATGCACATATATATAGATATGTATGTCTCTCCGTATATATATATTTATATCTATATATGTATATATATGTATATGTGCCCATTGGGAGATGTCCATAGGACGCTAAGTATTACCTGCTATCTCCCTAACTGTCTGTGCTATAAGGCTTTTCCCTTCTTAAGGGGTCCAGACAGTCCACTTGCCTATTCTCATACGGCTCAGTAAGTGGGAACGGTTATACACAATATTATTGCTGTGATGTCAACAGCTTCTATTTTTGTTATAGATCTCCCTATCTATGAAGTATCAAACTTCAATGTCTTCCTATCTCTTACCAGCTAGGAAAGACACTGTACATCTTCAGTATTTCTGAGTACACTTCTCTTCTCCTTGGGAATAGGAGCTTTTTTCCATACCCCCTCTTCCCTTTAGGACTGGGCTAATTCTCCAGATCGGTCAGTCTTCTTCTTTTAGTTCTCAATGTCAATAACTCTGTACCTAAAAGAGTTTTCAGCTTTTTCCCATAAAGCTTTCCATTGAAGACCTGCCGTTCTTCTCCTACCCCCGTTGACACCTGGGTCACCTGCCCATTCCAAGTTTGGGACTTCATCCTCACTGCTGTGAAGTTACCTTGAGGATTCCGCTACTGCATCTACAGTACACTCCATCACAGTTCTACTTCCTACTATCCAGTAGGTAAGCTCTATATTATACTAGTTTCATTAAATATCTTAATGATACTTGACATACATTCTAAAGACTCTTTTTCCCTGTAGTCTTTAGATTCGCTGTTCCTCTACAGCTTTTCTCTCTTCAACTCCTACCCCCCATCCCTCAGGGGATGCCGGGGATCCAGGTTTGGGAAATGCCGTCCTGTTCCAGGTATACGCATTTTATGGGATCTCCCCTGGCACCCTGAGCTAGGGAGTCCCCATATGTGAAGACTCATTCCTGCTTGTTCCTGGAGATAGCACAGTTACTTACCTGTAACAGGTGATCTCTGGGAACAGCAGGAATAAGTCTTCACAACCCACCCACCTCCCCTAGGAGTTGTATCTATTTATTTCCTTTCCTCTTTCTCTCCTTCTGTCTCAGCTATGAAACTCAACTGAGGAGAGGCAGTGGGAAAGGCGGGAAGTCAGCGCGCAGGCGCGAGGGATGCTCCCAAAAGCTTTCTGATTGGATGCTGGGGAGCATTCCCGTGCAAGCTCCGTCGGTACTGACGTACCCATATGTGAAGACTAATTCCTGCTGTTCCCAGAGATCACCTGTTACAGGTAAGTAACTGTGCTTTATATCCTTTTGAAGGTGCGGTCTCCAGAATTGCACACAATGCTCCAAATGAGGTTACACCATAGACTTATACAGAGGTATTATCGCCTCCTTTCCTCTGCTGGCCATTCCTCTCCCTTGCACCCAAGCATCCTTCTAGCTTTTGCTGTTGCCTTTTCTACCTGATTAGCTACTTCCTTTATCATCCCTCCAGTCCAGTCCCTTTCCTCTGGGTTATGCTCCCCTTCCAGCAGCTTGGAGGCTGAGCTCATCATCAATTTGATGACCCTCTGGTATAAATACCACTGGCACCCCTCAACAGCACCAGTAAAGCTCAGCCTCCAAGCAGCTGGAGGGAAGCAGTAAGCCAGAGCTTACTGGAGAGACAGTTAGACCTTAGGGGGGGTAGTTAGAGCTCCTGTGCCTAGGGTTTAGTATAGTCTTTGTTTTTTCTTTTATTTGTTGATTTGGAGCTAATTTAATTTAAATGTATTTGGTTATTGGTTATTTATTTATTTAACAAATTTTATATACCGTCTTTCTACAAGTCAAGACGGTTTACATCGAACATATTTAGCAGTATGTTTCAACTGTTTACATGGAACAAGATAACGATGAATAAATATGGTAACGAGAAGAACTAATTACAAAGATCAACTATTTACATATGAATTTACATTGAGCCGTATGGTTGTGTAAAATAATTTGAGAGTTGCAGAAGGAATAGGGAGGAAGGTGTAAAGGTTATGATCTAAGGTGGAAGGGAAAAATGTTCAAGGAAAAGATGGGTTTTTAACTTTTTTCGGAACTCAGAGTGGTTTGAACAGTTCCGAAGTTCATGAGGAAGGGAGTTCCATAAGGATGGAGCATAGAGGGAGAAGGCCTTGTTACTTGTCGATTGTTTGCAGTGTATCTTGTTCCTTTTTCTTTTCAACTCGGTCCTTAAGGACAGGGTTTCCCCCACTCCCCCCACGGTTCTTGCTCTCCTCTGGTTCCGAGAGAAGAGGAGGCTTGCTTGCAGCCGCATCGGGGCAGTGAGCGAGAGGAGAAAGAGAATGGAGTCCCCCTTCTTAATAAGGGAGAGCCAGCCGATGTATTTTAAGGTCCTGCCTGCCGGCCTGTTCTGCCTCGCGCCGAAGCCCTTGCAGGCAGCTGAGCACGGGACAGAAGAATCGCCAATGACAATGCCAAAAAACGGCCCCCAAAAAGGAAGGAATCCCGGCGCTTGAACAAGAGAGGCAGGCGGGGATGGCAGCAGTCAGCCGCATAGTGAGTCAGATGCCTCACGGCCGCCGAACACATGGCTCAGCGCAGCCTACTCCAGCACGTGTGAGCGGCAGGAGGTAGGTGGCTGGGTTTCTCCAGGTGTTTTCGCGTCCTCTCTGGGGGAAAGTTAAGATTCCTTATCGGTCCTCCAGTTTAGTCCTCCACCTCTGTGTAGTGCACCTCCTCCTGCAGCATGGAGACTGGACCAATCAGAATCTTGTCCTCACTGGATACCTCCTGCTGGCAATCCCATCAGCCCCAGTGTGTCCAGTCTCCATGCAGCAGGAGGACATGTGAGCCTAGGGCTGGGTGTAGAAATGGACAGGTAAAGGGATACCAAAATCCCCAATATGTAATTGAAGATGGATGAATTTCTTGATACAGAATGTGTTTAGAAGTTTGGCTTTTCACCTACTTCCTCTTAAATAGAATAGGATGTCATGATCATGAGTTCTGTGTAACTGTCTTTAAAATAGTTTGAGAACATTGTTAACGCAAGCATAAAGAGTAAACATAGGCTATGAACTGCGCAACCATAGTTCATTGTACAGTCAATGCTGACACAACATAATTTTTGCAACTTTGCAATTACAAATAATTTTGTCATAATCAAGTAAATTTCATCTAATACACTGTAACCAGCTTTTACTCTGTAAAAGGAACTTTAGCAACACCTTGTGTTATTTCACGTTTATAATAAATGACTGTTACTTCCCCTTTTTCTTTAATAAAAAGAGCTTTTCAGGAGGAAGAATTTGAATACGGCAGGCGTGGAACTGTGCCGCGTCCACAGACAGTCTGTCGTTTTCCCTCTGAGCTCAAAAGAAAGTAGCTCTTTGTGTGTGATTGTATTCTGTGTTACTCTCTGCCCGTTTCTCACTGCTTGAGGGACCAGAGACCGAAAGAGCCGTGGTATTGTGGCCAGATCACAGGGTTTTCTTCACTGGGCTCACTTAAGGACTAGATAGGCAGCGCTGTACTTAGTTTTTAATAAGTTATTTTCTCCCTTTAACTTTCATTGGTTTCTTTTCATTTTTAGGGTGATGTGCCTTTAAAAAAAAAAAAAAGACATATGGAGAGGAGCCGGTATTGCTGCTGCGCCTTTGTCCCTCTCCCACTCTGCTAATTTTAATTTTCACGCACAGGCAGCATCAGATCTCTCCTAGATGGTACGGGGGAGAGATCTGTCGGCAGCACCCGCTGCTGCACGGCTCCTTGATTAAGGTGCAGAGCGGTTTAGAGCAGGAAGCAGCTCGGAGAGACCGGCTGAGCAGCGCTCGCCGCGGACGTCACTCGCGTAAGTGCTGAGTGACGTCGCGGCTGGTAGAGCACTTCCCTTGGATAAGTCAGCCAACTTGGGAAGGGCTGCAGAGCGATCGGGGAATGCGGGGCACTTCGGGTCGGGCCGGTGTGTTTTCGCACAGGTTTTAGTCAGCGGCGGCCATCTTGGATTTCTCTTCCTGCGCTGCGGGGGGGCCGCGTGGCAGGCCACAGAACAGAGTTTTGCTCGGGGGCTTAGAGCGCGGGTGTGAAACACAGTTAGGTTCCATTGTTTGCTGGGGGTTTGTTACTTTGGTTGCCTTTGTTCTTTTGTTCTGTTGATTTCTTTTAGTTACAAAACAAAAAAAGTGTGCCTGTCTTTAAAGCAGATCTGCTTAGTGTTTCACATCCAGCGACTACCAATCCAGTTGGCTCTTGTGTGTGCTGGTTGGCAGTTGGTTGGTTCATGTCTGCTAGACCGCAGTGTGTGGTCTGCGGTTCACGCAGAGGTACGGTGTCAGATACCGGTATTTGTAGGGGCTGCGCTACCGTTTCCTCCAACGTCGAACAGCAAATGGAGGGGAGAGCGGCCCTGGAGCCCCTAGCATCCGCAGCAAGTGCGGAGAGTGACCTGCCTCTGGGGGCCATGGCGGGGTCCCCCCCGGCTACTTCAGCGGAGCCTTCGCACGTCCAGCCGGTGGGGGCTGCCGAGGCGTCTGTGGGGGATTTTTCCCCAGACTTTGTCCTTATCATGCATCAAGCCTTTTGCTTAGGAAGGCTGGGAAAGTTGCCAAAGGCCTTTTCTCTGGGGGCACCTCTGCAGTCTCCCAAGGGGGAGGACTCGAGTGGAGAGAACCCCAAGTCTGCAAAGAGGCCTCGGTGCTCTGACATGGAGCAAGCGGATCTGGAGTGGCAGGAGGCGGACGACATGGAAGTTGAGCTCGAGTATGGCATAGAGGAATTGGAAGAAGGGGAGATTTCATAACCAGAGGATCAGGCAAGAATCATACGGGGTTTTCGCAAGGATGAATTGATGGCACTGATTACAGAGTCCCTTCAGATGCTTAATCTAGCTACAGCTCAGCCTGCGGAAGAAGAGGGGCTCGAAGATCCCCTCATTCAAGCGGTGAGAGAGTTTCAGACAGTGTTCCCGGTCCACAGGGTAGTGGATCGGATGATCCAGAGTGAGTGGGATCACCCTGAAGAGGGGCTGAAAGGGATACGAACCATGAACTGACTTTACCCTTTGGCAGACATTGACAAAGAAAAGTTTCGTTCGCCGCAGGTGGATGCATCTGTGTCTGCAGTGACTAAGACGACGACTATTCCGGTGGAAGGTAGTGCGGCCTTAAAAGATGTGCAGGACAGAAAGGTAGATGGTTTATTAAAACAGGCATTCAAGGCCGACGCGTTGTCTTTACAGGCCTCTATCTGTGGTGCCTGGGTGGCCAGGGCCTGTCTTCGGTGGTCCCAGCACTTAAGGCAGGACACTCGCCTGGATCAGCAGAGTGTGCTCGAGGTGACTCGGCTTGAATCTGGTTCAGCATATTTAGCAGATGTACACTATGATTTGATCAGAGCATTGGCAAATAGTATGGCTTCCCTAGTGGCCACCTGGAGGTCTATTTGGCTGAGGAATTGGGCAGCTGACGGGTCGTCTAAGTCCCATCTCAGCAAGCTCCCCTTCAAGGGCAAGCTGTTTGGAGAAGATTTGGATAAATTAGTGAAAGACTTGGGTGAATCCAAGGGTGGCAGACTGCTGAAGGATAAGCCTAAGCAGGGAAGGACCTTTCCAGCAGCTCGAGGCCAGTTTAGAGATTTCAGAAGGTTTCGGTCTTCGCGTTTGGGAGGTTTCCAGCGCGGCAGGTTTGCCTCTAGGACCCAAGGGTTTCATGGATTTCGCGGGGCAGGCAGAGGTTTTGCGGCGGCCTCCCCCTCGTCCTCCTTTAACCGCAAGCCTCAATGAAACGAAGCGGGCCCCAGTGGGAAGCCAACCAATAGGTAGCCAGCTTCGGGAGTTCCTTCCTGCCTGGGTCCAAATAACATCAGATCAGTGGGTGTTGGAGATAGTACAAAGGAGTCCCGAAGCGGGCACAACAACTCCAACGCATAACCTTCTCGCACTATCACCCAGCAAAGGGCGGCAAAAAGATCTGGCGATCCGCCTGATGTTAGACCGTCTGTTACAGTTGGGAGCGGTCGTTCCCATTCTGATTTCAGACCTAGGGGTAGGTCGCTACTCCATTTATTTTGTGGTGCCAAAGAAAGATGGATCTCTCCGGCCTATTCTAGATCTTAAAGGAGTGAATTGTTGCCTTCGGGTGCCTCATTTCCGCATGGAAACTCTGAGGTCCGTCATAGTGGCGGTGCGTCAAGGAGAATTTTTGACTTCACTTGGCCTCACGGAGGCCTACTTGCACATTCCAATCAGGGAAGCTCATCAGACGTTCCTAAGATTCGCGTTCCCGTGGGGCCATTATCAGTTCCAGGCGTTGCCGTTCGGATTGGCTACGGCTCCACATGTTCACCAAGATTATGGTGGTGGTGGCGGCAGCGTTATGAAAAGAGGGCATTCTAGTCCACCCTTATCTCGACGATTGGTTGATTCGGGCAAAGTCCAAGGTCGAGAGCTTGCAGGCCACGGACAGAGTGGTGAAGGTTCTACAGAGTCTAGGTTGGGTGGTCAACGCGAAAAAGAGTCACTTAGGCTTGCTGCATCTAGAGAATCGGTTGTGTTGGGGCAGAGTAGAGGAAAGTGTGCTTCTGGGGTCGGTTCGGCGGACCTGGCGGCGGTTAAATGGGTACTGGGGGGGGAATTGGAGAGTCTCCAGTTGGTTACCGATGCAGGGCAATGCGCAGTTTTCCCCGGGGACTGACACGGGAGCGTTTTCTGAATGGGCGCGGCAGGGCATCTGTTATATAGGACACGTGGTAGACCCCTCGGGGAAATGCAAACAATTTCAGTCCCTACGGGAGGAATACGAGCTGCGGTCCGGACATTATTTCGCCTACCTGCAGCTTTCTCACTACGTACATTCATTGCCGGCTACGGAACTTCGGGCGGAGCGATCCGCGCAAATTATCGAGTTCTTTGGACTGGGGGGGGGTGGACGTGCCCTCCATTCGTGGGCTGCGGAATAGGGTGGCCCCCTTCAGGCCGGTAACCCGCTACCGTCCGGTGGAACTTGCATGGGAGGCGGAAATGAGCGGCGCGGTCCCTCCTGGTACAGTGCTGGAGGCCTTACAGCATATCGCAGAATTGGCGGGGGGGGGCCCGCTGGAGAGAAGTACAATTTAAATGCATAACTCGGGTGCATTTTTCTCCTCGGCGGGCCTTCCGCAGCCATCTGGCCTCTGACGGGAGCTGTCCGCGCTGCTCCGCGCCCCTTGCTACACTGTTCCATATGTGGTGGGGGTGCCGCCACATACGACCTTACTAGGCTAAAATCTGTTCCTTTCTGGTAAAATTGCTGGGGCAGCGGGTGTGTTGGGATGGGTCCCTAGTGGTACTGGATCGACTGCGTCCCACCCAGCCCAAGGGGAAATGGGAGCGATTGCTGGTGCGCAAAGCCTGTCTGGTGGGTAAGGGTCCTCTTCTGCGTGGGTGGCTGGAATCACATCCGCCCTCCTATTGGGAATGGCGAAATGCCTTCCATCAACTGATGCTCTGGGAATGTCGCCGAGCTCGGGGAAGTACGCGGCGGTGGCCGGCCTTTCAGAGGCTCTGGGACCCCTACATCCAAGTGTTGAGCCCTGGTGTTCGTAATGAGGTATTGCAAATGGGATGTTAGATCCCCTGACACCGGCTAGTCTAAGGGTCTGGATGATGACTGTGTGGGGGGGTGGGGAGGGGGGGGGGAGGGAGTTATATGTAAAAGACACCTAACTGTTAATTAAGCTCTGAGGTGGGGATCAGAGTCCACCCCGCTCGGAGCTTGTTGTTGCTGTTATTTGTTTGCTTACTGGTGTTTATAAATAAAGTATATAAAAAAAAAAAAAGAGTCACTTAGATCCGTCACAGAGTCTCGAATATCTGGGAGTTCGTTTCGACACTTCAAGAGGTTTGGTGTTTTTGCCAGATCGCCGGGTGCAAATCCTACGCAAGCTCGTGCGCAGGTTCTTGGGGTTCCCAGTACCGACAGCATGGTGATATCTGCAGCTGCTGGGGACCATGGCGGCAACGCTGGAGGTAGTGCCATGGGCCAGGTTTCACATGCGGCCGTTGCAAAGGGCATTACTGCGCCGCTGGTCGAACCAGACGGACTCGCTGAACAAATGCCTTCCTTGCCCATTGCGGGTCAGACGGACCCTGCGGTGGTGGCTGTCCCCGGGTTTCCTGCAGGCGGGAATGCCGTTGGAACAACCAGTTTGGCTCCCACTGATGACGGATGCGAGCCTGGCAGGCTGGGGAGCTGATTGCGAAGGTCAGTTCACGCAGCGGATCTGGACCCGCCAGGAAGCTTCTTGGTCAATCAACCGCCTCAAGCTGCGGGCAATGTTCCTGGTGCTGCAGGCGTTCGAGAGTTCAGTGAAGGGGCGAGCTGTAAGAGTACTCTCGGACAATTCGGCAATGGTAGCTTACATCAATCGGCAAGGCGGAACGGGAAGTATGGCCATGGAGGAAGAAGCAGAGGCATTATTTCTCTGAATAGAACCTCGTCTCCAAGCCATTTCAGCAGCGCATATCGCAGGAAAGGACAATGTGATGGCAGATTTCCTCAGCAGAGTGCGGGTGGATGCTGGAGAGTGGGAGCTTCATCTGCAGTTGTTTGTGAAAATTGTTCGCAGATGGGGGCCGCCGATCATGGATCTAATGGCAACCTTTCAGCAAAAACGGGTCGTTTCTTCAGCAGGCAGAGGGAAAGGATTCCGAAGGCATCGACGCCATCATGCAACCCTGGCCGGCGTCGGGTCTCCTGTATGTCTTCCCTCCGTGGGCACTGATAGGCCGAGTAGTTCAGCGCATCGCTGGACTGGCCAAGACGACCATGGTATGCAGATCTTGTTCGACGGAGAGCCTTGGAGACTGCCAATATAGGCGGATCTACTGATTCAGGGTCCTCTGTGAATGCCCCAAGTGGATCGATTTTCACTTACGGTATGGCCATTGAAAGGGCACGGTTAAGAAGAAAAGGTTATTCGGCTGCGGTCATCGCCACTCTGCTTTGAGCAAGAAAGAAATCCACATCCCTTGCTTATGTGCGCGTGTGGCGTATTTTTGAGGATTGGTGTTCACGGCGGCAGATCCAGGTGGCGACTGCTTCCGTACCAGTAGTACTCAGTTTTTTGCAAGACGGCTTTGAGAAAGGGCTAGCCGCAAGTACTTTGAAGGTTCAATTGGCGGCTCTCTCTTGCTGTAGGGGCAAGGTCCAGGGAGTAGGCCTGGCTTCACACGCAGATGTGCACCGTTTCTTTAAAGCGGTGTTTAGATTTCGCCCATCGTGCAGGGTTGTAGTGCCGCCCTGGGATTTGAATCTGGTTTTGGAAGCGTTAGCCAGGAAACCTTTTGAGCCTCTGAATCAGGCGTCGGTTAAGGACTTAACATTGAAGACAGTCTTTTTGGTGGCCATATGCTCAGCGAGGCGAATTTCAGAGTTGCAGGTGTTATCGTGCAGGGAGCCGTTCTTGTCTTTCTCTAGAGACAAAGTGGTGTTAAGGCTGGTTCCCTCCTTCCTGCCTAAGGTGGTCTCCCCATTTCATTTGAATCAGTCTGTATTCCTCCCAGTGTTGAAACTGATAGCAGACCGGGCCACGGATCGTGGATTGCATCGTCTGGACGTCCGAAGAGTGTTGCGCCGGTATCTGAAGGTTTTAGGAGCCTTCCGTAAGTCGGACCGCCTCTTCATGTTGTTTGGAGGACCTCGCAAGGGGGAAGCGGTGGCAAAGGCGTCCATTTCCAGATGGGTTAAGGAGGCCATTGCAGGGGCGTCCAGTGCCGGTGGGGTTGCGGGCGCAATCTACTAGAGCGCAGGCGACATCGTGGGCGGAGCACAGCTTGATACCGCCGGCGGACATTTGCAGGGCGGCTACCCGGTCTTCCCTTCATGCTTTCAGCAAGCATTACCGGACGTTTTGGCAGCGAGTGTTGCTAGTTTCGGATTGGCGGTGTTACGTGCAGGTTGGAAAGGTCCCTCCCAATGATAACTGCTCTGATACATCCCAGAGGTGGAGGACTAAACTGGAGGACCGATAAGGAAATGGAAATTACACTTACCTGGTAATTATTGTTCCTTTAGGGACTCCAGTTTAGTCCTCAGTCCCACATGAGAGGATTTCAGAAGTACGCCGTGATTTGGAGAAGAGATGGTTTCCGGGCTTCAGAGTAGAGTGTGGCTCATGCCTGGAACATCTGGCTTGTGCCAGTCTTTCTTCTTTCTATCTCTTTCTCTTTCTTGCTTACATTTTTTTCTGTTCCTGTCACTTGTTCTGTGGTGATGGGGCAGAGGCCAAGTGTGGAATACTGGCTCCCCTGTTATCTTTTCGGGGGGGGGGGGGGTGTCAGGTTGATTGTGTGAAGTTAAAGTTTTTCATTATTAGTTTACAGTTGAGGTTAGACAGTTTTTCTTAGCTGCTTATTTGTCACTCCTTGAAGTCTGCTTTGTCAATAGTTCACTGGGGCTGATGGGATTTCCAGCAGGAGGTATCCAGTGAGGGCAAGATTCTGATTGGTCCAGTCTCCATGCTGCAGGAGGAGGTGCACTACCCAGAGGTGGAGGACTAAACTGGAGTCCCTAGAGGAACAACAATTACCAGGTAAGTGTAATTTCCATTTTGGGTTCCCTTTTTCAGCGTGCGTTTCTGACACTCAGTTTGAGTTGCTTCTAAAAAAATAATAAAATAAAAGAGAAATTAATTAAAATAGAAAGAGTAAAGGGGGATAGAGAGAGTTGGGTGTATTGTCATATTCTCTTGGTTTTGGAAGTTGTTAAAGGGCACTGCACCATGCTGGGTAGGCCACAGTGTCTGGTCTGCAGCACCCAGCGGGGCACGGTATCAGAAGCAGGGTTCTGCAGAGACTGTGCTGCAGAGGCTGCTTCGGAGGAACAGGAAATGCAAGTGGGTATATCCCAGGAGTTGCAGGCTTCTGACTTCCAGGTGTCAGGGGATCCTCTGGAAGTGGGAGGTGAGTGGGCCTCTCCTCTACCCTTAACCGTGGAACTGCTGGGGCCTTCTTTGTCACAGCCCACCCCGTTTACGTCCTCGGGGAAAGGTGGAGGATGGGGGGACCTCTCCCCTGAGTTTGTTCTGCTGCTGCACAAGGCCTTTTGTTTGCATCAGCAAGGGACTGGAGAGTTCCCGGTAGCGCAGGCACATGGGCCTACCAGGCAGGAAATGGCCAAGGAACAGGAGGCGGGCGTCCCGCCTAAGTGTGCTAGGCTGGTGGATGAGGAGAGTCTCACGTCCCCTCTGTTTGAGACTCTGGAGGGAGAGGCCTCGGACAGGGAGTTGGGTGAAGATGAGGAGGAACTTGAAGAGAGAGAGATTCCGGAGGAGGAACAAGCCCAGATAGTACGAGTTTTTCATTGGGAGGAGCTCCCGGCATTGATTAGTGAATCACTGAAGGTGCTCAATATGGCGGCAGACGCACCAGCGAACGAGGAGGTGTTGGAAGATCCACTGATTCAAGCCGTCAGGAAATCCCAGAAGGTTTTTCCAGCGCACCAGATAGCGCGTCAGATGATTCAGGAGGAATGGAATTAGCCAAAATTCCTTTTGCAGGGGGGGTACGATCAATGGCTCATTTGTATCCCTTGCTGGAGTTGGACAAGGAATTGCTGTGATCCCCTAGAGTGGATGCAGCAGTGTCGGCAGTCATAAAGAAGACGACTATCCCAGTTGAGGGCAGTGCGGCTCTGAAGGATGCCCAGGATAGAAAGCTGTATATGTTGCTGAAGCAGGCTTTTGATGTCAGTGCCCTGGTGTTACAGGCTTCAATGTCTGGGGCTTGGGTTGCCAAAGCCTGTCTGAGGTGGTCGCAGAAGCTTCAGGTAGCTGGCGACATTGCCGGAAATGCGCAGAGGGAAGCGGTCAGGATAGAGTCGGGGGGTGGCCTACCTGGCAGATAGTATGACCTCATTAGGAGCCTAGCAAAGAATATGGCCTCGGTGGTGGCAGCTCAGCGATACTTGTAGCTGCGCAACTGGGCGGCAGATGCTTCCTCAAAGGCCCGTCTCAGCAGACTCCCCTTTGAGGGGAAGTTTCTCTTTGGAGAAGATTTCGATAAGTTGGTGAAGGAACTAGGCGAGACTAAGGGAGGCAGACTCCCCGAGGATAGGCCGAAGCAGGTCTGTACCCCTGCTCTGACGCATAGCCAGCCGAGGGACTTTCAGAGGTTTCGACCAGCTAGGTTGGCGCCCTTTCAAAGGGGCTGTTTCCCCTCGAGGGGACGGAAGGGGATTTGGGGCCTCTTCCTCCTCTGCGGGTCCTAGGAAAGCACAAGGAGACAACAGGGGCCTGGAGGAAGTTCTGCCTGTGGGAGGACAGCTAAGGCAGTTTTTTCCCGCCTGGGCCCGGGTCACGTCCGATTAATGGGTTTTGGAGGTGGTCCAAGAAGGATATGCTCTCAAGTTTGCGAGACCAGTTCAGCCTACATTTGTACAGTCCCCTTGCAGATCCCCGGCAAAGGTGGCAGCGGTAGAAGACATACTCTTGCGGTTGTTGTTGTTGGGGGCAGTAGTACCAGTCCCTTTAGACCAGTACGGTTGCGGTCCATACTCAAATTATTTTGTAGTACCCAAAAAAGAAGGGGCGTTTCAACCGATACTCGACCTAAAATGACTCAGTCGGTCTCAGAGTGCCACACTTTCGTATGGAAACTCTGAAGTCGGTGATTGTGGCCGTTCGGCAGGGAGAATTTTTGACATCCCTAGACCTGACAGAAGCATATTTGCATTTCCCCATTCGCAAGGCACATCAGCAGTTTCTGAGATTTGCAGTGCCCAGAGGGCATTTTCAGTTTCAAGCTTTGCCTTTCGGCCTGGCGACGGCCCCGCAGACTTTCACCAAAGTGATGGTCATGGTGGCCACGGTGCCGCACAAGGAAGAAATCTTGGTCCATCCATACCTTGACGATTGGCTGATCCAGGCGAAGACCAAGACAGAAAGTCACAAGGCAATGGCCAGAGTGGTCGGACTCCTGAGGGAGTTGGAGTGGGTTATCAATCTAACAAAGAGCAGATTGGTGCCCATGCAGGAACTCGAGTACCTTGGAGCAAGGTTCAATACCTGTCACCACCAGGTGGGCAGACTGCCTCCTGGCTAGCAGGGCTGCGCCTGATGGCAATGAATGTAGTTGCACGCCTCGAGTGGTAAAGGCAAATTAGGATTTATTCCCCTCCCGGGGTCGGATTATTCAAATAACAAACAAAACACAAGTACTCAAAAGAAATAAGCCATGTCCTCTGGCACAAACATAAAGAATATTAGAACAATTTCTTCTTGCTTCAAAGTAAGTAATAACGTTATGCATTCAACTGCAGCACACAGTCTCACTGTGTGGAAACCAGCCTTTATCAGTTGTAGTGTTTTCCCTTAACACTATACTCAGCTCTGACTAGCATAAAGACCTTATTTTATGCGATGAAATCAGTGTATAGTCCATTGGGTCACAGATGGACGAACACTCACTGAGTGTGTCAATTATCATGGGTTCTTGCACGCATTCAAAACCCTCCTTATTAAAGTAGGCTTGGAAATTCCCCTGTGCCGTGCCGTCACAGTGTCTCTCTTTATTTCTATCCTCAGCTTGGGATAGATAATATCCTTTAACCCTCTCTGGAGGTTTCACTGGTTCCTTGCTCAGCTCTCTGCTTAAATCTCTCGGTGGGGAGTTACAGCCCTGCCCCCACCTTAGACTTCCTGCATGAGGCTGCTCTGCATTCACCCTGTAGGAATTTCTATCATTCACCACTTTTAACTTCCCACTATAATCATTCCTCAGGTCACAGCTTCCTGGTACATACAGTTTTGTCTTTGGTTTCCACTCACTCCGGCTGGAACGTAGCCTCCGTGTTCCAAAGTGTTTGCAATCAGCAGACCAGTCACACCTGTTCTCTGCTCTTGCTAGCTGCTTCCTCCTGTAGGACTCTGGGTAGTTACTTGGGTGAATCCTTCCTGTCTCTGACTCACTTCCTAGGTCAAAGTAAGAAACTCCTCCTGCTTCTTCTTGGCCAGCTGCTTCAGGTAAGACAGCCTGTTCTCTCTGCTTACACTGCTCACGCTGTTCTGCCAGTTCTAGCAGTTCTCCTCGTTCATGCTGTTCTGGTTCTTGTTCTACTTCTAACTCTGTGTTCCCTGCACTGTCCTTATAAGGGCTGTAAGCTCTTCCCCTTCTCAGGTGCACGCTATCAGGAACTAGGAAATTTCTCTCAGCTGAGTGTTTTTTCAGACCTCGTGGCTGCATTTGTTTCTGTTGTCCCTGACAACAGCTGCTCACATGGTCTGTTTCCCTGTCAGCTTCAGGACTAAACTGCCGTGAATCTTGTGCTTTTAAGGTAGAGAATGGGGCTACTTCATCACATACCGTAAGGGGCAAGGTGTTCCTGCTGGTTCAAAGAGTAAGGGACCTGAGATGCCTGGTGTCGCAGTTTCTACACAACAAATCTATATGGTCTTGTACCTGAGCGATCTCACATCGATATATCTTTAAATTCCTATGCTCTACCACTTTAATTGTAATCAGTTTATCTATGGGTCTGGGCCCAGATCGCGGGATTGGCTATTTACGGGTCTTAGACTTCACAATGGCATTAATTTCTGGTTTTTTTCAATCCCCAGTGACATGCCTGTTAGCATCAATGACCCTTCATAATACCCATAGACCCCTCTTTTTATGTCCATCAACAAAATATTTAATCCTCTATTTAATTTTCAACTTAGCTTGCAATGTTGTGGAATTCTGTAATAATACTGCAGTCATTCTGTTGATCTACACAGGCAGGTGCCTACGGCCTGGCACTACTTGCAGGTGCTGGGGACCATGGCAGCAACAATAGAATTGGTGCCGTGGGCCAGGGCTCACATGCGGCCACTTCAACGGACCCTGCTGCGGCGATGGTTCCATCAGTGTCAGCCTTTGTCTGTGTCACTACCCTGCCCCCAAGCGACCAAGGGGGCCTTGTAGTGGTGACTCTACCCAAGGAATTTAGAACGCGGAATGCCCTCGAGCCTCCGCAGTGAGTACAGTTGACGACGGGTGCCAGTCTAGCCGGTTGGGGGGCGCATTGCGAAGGCCGTTTTGCCCAGCGTCTCTGGAATTCGGTGGAGGCCCAGTGGTCCATCAACAGACTGGAGATGCAGGCTGTAGCCTTAGCTCTCGGAGCATTTGAGTTTTTAGTCCATCAAAGAGCGGTCCGTGTGCTGTCCGACAACATCACGACAGTGGCCTACATCAACCGTCAGGGTGGGACAAGCAGTCCTCCATTGGAGGAGGAAGCGGAGAGCCTGTTGCAATGGGCCAAAGCCCACCTAATAGCCCTGTCGGCACAGCGCATGGCCAGACTAGAAAATGTCACAGCGGATTACCTGAGCACGTACAAGATAGACCACAGAGAGTGAGAGCTCAGTCAGGAGGTATTTGAGCAAGTGGTAGCCCGTTGGGGGGGCTCCGATCATGGACCTCATGGCACGATGGGAGTCGGCCAAGGCGAGCCAGTTTTTCAGCCGGAGGAAGGAAAGGATGTTGGAGGGCCTGGATGCTCTGGTCCAGAAGTGGCCCACGGAAGGTCTCTTGTACGTTTTCCCGCCTTGGGCTCTCATAGGAAGGGTTCTACAGCGGGTGGAAGCCCACCGAGGATTTGTGATTCTCATAGCCCCAGTTTGGCCTCAGCGGCCATGGTACGCAGACCTCTTGAGACTGATGGCCGATCGTCCTTGGCGGCTTCTCTGCAGAGACGATCTCCTAGTACAGGGACCCATGCGGATTCCCCAGGTGGGTCGGTTCTCGCTTACAGCCTGGCTATTGAAAGGGCAAGGCTCCATAAGCGAGGATATTCAGGAGCAGTAATTTTGACCTTATTGAACGCGCGCAAGCGCTCGATCTGTCTCTCTTTTGTGAGGATCTGGCTTATTTTTGAGGCCTGGTGTGCGATTGAGAAGAAGAGGCCCCTCGCGGTCTCTGTGCCAGAGGTTTTAGAGTTTTTGCAGGCAGGTTTCAAAAAAGGCCTAGCGGCCAGCTCCTTGCAGGTTCATTTGGCAGCCATTTCCTGTTATAGGGATAAAGTCCATGGAAAGGCCTTAGGAGAACACGCGGACATAAGTAGGTTCCTGTGAGCGGTTCGGCACCTGCTGCCTCAGCAGAGGTCATTGACCCCTCCTTGGGATCTCAATCTGATGTTGAATGCTTTAGCTGGAGAACCTTACGAGCCAGTGGGGAAGGCTTCTTTGAAGGACTTAACCCTCAAGGCAGTTTTTCTGGTGGCTATCTGTTCCGCTAGTCGTATTTCGGAGCTTCGGGCTCTGTTGTCGCTTCCTCCTTTTCTTTCTTTCTTTAAGGAAAAGGTGGACTTGCGTACCGTACCTTCCTTTTTGCCAAAGTTAGTTACTCCCTTTCATGTGAATCAGTCCGTCTCTCTTCCGTCTTTTCCTAGAGGGGGGCTGGAGGCGGACGATGCAAGGTTATGCTATCTGGATGTGCACAGAGTGCTGAAGCGTTATATGAGTCGCACGGTGCCGTTTCATAAGTCCGAGCAGTTATTTGTCCTGTTTGAGGGGACCACATAAGGGTGAAGCAGCAACCAAGGTGTCCATCTCCAGATGGATCAGGGAAGCCATTGCGTCAGCCTACATCCTGAAGGGGAAGCAGGTTCCAGAAAGCTTCCAAGCGCTTTTGACTCGAGCCCAGGCAACCTCGTGGGCGGAGTATAGTTTGGTTCCGCCGCTGGACATTTGTAGAGCGGCCACTTGGTCGTCTTTACATACCTTTGCCAAGCATTACAGGTTGGATGTTCAGGCGGCAGCGGATGCTGGTTTTGGGAGAGCGGTGCTTCGATCCGGGATTGCGGACCCCTCCCAGGCTTGAACTGCTCTGTTACATCCTAGAGGAAAAGGGCTGGACTGGAGGGACGATAAGGAAAGAGTAATTAGACCTTAACTGTTAATTAGTGTTCCTGAAGGAACTCTAGTCCAGTCCCTGATCCCATCCGAGTTTTCTTTTCAGGATTAAGTTTCCGGAATCATATCACCGGACCAAAGTTTTGTTAAGGGAGTGAAGAAGATGTCTGAAGGCTCCTCGTGGAGGTTTTTTCGGTGGTGAGGCGGTATGATCTGGCAGTGGCCCTGCAGAGCGGTTAGGTAAGGGCTGGTGCGGATTCAGGTAAGCCACCTCCTCCTCTTCCCTGGGGGTGGGAAGTTCCTTCCGGGGGAGATGGGAGGGGATATTCTAGAGTTTGGCAGTTAATTTTGAAATTATTGTTACTTAATTGTCTCTCCATTAAGTCTGCTTTTTCAATAGATTACTGGTGCTGGTGGGTGGTGCCAGTGGTATTTATACCAGAGGGTCATCAAATTGATGATGAGCTCAGCCTCCAAGCTGCTGGAAGGGGAGCACAACCCAAGAGGAAAGGGACTGGACTGGAGTTCCTCCAGGAACACTAATTAGCAGGTAAGGTCTAATTACTCTTTTAAGATCATCAGACACGCTCACACCTAGGTCCCGCTCTTCTTTTGTGGACAGAAGTAATTCACTCCCTTTACTATATTGCTCTCTTGGATTGCTGTAGCCCAAATGCATGACCTTGTATTTTTTAACATTAAATCTCAGCTGCCAAATTCTAGACCATTCTTCAAGCTTAGCTGTCATTTTTCAACATCTTTATCTTCTGTTGTATATTATTTTTCAGTTGGCTTCTATTTGTTTGTTTTGTTTTTTGTTGCTTACAATAAAGCAGCTCCAAATTAAAAAGAAAAACCAACAACAAACAAAAAAACAATGCTTTGCTTCTCTAGCAGCTAGGTTTTTCAGGCCTGCGGGGATGGCTGGGGCTGCTCTTCCAGCCTCCCCAGCAAACTTGACAGTTGCCGGGATTCCCTTGTCAGGTTTGGTTTTGTGGTTTTTTTCCTCTTTTAGTTGTATGCAGCCATGTCAGGTGTTCAATGCTGTGCCTCTTGCAGCTTCCGCAAGGTCAGCCACAACAGTGCTTCTCAACCAGTGTGCTAGGACTTACTGGTGGTGTGCTTTGACAGTGACAGCCAGAGGTGTGGCTAGGTATGGGTTCATTAAGACAATATTCTTGAGAATAGCCATCTGCTTCCTGCTCCAGCCCCATCTTTTCCCAAGCAGAACACAGAGACCAGGAGAGAAAGGGATAAACTATGAGCAGATAGAGGAAGGAACCAGTCTGCCTCTTAATTCACCCCCACCTCTCCAAAGTAGAGCTCCTACTTTCTGTGTCCCAGTTCTTCTCTTCTATCCTAGATGTAGGAAAACAATTTTAATTTTCAGGTTAGCAAGTATAATGTGTTATCTAGTAGCTGTAAGCTCCCTGGAGTAAGCTTGATGCTCTGGAACCCAGTGCAAAAGCTCTGACTTGAATCTATCTCCTACACAGAATTTACATGTGATTGTGCTAGTTACATAGTAACATAGTAAATGATGACAGATAAAGACCAGCATGGTCCATCTAGTCTGCCCAATAAGGTGCCAGAATTCTAGAGTTATATGTGTTGCTCCAGGTAGATTACCCCTCCCCATTTAGAAGCTATTTATGTTTGTTTTTTATTTCATCCTCTTGCTATGTAGTGATTCTCTGTGTCTGTCCCATGCCTTTTTGAATTCTGTCACTGTTTTTGCTCCCACCACCTCTTTCAGGAGGGCATTCCAGGCATCCACCACTCTTTCCGTGAAAAAGTATTTCCTTATTTTGCTTTTAAATTTACCTCCTTGCAGCTTCATATCATGTCCTCTAGCTCTACAGCGTCCCCATCTTTGAATACGATTTCTTTGTTCATTAATACCCTTTAAGTATTCAAATGTCTCTATCATATATATTCCCCCATCTCTCCTTTCAGAGTATACATATTTAGGTCTTCAAAATTTTCTCATATTCCTTCTGACACTGGCCCCAAATCATTTGATTTTTTTCTGGTGCATAATTGTCTTGTAAACAAGACATGCCCACCCAGGACCATGCCAAGCTAGAAATGCACCCTGTGTGACTTGCACACTTGGTGCCCCTTCATTCACCCAGCTGCATGTAGGAACTCACTTTTATCAGGCTTTATGGAAGCTTTGTTTCCTTAGCATCCCTCCAGTCTAGTCCCAGAAACTCTGGGTTGTCATCCTCTTCCAGCAGCTTGGAGACTGATACACGTCATTCTTTGACACTGGTATAAGGACACAGGCACCGCCTCCTCCCACTCCAGCTATATCAGTCTCCAAGCAGCTGGAGGATGTGAGCCAGAGTTTCTGGCTCACTAGAGTAACAATTAAGGACATTAATCTTATTTAATTAGTTTAGAGGGTTTTATTTTATTACCTGGCAAATTGGGTATTATTTTAGTTTCTTTTGAATTCAGTTATTTTACAAATGTTTTAATTGTGAGGTATACTGCTTTAAATTTTGGCGGCTGAGGGCCTCACTTCCCTTCTTACCGGGACCAAGCTGAGGGCAGGCAGATTCAGAGCCCGGGGGAAGTCCGGAGTAATTTCCGACCTTGTAGATTGCCTCCTCCAGCGCCACACAGAGGTTTCACCTGTATGCGCTTGTGGGGGAAGGCAGGCAGGAGCCACGACAGCTCAGTTCCCTGCTGATTCTCTTTTCCACAGCAGTGCTGGAGGAGAACGTGACACGGTGTTATTTAAAAGCACTCCTCAGTGAAAAGGGGTGCTTAGCCTGTTCCCAGCAGTCAGGTAAGTTGTTCTGGCTGCCTGGTTTCGACGGGCTGATACGAGGACGTAATTAGCTGAATCTAGGCCCAAGTAAGCAGCAGCCTTGCGCCGCGTCCCGTTTTGAGCGGGAAACGCCGGCAGCGAGGTCGGGGAAACAAACCCGTGTAGGAAGGAGAGAAAGCTTCATTTTCGATTTTTAACAGCGCTATTCAGGTCGGAGAGTCCCTGCTTTCCTTTCTGTTTAAACAAAAAAAAAAAAAGAGGCTAATGCTTGAGGTTAGTTGGGAGGTCCCTTTCAGGTCTGGGTCAGTTCTGCCAATTCTTTAAGACTTGGGGAAGGGGCAAAAATGGTTAATATGCCTGCTAAGACCTTATATTTGCTCTGTGGGGTGAAAAGGTCTGTGGTGTCGGAGGCAGGGATTTGTAGGAGCTGTAGTCAGGCTTCAGCAATGGAGCAGCAGCGCTTGGATTCGACAGAGGAGCGGGAGGTGATTACTCAGCGACCCCTGTCTCCTCTGTTGGATCCGGTGGAGCCAGTGCCGGGTACTTCTTCGGCTCCTGATGTGCCGTGGGCTCAGACACCCTTGGCCGGTGACTTGGCGTCCATTTTTTCGCTAGACTTTGTGGCTCTTATTCAGAGGGCGTTCGGCGGTGCTCCTAAAGAAGCTTCTTCTGCAGCCTTGGGTCCCATAGGGGGAGATTTGGGGCTCAAGAGGCCAGGGACTCCTCTGTCGGTGGCGCCTTCGGCCTTAGGACTTAAGAGAGCTCAAATGGAGATAGACTGACAGGGGCAGTCAGAGTTTTTGGTGGATTTGCGCACTGAAGATGAGGAGCGCTATCCGGAGATGGACGAGGAGTTGAAAGAAGGAGAGATTACAGAGCAGGAAGATCAGGCTAGAGTAGTTTGCATTTTTCGGAGGGAAGAGTTGCTGGCACTGATTTAAGAGACTTTGAAGACGCTTAATATGCCAACGTCCCCGCTGGTGGAGGAGGCTGCATTAGAGGACCCGCTCTTGCAAGCCTTTCGAAAGACGCAAAAAGCTTTTCCTATGCATAGAGTTCTAAAGGAGATGATCCAAGGTGAGTGGGACATGCCGGAGTCAACACTCAAAGGCTCTAGGGTAATGTCTCGTCTGTATCCATTAGTGGAGCAAGATAATGAGCTTTTTAAGCCACCAAAAGTGGATGCGGCAGTATCTGCCATAACCAAAAAGACGACCATTCCGGTGGAAGGGAGTGCAGCTCTTAAGGATACTCAAGACAGAAAGCTTGATGCCTTGTTAAGGCAAGTTTTTGAGGTTAATGCTCTGTCCATTCAAGCAGCTATTTGTGGGGCTTGGGTGGCAAGAGCGTGTTTAAGATGGTCTCAAAGAGTCCAGGGAGAGCGGGCTGAGGACTCGGTTGGTGAGGCAGCTTGTTTGGGGTCCGGAACGGCGTATCTGGCGAATATTCATTATGATCTTATAAAGGGGGCTATCGAACAGTATGGCTTTGGCAGTGGCAGCCAGGAGGTATCTGTGGCTGCGGAATTGGGCGGCGGATGGTTCCTCTAAGGTACGGTTAAGTAAGTTCCCCTTTAAGGGACAGCTACTGTTTGGAGAAGATTTAGAAAAGATAGTTAAGGATCTGGGAGAATCCAAGGGTGGACGGCTTCCGAAGGATAAGCAGAAGCAAGGGAGATTTCCGCCATTGGCAAGGCTGCCACAGAGGGATTTTTGTCGTTTTCGTTCCCCCAGGTTCACACAGAGCCAGAGAGGACGTTTTCCCTATAGAAACAAAGGTTTTCGGGGGTTCCGAGGGGCTAGCAGAGGGTTTGCTTCCGCCACTTCGGGTACCAAAAAGCCGCAATGAAGTCAGGGTGGCCCAGGTGGACGTAGCGGTTGGAGGTCGTCTACAGGAGTTTTACACTGCCTGGGTCAAGATTACGTCAGATCAGTGGCTGTTAGAGGTGATTCGGGAAGGCTATGTATTAGAATTTCGGAAACCGGTGACCGACGCCTTTGTTCAGTCCCCTTGCAAGGCACCTCGCAAACGCGAGGCGGTCAGGCAGACCTTGAACAGGTTGTTTAGATCTCAGAGCGGTAGTGCTGGTGCCTCGAGACCAATGCGGGTTAGGTCGATACTCCATTTATTTTGTGGTTCCGAAGAAAGAAGGGGCGTATCGACCGATTCTAGACCTAAAAAGGGTAAACAAGTGTCTCAGGGTTTCCCATTTTCATATGGAAACGCTGAGATCAGTCATTCTGGCAGTCAGAAAAGGAGAGTTTCTTACTTCCCCCGATTTGTCCGAGGCATATCTGCACATTCCGATTCGGCAAGAGCATCAACGGTTCCTCAGGTTTGCGGTGCCAATGGGGCATTTTCAGTTTCGAGCGCTGCCCTTTGGTCTTGTAACGGCACCAAGGACCTTTACCAAGGTCATGGTGGTCGTAGCAGCGCAGCTGAGGAAGGATGGTGTTCTAGTTCTTCCGTATCTGGACGACTGGTTGATTCAGGCAAAGTCCAAGTTGGACAGCGAGGAGGCTATGGCCAAGGTGGTCAGCTGTCTTCAGAGCTTAGGTTGGGTAGTCAATGTGGCCAAGAGCAGTCTGGTGCCTTCTCGGGACCTAGAGTACCTGGGAGCACGGTTCGATACCAGGGCAGGCACGGTCTTTCTCCCACAGCATCAGGCGGTGGCCTTACAAAGGTTGATTCGACGGTTTCTAGATAGGCCGCATCCCACAGAGTGGCATTACTTGCAACTGCTAGGAACAATGGCAGCGACGATCAACTTAGTACCCTGGGCGAGAGCGCATATGAGGCCCTTGCAGAGAGCGTTGCTCAGAAGGTGGTCTCACCAATCGAATCCGTTATCCTGGAGGCTTCTCTGTCCGGAGGCGACGCGGGAAGCGTTGCAGTGGTGGTTGCTTCCGGAATCTTTAGCAAAGGGCATGCCCTTAGACACGCCGATGTGGGTTCCGCTGACTACGGATGCAAGTCTCCTGGGGTGGGGAGCGCATTTTCAAGGGAGATTCGCGCAAGGTCAGTGGACAATTCAGGAGAAATCTTGGTCTATCAACAGGTTAGAACTTCGAGCAGTGGGGTTGGCGCTGCTGGAGTTTCAGCAGTTCCTAAGGGGGACAGCAATCAGAGTGTTTTCGGACAATGCAACCGCCGTAGCCTACATCAACAGACAGGGGGGCACCGGCAGTGCTCCTTTAGAGGCCGAAGCGGACCAGTTATTCCAGTGGGTCAAGCAAAACCTTCCAGCTCTGTCGGCAGCACATGTAGCAAGGGTGGA
Organism: Ichthyophis bannanicus; assembly: GCA_033557465.1. Taxonomy (NCBI): domain Eukaryota; kingdom Metazoa; phylum Chordata; class Amphibia; order Gymnophiona; family Ichthyophiidae; genus Ichthyophis; species Ichthyophis bannanicus. The sequence continues at coordinate 257,494,683 of CM066032.1, read as the reverse complement.
CAATGTAGCGGCCGATTTCTTGAGTCGAGTAAGAGTATATCCCGGGGAGTGGATGCTTCATCCGGATGTGTACGGTGAGATAGTTTGGCACTGGGGAACGCCCATAATAGATCTCATGGCGACATTCAAGTCAGCAAAAGTAGATCGGTTCTTCAGCAGGCGCAGGGAGCCGATGTCGGAGGGGCTGGATGCTCTCATTCAAGATTGGCCAATGGATCAGCTTCTGTATGTGTTTCCTCCCTGGGTGTTAATAGGCCGAGTAGTGTGGTGCATCGAACACCACAGAGGGTTGGTGATACTGATAGCACCGGATTGGCCAAGAAGGCCTTGGTATGTGCATCTCAAGAGACTGGTAGTGGGAAAGCCGTGGAGGCTACCAGTCAGAAAGGATCTGTTGAGGCAAGGTCCGTTGTTAATGCCTCAGGTAGCTCGATTCTCGCTTACGGCATGGCTCTTGAAAGGGCGAGGTTAAGGGCTAGTGGATATTCGGAGGAGGTGGTTGCGACTTTGTTGAAAGCGCGCAGAAGGTCTACTTCTCTGGCATATGTTCGCGTGTGGCGCATTTTTGAAGCTTGGTGTATGGATAGGAGTTGTGAAGCCCTACGAGCCTTCGTGCCGCAGGTGTTGGCGTTCTTGCAGGAGGGTTTTCGTAAGGGTTTAGCGGCCGCTTCATTACGAGTGCAATTGGCAGTGCTTTCCTATTATAGAAGGAAGATCAAGGGTCAAGCGTTTGGCACCCATCCAGATGTGAAGCGATTTTTGAGGGCAGTGGGCCTTTTGAGGCCACCTTGCAAGCAACTGCTTCCCTCTTGGGATCTGCAATTGGTATTGGCAACGTTGGGTAGACGGCCATTTGAGCCGTTGGCAAAAGCAACTTTGAAAGATCTCACTCTGAAGGTAGTGCTCTTGGTGGCCATTGCATCGGCGAGAAGAATTTTGGTGTTACAGGCATTGTCTTGTAAGGAGCCATTTCTGTCCTTTTATGAGTCAAAGGTAGTCTTAAGACCGGTACCGTCCTTTTTGCCGAAGGTGGTGCCTCCCTTTCACGTGAATCAGGTAGTATCTCTGCCGGTGTTCCGTACATCTTCTGAGGGTTCTTCTAACCCACAGTTGCGCAGGGCCTTGAAAAGGTACCTCAGTAGGATGCTGGAGTTCAGAAAATCAGATAGATTGTTTTTGTTGTTCGGAGGTCCTCGCAAAGGGGAAGCAGTGTCCAAGGCGTCAATTGCTAGATGGATAAAAGAGGCAATAGCGTTAGCTTATCTCTTGAAGGGTAAGCTGGTGCCGGATGGCTTAAGAGCGCATTCTACTAGAGCGCAGGCGGCGTCTTGGGCGGAATACAGTTTTGTTCCGGCAGTAGAAATTTGCAAGGCGGCGACGTGGTCATCTTTAAATTCCTTTGTCAAGCATTATCGATTGGATATTCAGGCGGCAAAAGATACCTGTTTTGGGTCAGCGGTGCTTCAGGCTGGTCTAACAGGTCCCGCCCATTGAGTTCTTTTACTGCTCTGTTACATCCCCAGAGTTTCCGGGACTAGACTGGAGGGATGCTAAGGAAGATTAAATTAGACTTACCTGCTAATTGTAGTTCCTGAAGGAACTCCAGTCTAGTCCCGGATCCCGTCCCGGTCTGTTAAGAGGATTGGAGCCTGAAGCTGAAGATTTCACAGGTAAGAGATCACAGGAAACTGTAGAGCTTCCGGCTCAGGGGGCGAATTTTGCCTTTGGGGATATTGATAGGCTAAGGGATTTTTCTTCCTGGTAGGGAAGCAACAGCCTTAGCAATTTGAAATCAGACACCGTAGTTGTTCAACTTATATTTTTATGGTTATATGGTTAGATATAACCTACACCTAAAACTCTTGCTAACTTAATTGTTGCTACGGTGAGTCTACTTTGTCAATAGGTTACGGGAGTGGGAGGAGGCGGTGCCTGTGTCCTTATACCAGTGTCATCAAAGAATGACGTGTATTAGTCTCCAAGCTGCTGGAAGAGGATGATAAACCAGAGTTTCTGGGACTAGACTGGAGTTCCTTCAGGAACTACAATTAGCAGGTAAGTCTAATTTAATCTTTGTTGAACCCCAAAATATTTTCCAACTCGTCCTGCTAGACCAGTCTAGATAAGTGAGTTGTGTTCTCCTATCAGCAGATTGGTGGAGAGAAAGAAACAATGAAAAGCCCAGGGTTCAATGACATCATTCCCAGGCCTCTATTTGCTTCAGCCACCAGGGATCCCGTCAGTATTTCTTTGTCTCCAGCAGATGGTTAATGGATCTTCTCCATGGACAAGCAAGATGTGTCAGCCATACTTGGTCATGTTATCCGATGGCACCATGAACCAAGAAGTGCTCTCCTATAGCTCAGAAAGGCAAAGCTCTTCTGAGCATGCCCTAGGTGCCCACACCCCTTGGCTCACCCCTTCCTGGATCAGTTTTGCTTCTTTCGCCTAGCCAGGACGGACTGCCAACTCTCCTCAATCCCATCTTCAACCATGGATAAAAGACAAGAGAAAAGATAAGTGAGAAGAATAAACCTGGATTCAAATGTCCAAAGTGTAGGCAAAAGATGAACGCTACAGACGCCCATAATCACTGTGTTTGCTACCTGGGAGAAGCCCATGAGTGGAGGACTGCCCTCACTGTGCCTGCATGTCCACCAGGGCTCGCTGCTCCCACAGTGAAACTCTTCAAGATTTATTGTCCAGGTCCTCGACTCAGCCTGCAGACTTCACCTCCAGAGACAAGAGCGGTGGAATTGCCAAATCAGCAGCCCCAGGAACGAAAGAAAAAGAAAGGAGCAGCCGTGTGGTCGCTGGCAACATGGCTGCCATTCCAATATCCTCCTGATCAGCTGCGAGTTGGGATGTGCTCCCTGGGGCCTCCTTCCCAGGCCCGGCAAGCCTGCCTGCACTGGACCCTGCATCAGCCTCCCTGCTTCTGCTGGCCGCAGCAACAAACAGGACCTTGGACCGCCGAAAATACTTTGCCCTCGATGCTTCCGGTTCCTCAATGCTCCCAAAGCTTTCCCCCAATGACGCTGAAAGCAGAGGACTGCCCACGACTCTACCCACCATCAGCACAGTTTGCCGACGCCACGATGATGTCTGCCACTGCCGCACTGACAGGGGAAGCTCTTCTGAGAGGGAGCTCTTCAGCACCTTGCAACCCCCTCCACCCCGAAGAGCAGGACACCTGCGCGAAGGGAGGAACACAGCATGCTCCATTGATTATAGCATGGACAACAGTTGCTATAGCAACTACAACCAGCGCAGACAGCACAATGGACACAGAAGGGCAAGAAGCCCTTCCAGCACCATTTCCTCAGCTTCCCTTCCGTGGAGACGCCAGTGCCGCAGCTCGGGCAGCACCCACCACCACTATCACCACCCCGAGCCCGCCCTCCACACACCTCATGCCTCGCCCATTCTCAGCTCAGCTCCACTGATAGCGCCTCCTCCTGCAGCCATGTGAGATCTCTGGATGCACTTTATGACTCAACACATGCTCTCTCAGGGACTGCAACAGCCTCAACCCCAACTGGCAGCAGCGGCATCGCAGATCTCCGCACTATTGCCCAGGACTACCTCCCTGAAGGCCTCATCCTTGCCTGCAGACTTCTCACCCGGACCACTGTCCACTAACAGCGAAGGGGAAGAAGCAGCTGCATTGGGCTCTGCGGGGAGTTCCCCTCACCCTATGGACGACATAGAGATCCCCTCAGAGTTGTCACCACCACTGCCACTTCTGCCTCCCACCAACCCCCCCAGAAGACCTGACTTATCTGAAGTTCCTCCAGAAGCTGGCTTGCTGCCTAGCACTGTCACCTGTGGACGTCCCAGATCCAAGAAATGAGGTTCTGGGCCTCTTGAAGTACTACAGTGCACCAAAGTTGCTGGTCCCCATTCCAGTCCACCAACTACTGCGAGACAACCTCATGCGCATCTGGCAGACGCCTGCCTCTGGGCCATTCACGACTCATAGGCTCGAGTCCAAATGCCAGGTCTAGCCTGTGCCAGGATTTGACAAGGCACAGTTGCCCCACAAGTCCATGATGCTGGAGTACACCCTAAAGCCGGCAAAAGGTTCTCACATGCACTCCAGTGTACCCCCCGGGAAGGACCACAAGGCTCTTTTTGGACATGGGAGAAAGACCTACCAGGCTGCCATGCTAAATGCAAAAATCACAGCTTACCAATTCCAGCAGGTGCTGTTCATAGACACCATTCTGGACAACCTCAAGAAGCCAGTGGAGGGATGACTGACGGAATCCAAGGCCACATTTTCATCCCTCTTGGGGGCCCTGGGCAAATGCAGCAAACGCCTCATTCACTTGGCCTTTGATGCCTTCGACCTGGCATCTCAGACAGCTGCAATAGCCATCGCTTTCAGGGCACAGCCTGGCTCCAAGCCGTGGGCCTGCAGGAGGACACACACGACTGCTTTGTAGACGCTCCCAGCATGGGAGACAATGTATTTAGAGAAAAGGTTGGAGAAACGGTCAGTGTCATGTAGGAACACTTCACCACCCTCCAAACCTTAGCCTCTGATGGGCTTGAGCGCGGCACTAATTTGCGCACGTCCCAGTAATCCTATCATCGTAAACCCTAGTCCTCATCTAAGTGCTACCAATTGTACCACAAATGGCAGCCGCACCAATCCTACCAACCCTACCATCAGAAGCCACATCAGAAGGACCACAGATAACAAAAGGAATCCATGATGCCCTCGGGGAGAGTAACTCTTCCTTTTGACTCTTCGACCTATACAGCCCTACCAATGGGGGACCGAGTCTCCTTCAAGGAGGTCTGGGCAAATATCCCCACTGAGAGTTAGGCCCTGCGCATCATCAAGCAAGGGTTTGTTTGGTTTTTTTCACATTTTGTGGTATCGCACTTGGGTCTCTCTGTGTTTGTGCTTGCAGGAATTCCAACATGTCTCTTGAACCGCAAGAGATTTTCAAGTGGATGGCAGCACAGTTGGAGAGGCAAGGAGACTTGGCTCTAGAGGCACAAGAGAGGAGCGCGGTGGGCATCCAGGCTCAACAAAAGCCTTTGCTGGACATGTTGCAGACATGGCTGTCTGAACAAAAGAAGCAGCCGGAGCCACCAGCTGTTCCACCAGGTTTTCCCGCGCCAGCCTCTCTTAGCTTGCATGCTGGGACCATGTTTAACTTTGGACAGCTTAGAGACACCGATGATATCGATGATTTCATCGAAAGCTTTGAAAGAGTGGCTCACCTAAGTGCTTGGCCACAGGAGCACTGGGCCATGCGTTTTGTGGCATCCCTCACAGGGGAAGCCATGGCCGCTTATAACGCAATGCCACCCACACTCACAGGAAACTATGATGAAATCAAGAAAGCGGTCAGGGAGAGACTAGGTCTCACACTGCTGGTCTATCATAATCTCCTGCGAGCTGTGAAGCTAAGACCGAATGAGACCCCAAAAGCCCTATGTCATCGGATACGCACTTTAGTGAACAAGTGGCTTAATCCGGGGGAAAGGTCTAAGGAGTCTATTATAGACAGTCTCATACTAGAGCAATATATAAGTGCTTTGCCTACCGAGATACGCTCCTTCCTGATTTTACAGAGCTGTAAAACCCCACAAGAGGCTATTAACTTCACCGAACGCTTCATGGAAGCAAAGTTAATGGCCCATGAAGGCGGCAGTGCTTCCAAGGGGACAGCAGTAAGGGAATCAGAAAGGAGGTGGGGGCTAAATGAGGAGTCCGTAAGGATATGCATGCCAACAATGAAAGGTCCGGTAACCCGTAGAAAATGTTTTAAATGCGGTAGAGAGGGCCATGTACAAAAGAGTTGTTATGTGAAAACGGCTTTGGTATCAGTGAATACTCAGAATGCTAGAGAGGGTTTTCTGCTTGATGTTGAGGTGCATGGAATTGCTACCACAGCGCTATTGGACTCAGGCGCAGAGCAAATGATGTTGTCTAAAGCGCTATGGCAGCAGATAGAGGCCACAGGGGTAGCAATTCAGCCTGTAAGCACTGTGAAAATTCGCTGCATTCATGGGGGCACTTCACTATACCCTGTATATAATCTCCAAGTGAAAGGGTTAGGGGCCAATAGAAAAATCCCCATAGCGGTAGTACCTAGGCTACCCCACAGTATAGTTTTGGGAAGAGACTGGCCACACTTTCACAAAGGTATGGAGCAGGGACTATGCTCTAAGGAGGCTATGGTGTCCACAAGGGCCCAGGCTAAGGCCCTAGAAAACGACGGAGAGCCGCCTGAAGAACCCCTAGGAAGTCTCCCCTCTCACGAGGACCTGATAGCCACCCCGGGAGATAAAGTGAAAAAAAGCAAAGGAGAGAAACGTAGGGAGAGACACACTCGCTCTCAGCACAGGGCGGAAGTACAAGCTGGCCAAGAATTGCCGTGGGTGCCTGAGGAATTAGTTGAGAAGTTCCCTACATTCCCCAACGAGCAACGAACAGATCCCGCTCTAAGTCAAGCATTTAAGTGGGCCCAGAGTGACCGGGATACCCTACCAAAATTTCTCCTTGACACGGGGATACTTTATACTGAAAGCAAAGATCCCTATACTGGCGATATCCGTAAACAGTTGGTGGTGCCAGCAACCTTTAAGAATTTAGTTTTGAGGTTGGCCCACGACCATCCTGTAGGGGGACACAAGGGCATCCAAGGAACCCTAGATCAGATCTTGGCAAGGTTCTATTGGCCAGGCATTTTTAAAGAAACTGCCAAGTTCTGCGAAGCCTGTCCGGCATGCCAGCGGGTTTCTGCGGCCCATCCTAGGGAGGTCCCCATGATACCTTCTCTGATAATTACCGAACCAATTCACAGAATAGCCATGGACATTGTAGGTCCTTTAATAAAAACTCCCCGTGGGTTTCAATATATTTTAGTGGTTATTGACCATGCCACAAGGTTTCCTTGGGCCGTGCCGCTCCGCACCATATCGGCGAGGGTGGTGGCAGGTGAACTCATAAAATTATTTTGTGAAGTTGGTTTACCTCGCAAAGTTCTCACGGACCGAGGAAGCAACTTCCTCACAAAATATTTAGTGCAGGTTTGGGATGCGTTCGGCATCCACCATATTAAGATCTCGGCATACCATCCCCAAACGAATGGTCTTGTAGAGAGGCAAAATCAGACTATCAAAAGAATGTTGCGCCGTAGTCTGGAAGGAGATATGGCTAGCTGGGACACAATGCTCCCATTTATTCTCTACGCATGCAGGGAGAGAAAACAATCATCCCTAGGGACAGCACCATACAAATTGATGTACGGCCGGTCACCCCGTGGCGTATTAGATATCCTGAGAGAACAGTGGGTAGAACCTGACATAAGAGGTAGGAGTACCCGAGTTCTTAAAAGACTTAAAAGGCCGGTTACAGCACACCTCACAGGTCGCGGAAGTTAACTTAAGGGGCAGTCAAACAAAGCAAAAGTCATATTATGACCGTGGCACAAAGCCGCGCCACTTGGATGTGGGTGAAAAAGTTGTAGTGATGGTAGCGGGGCCAGATCCTAAGTTCGAGAGCCAATGGAAAGGACCTTATAGGATAGTGCGGCCCGTGGGACCTGTTTCCTGTCTCATCGAAAATAAAAAAGGATGCCAACAAGTCTACCACATCAATGTTTTGAAGCCCTGGCATGATAGGGTAGCTTTGGCCCATCTAGCCACCATAATCCCCAGGGTTGAAATGGTAAAAAAGACTCAACCCATTGCGGAATCCTTTGATTGTATCACATGCTGTGCCTCGGAGTCGAAACCAGCCCGTGATATCTTAAGGGGGGGATCTGTGGTGAAGACTCCCCTCCAGAGGAAATGGAGATAGGGGAAAATCCTGATAGAAGGGATGACACACACAGGATTTCCAAACCTGACTTGGAAAAAACACAGTTATCGGCTGAGCTGAAGACAAGCCCCAGCCCAGGGGAGGAGTTAGGCTTCAGCACTGATTGGGCACGCCCAGGGGAATGACAGGGAGTGTCGGGAAATGAAGCCCTTTTTAAATCCTCAGACAGGATTGACAGAGGAGGCAGCAAGGCTAGCAAAGGAGGCAGCAAGGCTGGCAAGGCAGGCAGCAAGGCTGACAAGGAGAGCAGCAAGAAATGAAGCAGACGAGAAGCAGCTTCCAGTGCACGTTGGTCTTCAGGAGGAACTTGGAATCAAAGGGGAAAAACGCTAGAACCCTGGGAGAAGGCAGAAACCTGGAACAGTAAGCCTTGGAGCCCAATATACTCTCAAGTTGATCCTTACTACACGGTAGAGCCTAAACGTGGGAAGGCTAGCAAACCCAGCTCTTGGAGAAAAGGTATTTTGTCCTGTGGCGAGCAGTGCTATAAAAGCCAGGAACCAAAACAGGAAAGAAGTTTTTCTGAGAGAAATTCCCCTAGCAGAAGAACTAGCCATAAGGCTCCTGAGTTTCTAGAGAGGGGAGAGTCCTGGAAGAAAGGTGCCTGTTCTTATGCCAACGTCTCTGATAAAGGTAAAGCTGAATTTCCTAATTTTAATGCCTTGCTGGAGAAACCCTTTTATTGTGCTGACCTCCCTAAGCCAAACTCTGCAACAGGAGCAGATAGTGAGTGGGGGAAGGGTGTGACCCTTACCGGAGACTATCAAGCAGCTAAAGAGCAGCTACAGGCTGAATTGCTTCTAAAAGAGTTTCAGCAATTTCTGGAGCTAAAGTCAGGGAAACATAAGAAACCTGATGAAGAGAACAATTGCCATAGCCCAGATGAATGTATGCAGATAGATAACGATGTGCCTACCTTGAGTTATGATCCTTGTGCAATGGATTGCTCTTTATCTTTTAGAGAGTAAAAGTGTAAAGAAGCATCTGGAGTTTGTATGAGAAGAATACAAAACGTTTGCTATACCTGTTGCCTAGCCGTGAAAGTTCACAAATTGTTTTCACCTGTTTCTGTAAAGCCATGCTTTGAGGATAACAGCTGTTACTGTGAAGCTGCAATAATCCCGAGCAACCACACGAGGCAAAGCTGAGTAGAAGCTACCGTGACTGTGTAAAGCTGAGTTAAAGCTATTTAATTTCAGTTGTTTTCCTGACCTCCTGATTTCACCTTTATGTTGAAAGTTGCACCTTTACGTTATGCACCTTTGAATTGTAATGCGTTGAAAATATCCCCACAACAAATAAATTTCTTGCAAGCCTTATCACTCGAGTCACAACCACAACTTTCATCCCTAAAGAAAAAAAACAAGTGTACTACGAATCCCAGCATTCAGAGGGATCAGTACCACCTTTATTCATAAGGGACATTATATAAGGCCACTCCTGCCTGTAAGCTCTAGGGCCCAGGCAGGAGCGTCGCAGTATATATATGTGTGTGTATATAGATATATATATATAACAGATATTTGTAGGTGTATATATTTGGGCAGATACTTGTTATTGGTATATAGGGGAGTGTCACCATGCTGGCGAGACCGTAGTGTTTGGTCTGGGGGACTCGGCAGGGAGCAGTGTCGGAGGTCGGCGTTTGTAGGGGCTGCGCACTTGTGGCAGCCTCGGTGGAGCAGGGAATCCAGGCCATTGTGTCCCAGGAGTCGGGAGAGCCCCTGGAGGCCATCCTCAGCACGGGGTCACTGTCCTCAGCTTTAGAGCAGCCGGTCCCTTCTCAGCCTCAGCCCGGGCCCTCCTCTGCAGCGGGAGGACAGGAGGGGGGGCCTGAGGGGGTTTCTCCCCAGAATTTGTGTTGCTGCTGCACAATGCCTTCTGCCTGTGTCAACAGGGAGAACACGGGCTGCTTTTTCTCTACTCTTTACTGTCTCTCTTTCTGTACTATCATTTTTTGGCGTTCTTTTCTTTCTTTCCTTTCCCGGCAGCTGTTTTTTATGATTGTACACCGCCCTGATGCTTCGGCCTGGGCAGTTTATCAAGTGTTTTAATAAAGATAAAGAAAGGACAGCGCAGGAGCACGTGGTGAAGGGGGGGTCGGAGTCCAAGTGGCAGAAGGAGACAGGTGTACCGCCCAAGCGGGCTCGACTTACTCAGGAAGAAGCTCCCCTCTCCCCTAGAATGGAGAGTCTGGAAGGGGAGGTCTCAGATCGGGAATTGGGGGAAGACGAGGAGGAACTCGAGGAAGGTGAGATTCCAGAGGAGGAGCATGCTAGGAGTGTTCGGGTCTTCCTTCGAGAGGAGTTGCCGGCCTTGATTGGAGAGTCATTGAAAGTACTCAGTATTGCCGCAGGAGTTCCAGCGGAGGAAGACGCTCTGGAGGACCCGTTAATTCAGGCGGTCAGGAAGTCACAGAGGGTCTTTCCTGTTCACCGGGTGGTTTGGCAGATGATTCAAGAAGAGTGGGATCAGCCAGAGTCCGGCTTAAGGAGTGTGCGGTCGATGTCGCGCTTGTACCCTTTGCCGGAGTTGGAAAATGAGTTGCTACGGTTTCCCAGAGTGGATGCAGCCATGTCGGTGGTTACCAAGAAGACTACCATCCCAGTGGAGGGCAGCACAGCCCTTAAGGATGTCCAAGATAGGAAGCTGGACACATTGTTGAAGCAAGCCTTTGACATCAGTGCCTTGGCGCTCCAGGCGTCGGTATGTGGGGCTTGGGTAGCCCGGGCTTGTCTGAGGTGGTCACAACAGCTGCAGCTGTCTGGTGATATTCCAGGCGGGTCGCAGGGGGAAGCGGCGAGAATTGAGTCCGGAGCGGCCTACCTAGCGGATAGCCAATATGATCTCATCAGGAATTTATCGAAGAACATGGCTTTGGTGGTAGCGGCTCATCATTACCTTTTGGCTCCGCAGCTGGGCGGCAGATGGTTCTTCCAAGGCCCGCCTCAGCAAGCTCCCCTTTCGGGGTAAGCTGCTTTTTGGAGAAGAATTGGACAAGTTGGTAAAGGAGCTAGGCGAGTCTAAGGGAGGCAGGCTCCTGGAGGACAGGCCAAAGTTGAGTCATATTCCCACTCCCGTGCGGTCTCAGCCACGGGAGGCCCAGAAGTTTCGAGCGGCACGGTCGGTGCCCTTTCAGAGGGGTTGCTTCCTCTCTAGGGGGCAGGGGTTCCAGGGATTTCGAGGAACGGGAATGAGTTTTGGGGCCTCTTCCCCTGCCTCCAGTCCTAGGAAACCACAATGAGACAGCGGGGGCCCAGGCGGGAATTCTTCCAGTGGGAGGACGTCTGCGGCTGTTCTCCGCTTGAGCCTGGGTCACATCCTACCAGTGGAGGTGTTTCGGGAAGGCTATGCCCTAGGGCCGGTCCTTCCTTCGTTCGTGCAGTCTCCTTGCAGGTCTCTGGCCAAAGTTGCAGCGGTAGAGGAGACTCTAGCAAGGCTTTTGCCGTTGGCGGCAGTCGTGCCCAAGACCAGTGCGGCTGCAGTCGATACTCCATCTATTTTGTGGTACCAAAAAAGGAGGGTTCCTTTTGGCTGATCCTTGACCTGAAGTGGGTCAATCGTTGTCTTCGGGTCCCTCATTTTCGTATGGAAACTCTGAAGTCTGTGATAGTGGCGGTGCATCAGGGAAAGTTTGACATCTCTCGACCTCACGGAGGCGTATTTACATATTCCTGTCCGCAAGTTGTATCAGCAGTTTCTGTGGTTTGCAGTGCTAAGAGGACACTTTCAGTTTCAGGCATTGCCGTTCAGCCTGGCAACGGCTCTGTGTACCTTTACCAAGGTGATGGTGATGGTTGTCGCGGCGCTACGCAAAGAAGGCATTGTAGTCTACCCGTACCTTGACGATTGGTTGATCCGGGCCATGTCCAGGGAGGAAAGTCTGAAGGCAACTGTCAGGGTAGTTGGACTCTTAAGAAGTCTGGGGTGGGTGATCAATCTGGCAAAGAGCAGATTGGTTCCCGCTCAGGAAATCGAGTATTTGGGGCAAGATTCGACACCTGCATGGGCAGGGTGTTCTTGCCGGATCAGTGGGTGAAAGAGCTCAGGCGTTTGGTGCGCGAGTTTATAGCCATGAAGGCTCCCTCGGCTTGGCACTATCTGCAGGTGCTGGGGACCATGGCGGCGACGATCGAGTTAGTGCCCTGGGCCAGGGCCCACATGCGACTGCTCCAGCGGTTGCTGCTCTGTCGTTGTTCCCATCAGCGGCAGCCCTTGTCGGTGATGCTCCCCCATTCCCCAGCGACCAGGAGGGCCTTGCAGTGGTGGCTGTGCCCGGGAAACCTAAAGAGGGGTATGCCTCGAGTCCCTGCCGTGGTTGCAGGTGACGACGGATGCCAGTCTGTCTGGTTGGGGGGCTCACTGCGAGGGACACTTTGCCCAGGGTCTCTGGAGTGCCCAGGAAGCCCAGTGGCCCATCAACAGATTGGAGCTGCAGGCGGTGGCCCTGGCTCTCAGGGCGTTCCTGCTTTGGGTCCGCCAGAGGGCGGTCAGGGTGCTTTTGGACAACGTGACAACGGTGGCCTACATCAACCGTCAGGGCGTCACGAGCAGTCCTCTTCTGGAGGAGGAAGTGGAGAGCCTGCTGGAATGGGCCGAAGCCCATCTGGTAGCTCTATCGGCACAGCATGTAGCCGGAGTAGAAAACGTCATGGCAGACTACCTCAGCAGGTACAAAGTGGATCAGGGTGAATAGGAACTCTGTCAGGAGGTCTTCGAGCAGGTGGAACACCAGTGGGAGGTCTCCTATCATGGACCTGATGGCACGGCCAAAGCGAGCCAATTGTTCAGCAGAAGGAAGGAAAGAATGTCGGAGGGCCTGGATGTGCTGGTTCAGAAGTGGCCTACGGAGGGACTTCTGTATATGTTTCCTCCCTGAGCACTCATAGTCAGGGTCCTCCAGCAAGTAGAGACTCACCAGTGGTGGGTGGTTCTGATAACCCCGAACTGGCCTCGGCGGCTGTGGTATGCCGACCTCATTTGGCTCTTGGCAGATCGTCCGTGGTGCCTTCTGGTGAGAGATGACCATGCCGCAGGTGGATCGTTTCTCGCTTAAGACCCGGCTATTGAATGGGCGAGGCTGCTTAAGAGAAGATATTCCGGGGCAGTGATCTCGACATTGCTGAAAGCCCGCAAGCGTTCGACCTGCCTTGCTTATATGAGAGTATGGCGCATTTTTGAGAACTGGTGTGAAGACTGTCAGAAGAGGCCCTTGACAGTGTGTGTTCCGGAGGTATTGGATTTCTTACAGGCAGTTTTCGAGAAGGGTCTTGTGGCCAGCTCCTTGCGGGTGCAGGTGGAAGCTATTGCCTGTTACAGGGGCAAGATTCTAGGAGCTGCTTCGGTCATCTAGAGTGGATGCCGCCGTGTCGGCAGTCACCAAGAAGACGACTATACTGGTTGAAGACAGTGCGGCCCTGAAGGATGCCCAGGACATGAAGCTGGACACATTATTAAAGCAAGCCTTTGACATCAGTGCCCTGGCTCTCCAGGCATCTATTTATGGGGCTTGAGTAGCCCGGGCTTGCCTGCGGTGGTCTCAACAGCTCCAGCTGTCTAGCGACCTGCCAAGCGGATTGCTGGGTGAAGCGGCAAGAATTAAGTCCAGTGCAGCCTACCTTGCGGAGAGCCAATATAATCTCGCTGCTCTCTCTCACACAATGCGCATCCTTCAGTATTTGGGACTTGTCATAAACTTCCCAAAATCCAACCTTGCTCCCACTCAGTCTCTAGAGTTTATAGGAACTCTGCTGGATACCAGACAGACAAGGGCCTACCTTCCACAGCCCCGCTGCCTTCACGTTGTGCAGTTAGTTTCCCAAGCAGTGCTAAAACCTAACCTCACTGCTCGGGAAATGTTACAATTGCTAGGCCACATGGCATCCACCGTGCATGTGGTCCCTTATGCTCGCCTCCATATGAGAGCAGCCCAGTGGACTTTATCCACTCAGTGGACTCAGGCGTCAGGTTGCCTGTCAGACAAAATAGCAAACTCAGATCGCCTTATTTTGTCCCTCCAATGGTGACAATCACCCCAAAACCTTTTGGTGGGGTCTCCTTTTCAGCAACCCCCACCGCAAGCCACTCTAACAGATGCACACAGGTGGGTTGGGGAGCCCACCTGCAAGTCCTCTCTACCCAGGGTACCTGGACTCCACAGGAGGCCTATCTACACATCAATCTCCTGGAACTCAGAGCAATCTTCCTTGCTCTTCGAGTATTCCACACCCAGCTCGGCTACAAGACAATCCTAGTTCAAATGGACAATCAAGTAGCCATGTTCTATATGAACAAGCAGGGCGGAACAGGCTCTCTGTTGCTCTGCAGTGAAGCTTTGCGACTATGAGCCCTCGCCAGAGAGCATCAGATTAATCTCCTTGCGGAGTATCTTCCAGGCATTCAAAACTCTTGGGCAGACAGACTCAGTCGAGTTGTGCTTCCACACGAATGGTCTCTCCATGCAGACCAGGTGGCCAAAAGTTTTCAAATTTGGGGAACCCCGGACATAGACCTCTTTGCAAGTCCGCTGAATGCCAAACTTCCCCGGTTCTGTTCCAGAATTCCAGCTCAGGGTTGTCAGGCCAGGGATGCTTTCCTCCTCCATTGGGGTCAGGACTTCCTGTATGCCTTTCCACCCTTTCCCCTAATTCCCAAAACCCTGTTCAAGCTTCATAGAGACAGAGGTCATATGATTCTCATAGCTCCACGTTGGCCACGGCAAATGTGGTACCCTCTGCTCCTACATCTCTCTCAAGCTCCGCCTCTGGAGTTAGGATCTGCTCCAAATCTCCTTTCTGAAGAGGACGGGATGCTGTGGCATCCCAATCCCCAGTCTCTGCATCTCAGGGCTTGGTTGCTGAAAGCCTAGAACTTCACGGTCTTAACCTTTCCCAGCAGGTAAAGGATATCCTTTATGCTTCCAGGAAGCCTTCCACAAGACGCTCTTATGTATTTAAGTGGAAAAGGTTTACCATATGGTGCTCGCAGAAGGTTCTTAACCCTCTTGCAATACCTCTGGAATCATTACTTGTTATAGAGCGGATGCTAATGAAAGTGAAGACTTAGAAAAAAACGCTGTCTTTCACAAAACAAATGATGTGCAGAAGATGCAATTGCCCTGCAGCGCAGCTAGAGGGAGCAGGTGAAAACTTACAGAGGCTGAGTTAACACACCCGGCTGATGATTCTGCAGAAGTTAATTAGCTGCACTTGAAAAGTAGCCTGGGGGACTCAAACGTGGAAGACCTTTATAAGCAGAAAGCTAGTGCAGGAGAAGGGAGAAGGAGGAGAAGGGGAGCTGAGACAGCCAGGAACAGCAGCCCAGCCAGGTCAAGCAGTGCAGCCAAGACAAGCAGCACGACAAGGACAGCAGGAGCTGGAAGCGGAGATGAAAGAGCCAGAGAGAAAGATGGGCCGTGGAGAGTCAGTCCAGAGAAAGACTTGGTAGCAGGAGACCCCAGAGGTAAAGAGCTCAGAAGGAGAGAGCCATACCTGGAGAGAGGCCTACGCTCACCAGAAGACTCTGAAACAGGATTGAAAGGCTCCAGAAGGAAAGGTACTGATAGCAGAGTTACCTATACCAGGAAGCAAGGAAGTCTGGATTCCTCACCAGGTTTTCCTAGGCTACAGAAAGGTCAAGCAGTGCCCAGAAGCTTCCAAGAGAAAGTCTGCCAAAGAGACTGTGTCCGGAGAGAAGTGCCTGAGAAGGAAAACTCCAGTTATACCGGCTACAGGAAGCCAAGGTATGGTGACACTTTATTCCTAAAGAGAAGCTCAGCTCCTAGAAGCTCTTGTAAAGCAGATATCCAGTTTGAAAGGAAAAGAAGCAGGCCAGAGTTTTATAAGCCAGGACGTAAGGGCATAGGAACAAGCCATGCTTATTTGAGAGCCCTAGAATAGCCTTACTGGAAACAAAGGAACAGAAACAGTGATTGGCAAAGTATAGCGGCCAGGGAAAGCTCCAATTCAGAGGGAGATAACAATGACCCATAGCCCATACAGATAGTGCTAGAGGACCCTATTCCCTTATCTCAAGACAAATTAATGGATTGCTCCATTTGTATTGCGGGCAGTTTTGAATCACTCCCTGAACTGTGAGTTATACAAACATTGCTTTGAGAATACTCATTTTTGTGCTGAATGAAAGAGGAATGTTCCCTCCTTTGTTTTGCTCTAAAGTTTGAAAGAATCCTGGGTTAAATCCTACAAGCAACTGTGAAGTTTGTAACAGTTTACCTCTTTACTTATGTTGTGGTGGAAGCCTGAAAAGAAGGACTTTCTGTATTTCTGTATCTCAGCGAACCTTTTGCGTTAAAAGGGAAATAAAAGCCTTATTTACCCTCTACTTGGCATACACAATTTATTCACATAAGGAGCAGGACTACAAAGACCAAGATACCCTTGGCCTTAAAAGAGCCCTCTACTCCCAGAAAATAATAATATGCTCAACCTACCCTTACAGCCACTGGCCACCAGGGGGGGTTGATGACATACTGGAGTATCTCCTTCATTTATCAAATGCAGGGCTTAAGACCAATTCAGTGAGAGTTCATTTGAGTGCTATTGCAGCTGCTTTCAAGCCTCTAATGGACAACCTATTTCCTCTCATCCTCTCATAGCGAGATTTATGAGAGGCCTTCTTTTAACGAAGCCTCCCATTAAGCCATCACCGGTGGCATGGGACTTAAATCTGGTTCTTGGGCAGCTCATGAAACTGCCCTTTGAACCATTAGCCACTACCTATTTGAAATTCCTTTCCTGGAAGGTCATCTTTCTTATTGCAATCACATCAGCACGTCGCATCAGTGAATTGCAAGCGTAGGTGGCTGATCTTACTTATACAAGGTTCCATCATGATAAGGTAGTCCTTAGGACTCATCCACACTTTATGCCAAAGTTGGTGTCACCTTTTCATTTAAACCAAGCGGTTTACCTTCCTGTATTCTTCCCAAGGCCTCACTCTTCAAATGCAGAAAGGAATCTTCATACTTTGGACTGTAAAAGGGCTTTGGCCTTTTCTACAGGACCAAGCAGGAAGTCAGTCCTCACATATGGGTGACGTCGGCGCCGACGGAGCCCTCGCGGAGCAATTTCCCCAGCTTTCAAAGAAAGCCTTTGGGAATTGCAGCGCGCATGTGCGGTCCCCTTCCCGCCCAAGGGTGCCATCTTGCTCAGTCTTCTTTTTTCCGCAGAGCCCTACAGACGCTGTTTGTGATCACCGCTGAAAAAGTTGATTTTCTCTCTTAGTTTTTTATCCTTTTTCCCGCCCGGACCCGCTACGCCGGTATCGGGTCCGTTCCTTTATTTTTCGTTTTTTTGTCCTTCGTGACAAGCGTTCGCGCCATTTTTTTCCTTTTCACTGGCAGCCCTGTCTTTTGACCTCGCAGGGGCCCTTTTTCCCTCGATAGCTGCCAGCGGGTTTAAGAAGTGTGATCGCTGTAAGAAACTCATGTCTCTTACCGACACACACGACTGCTGCCTCCGCTGCCTCGGACCCGATCTTGACCCGATGAGTGGTCCGTGTGGCAAGATGTCCTCAAAAGCGTTGAGGAGTCGGCAGCATCAACGAGAACGAATCTTCTCTGTCTCGGCGTCCGGCCGGGCCCGGACCTCGTCAGAGGCTTCGACGTCCCGGGACTCCGGTCCTGAGCATCGTCGGAGTTCCTCTGAGCGGGGGTCTCCTACCCGGGAACATCATCGGAAGAAAAAACCCGCAAGGGTGGCGTCGGTGGACGTTCCTGGTTCCTCGAAGGCCAGGTCGCATAGCCCCGACAGCCGTCCCGGGTCCTCGGAGTCGGAGAGGCCTTCGAAACATCCTCGTCTCGAAATGGAGTCGCCTGGACACGTGAGTACTGTGGTCCTCGTGGACTCGCCTCCGAAGGAGCTGACGTCGGGCCCGACGCCGTTGGGGCCCGGGTCAGGGGCTGCTGGGTCTCCTGAGCTTGGACTCAGGTTGACGGCCTTGGAGAGCAGTTTGGCTGCCTTCATGGACCAGCAGCGGGCATTGATCGCTGGCCTTGCCAATGCGTCTGCCCCTGCCACCGGGACGTCGACGTCCAAGTTGACCCCGGAGACCGAGCCAATCCTCGAGTCGATCCTCGGTCGCGGTCTCCCTCGGCCTCCTGTTCGGGACCGAGGTCGTCGACACCTTCAGCGTCGGGGCGGAGGGCATCGGTGCCCGCCCGACCGGAGCCACTCGAATCCTCCTCCGAGGAGTCCGACTGGGAATCGGAAGACGAAGAGTCCCCTGGTAGTTTTCGGACTCGGTGTGTCCCATCGGACTCGCCCGAGTCCGAACCTCGGAGACGGTCGTCCCCCCCGGAGGACACCCGGTTCTCGGACTTCGTGCGGGATATGGCCAAGGCCTTGGCATTCCCCGCGGATCCCGAGGAGGAGCCTTGAGCCGAGGAGCTTGATGCCCTCCAGTATGATTCTCCCCCGAAGGAGGCCTTTACTGTACCGGTTCCTCCGATGCTGGAACGACTTCTCTTCCGCATGTGGGAGAACCCGGCGTCGGCGCCGGTGTTAAGCAAGCGGGTCGATTCCATTTATCGAGTCCGCAAGAGCCCCGGCTTCCAAAAGGCACAACTACCGCACCATTCCATGGTGGTGGAATCGGCCATGCATAGACTCAAGAGTCAAAAAATGCAGTCCTCGGTGCCTCCCGGCAGGGAGGCCCGGAGCCTGGATGCCCTCGGTAGAAAGTGTTTCCTGGGCTCTATGCTTGCTTGTCGAGTCCAGACCTACCAGCTCTATATGGGCATGTATCTCCGAGATCTGGCAAAGGAAATTGCCGGGTTCTCGGCTGGTCTCTCCGAGGAACCTTTGCAGAGGTTCCAAGCCTTGTCCACTGGGATTCGAGAGTGCTCGAAGTTTATCTCTCGAGCAGCCTACGATGGCTTCGAAGCATCGGCTTGAGTAGCCGGAGCCAGCATCGGTGCCCGCCGACAGGCTTGGCTTCAGTCATCCGACCTCGAGCCATGGGTCCAGGACAAGTTGGTCGATGTCCCCTGCAGAGGTGAAAACCTCTTTGGCAAACCCATGGCTGAAAAGGCTGCACAAATCGAGATCGAGACTCTGACCAGAACTAGGCTGTCCAGAAAAACCTCTGCCCCTTCTCAGCAGAAGAAGGGCTCGGGGAAAAAGCCCTTTTACCCGAGGAAGGCGGCTGCCTATAAATACTACCCTCAGTATCAGGCCTCAGCAGCTCCCCAAAAGGGTCAGCAGGCCAACGGACGGGGTAATGGGTCCCGTAGGCAGCAGGCCCCCAAGCCCACTACACCGGCCCCTGCTCAGCGGGGTGGGGGTTTTTGACTCCATCAGCATAGCCTCTTCCCCTCAGCTGGTTTCTCTCAGCACAGGAGGCCGGCTGGTCCACTTTGCCCACAGGTGGTCAGCCATCACATCAGATACCTGGGTACTTCATATAGTTCAGAAAGGCTATCTTCTACACTTTCACCAGGTACCTCCCTCCTACTTTCCAGGGGAGCCTCCAAGACTCCCTCTGCACAGGGACTTACTCCTTCAGGAGTTGACAAGTCTTCTTCAGGAACAGGCTGTGGAACCGGTGCCCCACCACCTGAGAGATCACGGCTTTTATTCCAGGTACTTTCTGATACCAAAAAGAACAGGAGGCCTCAGACCCATCCTGGACTTGCGAAACCTCAACAAGTTCCTGGCAAGGGAAAAGTTCAAGATGCTTTCCCTTGGAATCCTGCTGCCCTACCTCCAGCAGGGAGACTGGCTATGCTCCTTAGATCTAAAGGATGCCTATACTCACATCCTTATTCATCCAGACCACAGACAATATCTCAGATTTGTTGTGGGAGGAAATCATTACCAGTACAGGGTCCTGCCCTTTGGCCTATCCTCCGCCCCCCCCCCCCCCCGGGTTTTCACCAAATGCCTGGCAGTGGTGGCGGCCTATCTCAGACTTCAAGGCCTTTTTGTGTTTCCATACCTGGACGACTGGCTCATCCGGGCCCAGTCTTCCCAAGAGGCCACTCAAGCCACTCATCGCACTGTGTCTCTGCTCCAGCACTTGGGCTTTGTCATAAACTTCGCAAAGTCCACTTTGCTCCCCTCTCAAGATCTCGAATTCATCGGCGCAAGGTTAAGCACACTTCAGGCGCGGGCCTTCCTGCCTCTGGACAGGGCCCACAGGCTCATGAATCTCGCCAGCCACTTTCGCAGCAATTCCCTGGTCTCTGCCAGGCAATTTCTGAGACTGCTCGGCCATATGGCTTCCACGGTCCATGTGACCCCCAATGCCCGCCTGAACATGCGACCTGCCCAGTGGTGCCTTCGCACGCAATGGCATCAGGCCACGGGGAGCCTGACAGACTCAGTACAAGTCTCGGACCTGCTGGTCTCTTCATCTGCCAAACCTAGTACTGGGAGTGGATTTTCAATCTCCTCCTCCTTCTCAGGTACTAACAACCGATGCTTCTCTCCTGGGATGGGGAGCACATTGCCAAGGGACATGTACTCAAGGCCTTGGGAGTCTGCGCAGCAGATAAACTTCCTGGAGCTCAGAGCCATCCGCCTAGCTCTGAGAGCCTTCTCCCACCTCACTTCTCACCAGACGGACAATCAAGTAGCAATGTTCTACGTGAACAAACAAGGAGGCACAGGCTCCTTCCTTCTCTGTCAGGAGGCACGCCGGCTGTGCTCTTGGGCAGTCGGCCACGGCATACTCCTCAAAGCGGTTTATCTCCCAGGTCAAGAAAATTACCTGGCAGACAAACTAAGCAGGATTCTCCAACCACACGAGTGGAGATTGGATCCATTAGTGGTTCAGCAGATCTTTCTCAAGTGGGGACTCCCCACCTTGGATCTGTTTGCCAGTCCTCTGAACCGGCAACTACCCAGATTCTGCTCTCGACAACCTCATCCTCTCAGAGTAGCGCCGGATGCTTTTCTGATTCCATGGTCCACAGGCCTCTTGTATGCCTTTCCTCCCATGCCGCTGGTGTCTCGAACGCTCTTCAAAGTTCTCCGAGACAAAGCCTCGCTGATCCTAGTGGCTCCCCGGTGGCCGAGGCAACCTTGGTTCCCGCTTCTAATGCAGCTGGCAGTGGACACTCCTCTTCCTCTGGAGTTTCAACCCGATCTCCTGACACAAGACCACGGGTCTCTCCTACACCCCAACCTCTGGTCCCTTCATCTGATGGCCTGGCTGCTGAAAGGGTAGTCCTTGCTCCCCTCCTACTGCCTCGGGAGGTGGAAGAGGTCGTCTTGGCCTCCAGGCGGCCCTCCACCCGGAAGTCCTACGCTCTTAAGTGGCGTCGCTTCTCCGTGTGGTATGCTCAGCAGTCTGAGAATCCCTTCTCCTGCTTGGTGGCAGTGGTCTTGCAATATTTGCTTTACCTCTCCAATCTGGGCCTTAAGTCCAACTCTGTCAGAGTCCACCTCAGTGCTCTCTCTGCACATCACGCACCGGTAGATGGCAGGCCTCTGTCCAACCACCCTTTGGTGGCTCGTTTTCTCCGAGGCCTCCTTCTGTTTAAACCTCCTTTGCGTCCACCAGCCCCTGAATGTGGTCTTGCAGCGGATTACCTGTCCGCCCTTTGAACCTATGGCTACATGCCCTCTTCGTTTTCTTTCTTGGAAAACCTTGTTCTTGGTAGCCCTTACCTCTGCTAGGCGTGTTAGTGAACTGCAGGTCCTAGTGTCTGATCCTCCTTACACTAGGTTCTACAGGAATAGGGTGGTCTTACGGACTCACCCTAAGTTTCTTCCAAAATTGGTTTCTCCTTTTCATCTCAACCAGGAGGTGGTTCTTCCGACCTTCTTTCCCAGGCCGCACTCCAGACGGGCTGAAATGGTCCTGCATACCCTGGACTGTAGGAGGGCCTTGTCCTTCTACCTTGACCGTACGCGGGAGCATAGGAGGGCTGTTCAGCTCTTCGTTTCTTTTGACCCCAATAACTTGGGGCTACCTGTCTCCAAGCGTACCTTGTCCATCTGGGTAGCTGACTGTATCGCCTGGGCTTATGGGGCAGCCGGCCTCTCGTTGGAGGGTCGAGTCACGGCTCATCGTGTTAGGGCGAAGGCTGCGTCAGTGGCACACCTCCGCTCTGTTCCGTTGGCAGATATCTGCCAGGCCGCTACTTGGTCTTCAAGCCAGACTTTTGCGGCCCATTACTGCCTGGAGAGGGAGTCCCGCAGGGACAGTGCTTTCGGTCAGGCAGTCCTCCATAATTTCTTTGAGGTTTAGGCAACTCCTACCCTCCGGCCCTGGTGTTGGGCTACCGGTCGGGGGCGTTTTCAGAGAAGATTCCTTCCTTCTATACTGCTGAGCTAGAGGGAGCTCATTTTTGTGCTTGAGGTCTCCGGTAGCCTTAAGCTTGGGAGTCCCATATGTGAGGACTGACTTCCTGCTTGGTCCTGGAGAAAGAGTAGTTACTCACCTGTAACAGGTGTTCTCCAGGAGCAGCAGGAATCAGTCCTCACAACCCTCCCTCCTCCCCTTGGAGTTGCAGTCCTATCATTTCGTTTTTGCTAATTTTTTTGCTGTCTTTTAGCTATGTCATCAGACTGAGCAAGATGGCACCCTTGGGCGGGAAGGGGACCGCGCATGCGCGCTGCAATTCCCAAAGGCTTTCTTTGAAAGCTGGGGAAATTGCTCCACGAGGGCTCCGTCGGCGCCAACGTCACCCATATGTGAGGACTGATTCCTGCTGCTCCTGGAGAACACCTGTTACAGGTGAGTAACTACTCTTTACTTGCAAAGGACACAGCAACATAGAAAGTCCTCCCAACTCTGTGTTGCTTTTGATCCTAGTCATTTGGGACTTCCAGTCTCCAAAAGAACACTATCCAGCTGGATTGCACAGTGTATATCTTTTGCCTATGAGAGTAAAAACCTTCCTCTTGAAGGCCATGTCACAGCTCACAATGTGAGAGCAATGGCAGCCTCTATGGCTCATCTTCACTCTGTGTCTATCGACGACATCTGTCGAGCAGCTACTTGGGCTTCAGTTCATACCTTCACAGCCCATTACTGCTTAGACAAGGACTCCCGCCGGGATGCCTTGTTTGATCAGTCTGTTCTTCAACACCTGTTCCATACTTAATCATCTCTACCCACCAGGATGCCAGAGATCCATGGGGGGAAGTGGAGCCCTTTCACAAGGGCACACAACTTCTGGGGTCTTCTCCCTGGCATCTGCAGCTAGGGAGTCCCCATATGTGAAGACTACATTCCTGCTTGTTCCTGGAGATAGCATAGTTACTCACCTGTAACAGGTGATCTCCGGGAACAGCAGGAATTTAGTCTTCACAACCCACCCACCTCCCCTAGTTGTATCTCTCTTTCTCTCTTTCCCTCTCTCTTTTGTCTCAGCTTTAAACTCAACTGGCGAGGACAGTTGGGAAAGGCAGGAAGGCAGCTCGCAGGCGCTGTGGGATGCTCCCAAAATCTTTCCTATTGGACGCTGGGGAGCGTTCCCGCTCAGGCTCCGTCGGTACCGACGATACCCATATGTGAAGACTAAATTCCTGCTGTTCCCGGAGATCACCTGTTACAGGTGAGTAACTATGCTTTACCAGGGGAGGGTCCAGGGTGCTTCCCTGGTGGTTCACCAGGATGTGGTCAGGTTCCTCAGAGCAGTGAAACAAGAACGGCTGCCACTTAGGGTGGTGGTGCCTCCATGGTACCTCAGTCTGGTTTTATCAATTCTGGCGTCGCCATCTTTTGAGCCGTTAGGGACCTGAACACTGAAAGATCTGACATTTAAAAACTGTGTTTTTGGTGGCGATCTGCTCAGCAATAAGGATTTGCGAATTGCAGGCCTTGTCTTTTAGGGAACCTTCTCTTATTTTGTCAAAAGAGAAGGTGGTATTGCGGCTGGTTCCTTCTTTCTTGATGAAGGTCCTTTCGGTTTTCACTTATGTTTATGTTTGTTGCTTGAAAGGCGGTATATCAGGTTTAATAATCAAGACAGTTTACAATTAGAAGTGAAAAAGTTGGCCTCTGGCCCAGAAAAGGAAAGGAAGTTACAATCTCATAATAGGACAGCCAGAAGATAAAGAGCCAAGAACAGACAGACATGGTGGATAAAACATCACAAGAGGAGAGAGAGGAGTACCGGGATAGACACAGCTATGTATGAGTAACTTGGCTTAAACAAGCAGAAAGAGGACAGCACAACATAGCGGACAAAAGACAGTGACATAAATACATGTTATATATGAGATTATTTTCGGGAAAGGAGTGCTATCAGGTGGGGAGGGGGATGTCGAAAGCAGTTGCAAAGAGGTATGTTTTCAGAAGGGTTTTAAACATCTTGTGGTTCTCTTCCAGTCTAAGATTGAGGGGTAAAGAGTTCCAGTGCGCGGGACCAGCAAAGAAGAAAGCAGAATTGCGAGTGGCTTGAAGATGGACACTTGCAGGGGACGGGAGGTGTAGGCGATTAATGTGTACAGACCGAAGGTATCGACTAGGAGTATGGAGCTGAATGAGGTCAAATAGATACTGAGGAGTATGGGTATAAATGATCTGATGGAGTAATGTAAGAAGCTTATACTGAATGCGGTAAACCAGAGGAAGCCAGTGGAGGTTTATAAAGAGAGGGGTGACATGGTCCCAACGTGCAGAATGGGAGACAGTACATGCTGCAGTGTTCTGTACTCTCTGCAACCTGCTCAAGTGAAATTGGGGAACACCAAGGAGAGTGGAATTGCAAAAGTCGAGTCGTGAAATTACCAGAGACATCGTAAGAGTGGTGAGAGCCTGAGTGGTTAATGGACGAATGGCACGTATCTGCTGAAGAAAAAAAAGAAGTCTTAACAACGTGAGAAACATGGTCCTGGAAGGAAAGATTAGAGTCCAAGATTACGCCTAGATAACGAAAAGAAGACACCAGTGGAATAAAGAAACCCGAAAAAGAAGGAGCGATCGGAGGAGGGGGATGTCCATGTGTAAACCAGATTGCGAGTGTTTTCGAAACGTTTAAGTGGAGACAGTTATTGACGAGCCAGTCAGCTACTGCAGAAAGACAAGAATCGAAGGGAGAAAGATCTGGGCAGAGTGAGGAAGTGTGGTGCATAAGAATGATGTCGTCAGCGTAATAGAAAGCGGAAATACCAAACTGTTGAATCAGCAGTGCGAGTGGGACCATAAAGATATTGAACAGGAGGGGGGCCAAGGCAGAGCCCTGGGGGACACCACAGTGTAGGGGGAGAAGATCAGAGGAGGTATCCAAAGAAGAGGAGGGAAGGACACAGGAGTGAAACCACCTAAAAACCGTGCTGTGAATGCCGGCTTCCTGAAGACGAGACAGAAGGAGGGAGTGATCTACAAGTTCAAAGGCAGCAGAAAGATCCAAAGATACCGCCACCGAGAAGTCACCACAATCGTGTGCTACATGGATCTCATTAAGGAAAGCCAGAAGCACTGTTTCAACACTATGGCCTTGCCTAAAGCCAGATTGACGGGGGTGGAGGAAGTGAGTAGTGTCAATATGGTGAGACAATTGAGCAAAAACTACTTTTTCCAGAATCTTAGCCAGAAATGTGAGATTAGAGACAGGACGATAATTAGCAGGAACAAGAGGGTCCAGGGAAGGCTTCTTAAGAAGAGGACGGAGGAGTGCATGTTTCCAAGGATGGGAAAAAGTACCAATGGAGAGACTAGAATTGATGATGGTCAAGATAGGAGGAACTAAGGCCAAATGGTGTGAGAAGCCATGAAAAAGGGATAGGGTCAAGAGAGCATGTAGTCTTGTGAGCAGTAGAAATTAGTTTAATAAGTTCTGAACTAGAAATGGAGTAAAATGAGGTCCAAACATGTGAGAGGGGTATAAGTGGGGGGGGGGGGGAGGAAGGAGGAGGGGGAATAAAAAGGAGAACAATGAGGAAGTGATGCTCTCAAATCAAGAACCAGTCAATTACGCTTCTGGTGTTTTCGGGGGGCAGGAGGTTAGGGGAAGGATCCCCTCCTACACTGTTTGGATGTCAAAAGGGTTTTGTGTCACTACTTGAAGAGGACAGGGTCCTTTTGAAAGTCGGACTGCTTGTTTGTATTGTATGGTGGAGCCCGTAAAGGGAAGACAGCTTCAAAGGCCTCTATTTCCCGATGGGTGCGAGATGCGATAGCTGCAGCATACGTTTTACGGCATAGGCAGTCACCCACGGGGTTGCAAGTCCACTCAACATGAGCGCAGGCCACTTCTTGGGCAGAGTCGCAGTTGATACTACCAGCAGATATTTGTATGGCGGCAACTTGGTCTTCCCTGCATTCATTTGTGAAGCATTATAGACTGGACGTACAGGCGGCAGGGGATGCGCGTTTTGGAGTGGTAGTTCTTCAGGTCGCTCTGGTGGGTCCTTCCCAAGATTAGTACTACTGTGGTACATCCCAATGGTGAAGGACTAGACTGGATAAGGAAGGTAAAATTAGGCCTTACCTGCTATTGATGTTCCTTGAGTGAGTCCAGTCCCGAGCCCACTCTCGGGATTTCTTGCTTTTGCGCCAGGGGGACGTATAGAAGAAGATTACAGCAACAGATGACCGGAGGTCTCCTGGGGCAGCGCCTTCTCCTAGGGGGGCTCGTCTTGGCAAAGTCAGGAGTGTTCAGAGATAGACAGAGGCATGAAGGAGCCACTGCGGTAAGCGATCTTTCTCTCATGCAGGCTGT
Organism: Ichthyophis bannanicus; assembly: GCA_033557465.1. Lineage (NCBI taxonomy): Eukaryota > Metazoa > Chordata > Amphibia > Gymnophiona > Ichthyophiidae > Ichthyophis > Ichthyophis bannanicus. The sequence goes on along the minus strand of CM066032.1, from coordinate 257,468,197 downwards.
TTTTTTGTATGGCCAGTATGGGGGGGGGGAGTCCTCTGTATATAGTTAGAATTGTTTTCTCTAATTGTTGCTTTCATGAGTCTGCTTTGACATTAGGCTACTGGATCTGGTGAGAGATGCCACCAGTATGTATGCCGCTGATGTCATCAAATGTGACACGCTCAATCTCCAAGTTGCTGGTGAGGTGACACTACCCAATGATGCGGGACTGGGCTGGATTCACTCAAGGAACGTCAATTAGCAGGTAAGGCCTAATTCTACCTTTTTCTTCTGATTTTCAAAACTTATGAGGAATTCACCTGCCATAACATAATTCTAACCTATTTCTAGATTCCATATCTGACATGGACTTTCATCAAATAATAAACACCATGACCCATATCAAAGGAGGGACACTTGACCTTGTTGTTCTCCCTAATACCCTTTTCAAGCTATTCAATCCAAATTCTGTAGAATGCACACAAATACCTTGGTCTGATCATTCCCTTATCAAATTTAACCTCACATCTTTCACCACTAGTACCAATAATTACACAAGAAGCGAACCAACCACAAAATTTAAAAAAATTAATGAAACAGAATTCCTAGATCAAACAATCCCTCACCTCTCACCTTCCTCAACGGACTTGGATGATGCAGTCAAAAACTGAAATGTAACCATAAACAACGCAGCCAAAATTAATCAAAATAATAAAAAGAAAACCTACTCTAAAACAAATAGAACTCCATGGTTCGACAACACGTTAAAACAAATGAAAAGAGAACTAAGAAAACTAGAATTCAAATGGCGCAAATCTAAATCAACTATCCACAAAGAAATATACAATAACCATCTAATAAAATACAAGGACACCTTAGACAGTACGAAGAAAAACTACTATGCTACTACCCTATCAAACTTGTTCTATGTTCTTTGTAAACAGTTGTTTAATACTGTCAGTTATGTTACATGTAAACCGTCTTGAATTGTAGAAAGACGGTATATAAAAACTGTTAAATAAATAAATAAATATAATAGACCAAAAGAGTTATTTTCCATTGTCCGAAACCTAACTAATAATGCTCCAACCTCTAGCAACGAAATTACTGACATTTCAGTACAAACCTTAGCTAATCACTATCAAAACAAATCAAAAAAACCTTCAATGCCTTTAGATCCTTTTAACAAATCTCACCAACATTTAGATTAATGGTCCGATTTTCACCCCATATCTAAAGAGTCATTAAAAATATCATCTCCAATCTCAACACCACTACTTCCTACCTTGATCCATGTCCAGTAACTTGGATAAAAAACACACTTCCAATACTATTATCTTACATTCTCCCCATAGTCAACCTTTCGCTACTTCAAGGTTACTTACCACCGGCACTTAAACATGCACAAATCCGCCCAATACTAAAAAACTGCAAACTCGATAAAACATCCCCAGGATCATACAGACCCATCTCAAGTATACCATTTTTGGCCAAAATAATTGGAAAAGTTGTACAAATACAGACACAAGAATACTTAGACTTATCTTACCCTCTTGATGAACAACAATATGGATTTCGGCCCCGCCATGGAGTTGAAACACTCCTAACAGTGTTTACTGATGCTCTTTTAAGAGGGATTGACAACCATAAACAAGCATTCATCCTCCTATTTATTGATATATCAGCAGCTTTTGATAGCGTACACCACACCATAATGCTTAATAACCTGAGACAAATAGGCATAAACTCTACGGTACATAAATGGTTCACTTCTTATTTAAATAATAGAACACAAAATGTAAGAATAGGCTATCAAACCTCCACCACATATAAACAAGAAATTGTCTTACCACAAGGCTCAGCGTTATCAGCCCTCCTATTTAATATTTACATAAAACCGGTCTGCAATATCTTTAAAAAATTTGGAGTACACTATCATTTATACGTGGATGACATCATGATGTACATCCCATTCACGATCCCTAATCTACCGCTACAACTCCTATCTGACTGCTTTAATGAAGTCACAAATTGGCTAAAAGCACAAAACCTCCATATAAACCATTCTAAAACTGAAGTTCTAATAGTAACAAAAAATCAATCGTATACTATACCAACCCACATAACACTACAAAACCAAGAAATTAAAATAAAAAACGAAGTAAGATATCTAGGTGTTATTCTAGACACACACCTTACAATGGATACTCACATCAGAAACACCATAAAGAAAATTTATTTCAAACTCAAAATTCTTAAACAACTACGCCCTCTAGTATTCTTACAAGACTTTATTAATATAATCCAGGCCACCATAACTCCTCACCTCGATTTTGCCAACCTAATATTAATAGGTATATCAAAGCAAAACATTAAAAGAATCCAGCTAGCACAAAATGCAGCAGCTAGAATCATAATGAAAGCACATGCACTCCAACATATAACTCCAATACTGGCATCCCTTCACTGGTTACCAATACAAAGTAGGCTAATATATAAAACAATGATAACCACATTCAAAGCTTTAAATGACATGGCTCCTGCCACACTATGTAAACTACTCTGTAAAAAATCTTCAAAACCCACTCACAGAAAAGGACAATTAAACAAACTAAAGACTCCGAAAGATTTCATAAAAGCAAATAAATTAACAAATAACAGAGCCTTTTCACATGCAGCCCCAACCATGTGGAATTCCCTCCCAGAGGATCTACGTACTCTATCCGAGATAATGGAATTCCGTAAAAAATTGAAAACCTGTCTATTTACCAAGCACTACAACATCATAGATAACCCCTCACTTGATCTAGATAAAGGCTAACTAGTTAAGTGATTGAGTCAAATAAAAGCCCACTCACTTAATTAGATAACATACATAGATGAAAATACATGATGATCCAATCTCTAATGTCCGCATACTTGTAAATAAATGTATATGTTTTACTCTGTTCTGTATTGGCATACACTGTTTGGATAATGCCCACATACTTGTACCTGTACATAGTTTATTCTGTTCTGTATTTGCATACACTGTTTGGATTATACTATGTTTATTGATATAAGATGTTCCATGTAAAACAAACCCTGCTTTGTTGATTGTTGTTTACTGTAAACCGCATCTGATCTCTGGAAGATGCGGTATATAAATGAGTGTTAAATAAATAAATAAAATAAAATAAATCATTATTGTGATAGTTAAAAGGGCAGCTCCGTAATTTCAGAAATTTTTGACTTTTCTATAGCTTAAAGGTTAGAGCAGCAGGCTGAGAACCAGTGAAACAAGAATCAAATCCCACTACTGTTCCTTGTGACCTTGGACAAGTCGCTTCCATTACCTCAGGAACAAATTTAAATTGTAAACCCTCAGGCAGCGGTTCTCAACCTGTGGGTCGTGACCCCCACGGGGGTCACCACAGGATTTAGCGGGGGTCACCTCACTCCGCCGTAAAAAAAAAAAAAAAAGCACAAGTTGCTGCCACTGCCGAGTTTGCTTCTCGGCAGCAGCAAACTCACCGCTTCCCTTCTAATGCAGCCGCGGCTCCCTGTCAGGGAACCGCAGAGCCGTCGAGAGAGGGAGCTGACATGGACAGGGGTGCTGATAGGGAGGGAGGGCTGACATGGACAGAGGGGGGCTGACATGGATGGAGGGAGGGAGCTGACGGGGACATACTGGACAGACGGGGGATAAATGCTGGACAGAGGGGAGAGACAGTGCGGGTTAGGATTATAATGGGCAGCTGGGGGGGCTAGGACTGGTAAGGGGTTGATTAGGGAAGGCTAGGACTGGGAATGGACTGATCAAGGGGGGGGTTGGACTGGTAATGTGCTGATGGGGGGCTAACATTGGAAATGAGCTGATCGGGGAGGCTAGGACTGGTAATGGGCTGATGGAGGGGTAGGACTGGTATTGAGCTGATTAGGGGGGACTAGCATTGGAAGCGAGCTGATTGGGGGGCTTCGACTGGGAATGGGCTGATTGTAGGAAGGGGAGGATAGCGCTGCTGGCCCTGGAAGAAAACTGGGGGGCTAAGGCTACAAATGGGCTGATACGAGGGGATGGAGAAGGGAGTGGATCTGAGAGGGGCTGCTATGGTATTTGTACTAGAAGCAGGGAAGGAGGGAGACTGGAAGGGAATGGACACCAGTGGCAGTCATGGGAATGCAAATTGACATTGGAAGGTATTGAGAGTGAGGACTGGAAAGGGACTGATACTGGGGAGGGTTACTGGGACTGGAAACAGGCTGATGGAAAGAAGTGAAGAAAACAAAAGAAGAGATAAGAAATGGCAGATGGACCATAGACCACAGAAAGAGAGCTAAGAGAAGACAGGAAAGCAGAAGCCTCAGATCGGGACCAGCATGATCAGAGAATAAATTGGTCAGACAGCAAAGGTAGAAAAATTTTATTTCATATTAGTGATTTGACTACAAAATCATCATTTTGAGATCAAATATTGTTACTTGTTAATTATTGTAGTTTAAATAAGTACATTTTATAAATAAAAACATATTGCAAAGGCCTATAATATATTAGTAATTCAACAAATGATTACAGCGACAATGCATTAACGGTAAAGGAAGAGAGACACATTTGATTTTATCATTGGGGGTCACCACAAGTTGACCAATGGTAAAAGGGGTCACGGTACAAAAAAGGTTGAGAACCACTGCCCTCAGGGGATTGCAAAACACCGACTGTATTTGAATGTAACTTGCCTTGAACCTCTAAAAAGGAATGAGCTAAATCAGTTCCCTTTCTTTCTCCTTCCTATGACCATCTGCTGCAAATCTGAATTCCTGTAATGGTTAAGAATTGAAACAGAAGACACTCTCCTTACTGTACTCCTAAAGAGTTCCTTGAATTCTCCCACGCCTGCACCACTATGGAAGAGGCACCCTCTTTTCATGGATATCTTGCATGCTAACGTCCAGTAAACTTGTATGCCTGGTATGAAATGAAACATAAAAGACTCAGAAATGTTTCTTTTTTATCCTTAAAAGCCCCTTCCTTTATCAGGATATCATTTAGCCTATTATCAGATAAAATCAAGTGTTGTAATATAGCATTCACAGTATTTTTCATACAAAGAAAGGAGGATCTGAGTCATTGGAAGGAACGTCACTGTATGCAAATATTAAGTGCACTTGGAATTCTGGGAAATGGTTCATCATATATTGGATACAATTTAGTTGTTGTTGGGGGTTCTTTGATTAGTAATTACAGTTTCTTATCCAAGAGTACAACTCTGACCAATTATTTCATTTGAATGAGTTAATTTTTAGCAGACTGTAAACTTGCCTCCCCTGTGTGATTAGAGCTGGCTGAGAGAGGACATGGCCAATGTCTGTAAAGCAACGCATACTTACCTGGCAGGGGAGATACCATGATCAGGAAGGTGGTTCTCCCAGGGTGAGGCTTATCCATTGCACTCAGGATGGGTTGACCCCTGCGATTTCCCCAAATGCGGGAAACTCGACTGCATAATTTCTGGTAGTGGGGGACTGCGTTCGCGCTTTCCCCTGTTTTTTCTTTTGTTGAAGGAAAGAAACAAGTACTTCTGTTAGTGATGTGTTTAACACATAGCTGAGTATATAAGACTTGGTTCTATTAGTATTTGCTCCCATTTTAAGAATGGCACTGCTTCAACTGAAGCTGGCAGGAGCATGTGCTAGAAGAGAACAAAGTTCTCCTAGATAAAATTATGTCTGCAGGGTCCACTGGCTGTGATTATCGGGTAGGTGAGTGGGTAAGAACAGTTTGCTGCTTCTCAATTCCAAATGCAGCTCAGAATGAATTCTGCACGTTAACTGCACTTAGATCAGCACAGTATTTTGCTTTATTTTAGTATACTTACTATGCCGCTTTTCAGAAAGCTTGTGTGATATAACTCTTGGAAAGTAAACCAAGTACATAAAAAACTCGAAACAATCTACTGTGCTAAACTAGCTGCGCATGAAATGAGAGTTAGAAGCTGTAAAGATGTCTTACACATTGGAACATGGAACGTATGAAGCATGAACCAAGGGAAGTTGGAGGTGGTCAAGAATGAAATGGAACGTGTACAACTTGATCTGTTGGGTGTCAGCGAACTGAAATGGACTGGCATCGGGCACTTTGCATCAGATGATCACATGGTCTACTATGCTGGAAATGAAAGACAAAGAAGAAATGGTGTTGCATTTATAATAAAGAAGAAACTTGCAAGAACTTTAATGAAATACAATGCAGTCAGCGAACGCTTAATCTCTATTCGTCTACGAGGAATGCCTATCAACACAACTATAATTCAAGTATATGCCCCAACAACAGCTGCAGAAGAGAATGAAATTGAAGAGTTCTATGAACAAGTACAATCTGAAATTGACAGAACATGCAAACAGGATATCCTGATAGTCATGGGTGATTGGAACGCAAAGGTTGGCAACAAAGAAGAAGACAAAGTAGTTGGAAAATATGGACTTGACAATAGAAATGAAGCTGGAGAAAGACTGATAGAATTCTGCAAGACCAACGATCTATTCATCTCGAACACCTTCTTCCAGCAACACAAGCGGCGACTGTACACATGGACTTCACCCAGTGGATTGTATAAAAATCAAATTGACTACATCTGTGGAAGTCAACGATGGAAAAGCTCTATAACATCAACAAAGACAAAACCTGGAGCTGACTGTGGTACAGATCATCAACTACTAGTATGCAAACTCAAGCTAAAGCTGAAAAAGAGCAAACCACTCATGAATGCAGCAAAATATGACCTTGAGAATATACCACTGGAATTTAAAGACTGCCTGCAAAATCGATTTGCTGCTTTAGATACAAATGATAGAGTTCCAGAAGAGTTATGGAATGACATCAAGAAGGTTGTGTTGGAAGAAAGCGTGAAGTCTCTACAAAAGGTAAAAAAGAAAAAACGGCCAAAATGAATGACGGAAGAAACTCTGAAAATTGCCCAGAAACGCAGAGAAGCTAAAGCCAGAGGAGAAAGAAAGACAATCACAGAACTCAACAGAGATTTCCAACATGCAGCAAGACAGGACAAGGAAAAGTACTACAATGACGCATGCAAGGAAATAGAAACAGAAACTATTAGAGGAAGAACAAGATCAGCTTTCCTAAAGCTACGAGAGTTAAAGAAAAAGTTCCAGCCTCGAATTGGAATGTTACAAGATGCTCAAGGTTCTATGTTGAATGATGCTGAGATCAAGAAAAGATGGAATATACAGAGTTTTTATATGATAAAGATCAAGTGGACCAACAGCCGTTTCAACCTGTACCTTATGATCTGGAACCATTGCTGATGAAAGAAGAAGTTGAAGCAGCATTGAAAGCCTTATCAAAGAACAAAGCACCAAGCATTGATTGCATTCCCATAGAAGTATTACAGCAATCTGATGCAGCTGTTACCATATTTACAAGGCTCTGCCAAGAAATATGGAAGACAGCATCATGGCCAACTGACTGGAAAAGATCTGTGTTTATACCAATACTAAAGAAAGGTGATCCAACTGACTGTGGAAATTATCGCACAATCGCTCTGATCCCACATGCCAGCAAGATTCTACTGAAGATTATTCAAAAGAGACTACAATCATACCTGGAACAAGAACTACCTGAAGTGCAAGCAGGGTTCAGAAAAGGGCGAGGAATGAGAGACATCATTGCGGATGTGAGATGGATCCTTGAAAAGACTAAAGAATACCAAAAGGATATCTATTTGTGCTTTATCGACTATAGCAAAGCTTTTGACTGTGTAAACCATGAGAACCTCTGGGCCACACTAAGAAGCATGGGTATACCAGAACACCTGATCGTTCTCTTGCACAATCTGTACATTGATCAAGAAGCAACAGTTCGAACAGAACAAGGAGAAACAGAATGGTTTAAAATAAGCAAAGGTGTAAGACAAGGCTGGATACTTCCCCCTACCTGTTTAATTTATATGCAGAACAAATCATCAGAGAAGTAGGATTGTATGAAGACAACAGAGGTGTGAAGATTGGTGGAAGACTCATCAACAACCTTCGCAATGCTGATGATACCACATTACTGGTGAAAAGTGAAGATGATCTGAAACATGTGCTTCTCACAATCAAAGAACATAGTCTCAAAATGGGCCTGCACCTTAATGTAAAGAAGACAAAGATCATGACAACTGGCATAATCAACAGGTTCATCGTCGAAGGAGAAGAAATTGAAATTGTGAATAACTTTAACCTACTTGGATCAACTATCAATAAAGAAGCAACAAGCAGTCAAGAAATCAGACGACGCATTGCTCTTGGCAGAATGGCTATGAAAGACCTAGATAAGATTCTCAAGAACAGAGATGTCTCTCCATACAAAGATTCGACTTGTTCAATCCATGGTATTTTCAATAACATCATATGGATGTGAAAGCTGGACAATGAAAAAGATAGACAGGAAGAAAATTGATGCCTTTGAATTATGGTGCTGGCGGCGAATACTGTGTATACCATGGACTGCCCGAAGAACAAACCAGTCTGTACTAGAGGAGATCAAACCTAAGCTTTCTTTAGAAGCTCAGATGACAAGACTTCGACTTTCATACTTTGGACACATCATGCGGAGAGAGAGAGATCATTAGAGAAAGACATCATGTTTGGCAAGATAGAAGGTCAACGCAAAAGAGGAAGGCCAGCAATGAGATGGATTGATACAATAACAGCAGCTACGGGTTCCAGTCTGTCAACAATAAGCCGCCTGACTGAAGACCGAACACAATTTAGGATAGCTATCCAGAGGGTCGCCATGAGTCGACTCCGACTCGACGGCACTTAACAACAACAACAAACTTATTGCCTAGTGGTTAGAGCAACTGCCTCATACCCAGAAGATCAAGGGTTCAGTTCCCACTGGCACTCCTTGTGACCTTAGGCAAGTCACTTTACCCTCCATTGCCTCGGAAGAAAAGGCTGGCAATCTACTTCCGGTGATACATTGCCAAGAAAACCCAGAGGTAGCTGGGTTGCTATGAGTCAACACCGACTTGATGGCACTTAAAAAAAATAGCTTATTACAGTTTATTATATTGGTCCTCCATTGCCTCAGAAAAAAGGTCTGGCATTTTACTTGCAATCCATATTGTCAAGAAAACATAGGAGCTGCTGGGTCACCAGATTTCAGTATTGACTAGAAGGCTTACATTGCATTGCACTATAAGAAGGCCTTGAATATTATTTGGGACTGCAAATCCCCTAGAACTACTAATAGAACCAAGTCTTATATACTCAGCTATGTGTTAGACAGTAGCAACTACAAGGGGAGGAGGGAGGGTTGTGAGGACTGATTCCTGCTGTCCCTGGAGAACACCTGCTACAGGTGAGTAACTACGCTTTCTCCAGGAACAAACAGGAAGGAAGTCCTCACATATGGGTGACAGAGCCCGCGCGGAGCATTTCCTCAGCTTTCAAAGAAAGCCTTTGGGACATGCTACCTCGCATGCGTCGTCCCCTTCCCACCCAAGGATGCCATGTTGCTCAGTCTCCTTTTTTCCGTGGAGCCCAACGGATGTCTGTCCTATCTTCCCCAGAAAAGTCCTTGCTAAAATATCCTAAAGTTGCCTTTCCCAATTTGTGTACCATTTCCTTTTCCTGCCTCGAACCAGCACCGGACCTGGTGCTCTTCTCGGCCCTTTTCCGTTTTTTTTTTTCCATTGAGGTCTGCCACAACCGGCGTGCATGCCCTTTTTTCATCCGGGTGTTTCCCACCATGTCCCCCGGTGGGTTCAGAAAATGCGACCGCGCAGTCAAACCGTGTCAGTCACTGACACCCATGACTGCTGCTTATGTTGCCGGGGACCGGACCATGACAGCATTTCCTGCAACCTGTGCCAGGCCATGACGCCTAAAACTAATAAAAAAAGGTCAGAGTTGTAGGAGAAATTGTTCCCAAAGTCCAACTCGGCATCGGCCTCCCCAACACGGAGCTCCAAGCCCAGCACTTCCCGGGTGGCCCGAGCATTCTCTGAGTCCCACAGAGATGGCTCTGCCGAGAAACAGAAATATGACGACAGAAAAAGACCACATGGCCTATCTAGTCTGTCCTTCCATATCAACAACTACAACAGTCCCCTTATAGGAACATAGACATATGACGACAGAAAAAGACCACATGGCCTTGGATCCCAAGAAAAAAATCCTCAAAGTCCATCGAGGTCCTGCCGGAGAAACCCAGCAAGACTGCTCAAAGGGACTCTGGTGACTCCAAAAAGCGTCCTTCCAAGTTCCTCAAAAATGATTCCTCAGCCGGTGGAGATCGTTCGAGGTTCCTCGAGGCCATAGTCCTCATCAAGGATGCACTCACAAGAGTGCCAACGCCGGGCCAGAGATCCTCGGTTTCTGTGCCAAAAGCTGCAGAGCCATCTGGCCTAGAAATCAGAATGGCAGCCATGCAGCAGGCAATGATGGCTGGTTCATCCGCATCATCTGCCCTGACGACCGGGCCCCCAACTGAAGGGGCGTCCCGCGTTATTGAGCCAAACTCCGAGCGCCATCAGCCTTAGGTAAGCCCTCAGCCCCGGTCAAGGTCCTGGTCCCGTTCTTCAGGCATCCGATCCTCCCTAGCTAGTTTCTGAGAGTCAAACCCCAAGTCCTCAGGAAGTCCTGGCCCTTCGGCAAGGGTCTCGGGGCAAGGAGTTGCAGGGCCTCAGACTCGTCATATCCTCTTGATTCTGAGTGGAAGACCGACAACAATGCCTCCCCGGAAGCCAGACGGTACTGAGACATCCCCTTGGACCCAGCGCCATTCTCCTCCAGAGGACGTGACCTTCCACGACTTTCTCAGGGACATGGACAGATCCATCAGTACAAACCAAGGCAAAGAAGGACCCGAGCACCGAACAACTAGAGATTCAGTTCGAGTACCACCCAAGGAAACACTCACGGCGCCGATGCAGCTGATCCTCGCATGGGTGCTGTTACAAATGTGGGAGACCCCGGCGGTACCAGTGGTCAGCCGATGCCATATACTGCATCAGGAAGAGGCCAGGGTTTCACAAGCCTCAATTCCCACATTTCCATGGTGGTTGAGTCAATCATGCAAAAACTCAAAAACCAGAAGACTTATTCTTCTGTCCCCCTGGAAGGGGCGTAAGTGCTACCAGAGCTTGATACAGGGGTGTCGCATCCAGGCCTGTGAGCTATAGATAGGCATGTACCTGAAGGCTCTGACCCAGGAGTTGTCCAGGTTTTCAGCGGGACTCGCTGGGGAACCTCTTCAACAAATCCAAGCTCTGACCTCCGGGATCAAAGACTGGTCAAAGTTCCTCTCCCGGGCAGCCTATGATGGATTTGAGTCAGCCACTCGAATAGCAGCGGCTGGCATCAGGACTCGACACCAAGCCTGGCTACAGTCCTCGGATCTCAAGCAATGGGTCCAAGACAAGCTGCTCGAGGACCCCTGCACCAGTGAGAACCTGTTTGGCAAACCCATGGCCGACAAGATGGCCAAGATAGAGGCTGAGGTTGTGACCTGCCAGAGGCTCTCAAAAAAGACCTCGTCCTTTTCCCGCAAAAAAACCTTAGGGAAACGGCCCCTGTTCCCGGGGAAAAAGTCACCATTACCAGTCCTTCTCGGGGCAGCAGCAGGGTTCTCACTCTAAGAGGCAAGGCTTGGGAGCTCAGAAGGTCCAGGTACAGAAGCCACAGGCCCCGGCTCCAGCCCAACCAAGGGGGAGCTTTTGACTTACTTCTATCTGTAGCCCACAGGGAGCCACCTGGTACTCTTTGCCCACAGTTGGGCGAAGGTCACCTCGACCAGTGGGTGCTGCAGGTAGTAAGGGAGGGATATCTCCTCCACATACAACAGATATCACCCAGGTTCTTCTCTGGAGAGCCAGTGTGACCTCTTCTTCACCAGACCCTCCTGCTCTCAGAGCTCGCAGGTCTACTCAGGGACAATGCAGTAGAGACTACCCAAACATCTATAGGGAAAGTGCTTCTATTCCAGGTACTTCCTCGTCCTCAGAAGAACTAGGGGCCTCAGGCCCATACTAGACCTGCAAAACTTAAACAAGTGTCTAGTGAGAGAGAAGTTCAAGATGCTCTCCCTTGGAACACTGCTGCTTTACCTCCACTAAGGAGATTGGCTGTTTTCCTTGGACCTAATGATGCATACACTCACATCCTGATCCATCCCTCCCACAGGCGGTACCTACGGTTTGTAGTGGGGGAAGGGCACTACCAGTACAAGGTGCTGCCCTTCAGCCTAGCCTCCTTGCCGAGGGTCTTTACCAAGTGCCTGGCAGTGGTAGCCGCTCACCTGCGCCTGCAAGGGGCTTTTGTCTTCCCCTACTTGGACAACTGGCTAATCAGAGGTGGTACGGCCTCAGTGTCAGGCTGCAAAACAAGCAACCCTTCTACTGCAGCACTTGGGGTTCCTCATCAGCTACCTCAAATCCCATCTCTCTTCAGCCCAAAGTCTGGAGTTCATAGGGGCTCAGTTGGACACGTTACAAGTCAAGGCCGTCCTCCCAAGTGAAAAGCAGACCGCCTTATACAACTGGCAGGGGAGTTACAGCACCACCAGTTGGTGCTGGCTCACCTTCTTCTCCGCCTTCTGGGCCATATGGCCTCAACAGTCCACGTCACGCCCTTGGCCGAACTACACATTCCGACAGCCCAATGGTGCCTCCGCTCACAGTGGACTCGAGCCACAGGCAGGTTAAGGGACAGGATCAGTGTCACCCGACAACTAACGGACTCTCTCACCTGGTGGTAAAACTTGTGCCATCTCCAAGCATAAATGCCATTCCAGGCACCCGCATCTCAGAGGACCCTGACAACAGACACTTCCCTTTTGGGTTGGGGGGCGTATTGCAGGGACAGCCACATGCAAGGCTGCTGGTTCCAGGAGTCGTCACTCTTGCAGATCAATCTCCTGACTCAGGGCAGTCTTCCTGGCACTGAAAACATTCCATCACCGCCTACAACACCGACATGTACTGATCCAGATGGACAGCCATATTGCCATGTTTTATATCAACAAACAGGGGAGTATGGGCTTGTACTCCCTCTGCCAGGAGGCGGTGGCCCTCCTCTAATTCGCAGTATGCAACGGCATGCTCCTACGAGCAATATACCTACCAGGCCAGGAAAACTGCTTAGCAGACAGGCTTAGCAGAGTCCTTTGCCCACACGAGAGGCGCTTGAACTCCAGGGTGGTGAAAAGGCTCTTCCACTTCTGGGGCAGGTGCATGATGGACATCTTTGCCTCCGCAGACAACACGCAGCTGTCCTGCTTCTGCTCGCACCACCCTCACCCGGGGAAAGTGGCAGCAGATGCCTTCCTGATCTGGTGGTCCGAGGCATTCCCACTGACCGCCAAGACCCTATTTGAGGTCCAAAGCAAAAAAGACATCAGTTATACTAATCGCCCCAAGGTGGCCCAGACAACCATGGTTCTCTCTGTGTTGCTCTCCCTGTCAGTGGCACTCCAGTCCCTCTGGGCCGAGCCCCGGATCTCCTGTTCCAGGAGGAGGGCTCCCTCATGCTCCCCAATTTGGGGTCAGTAACACTAACAGCGTGGCTGCTGAAAAGGTAGCATTGGCCACTTTTAGTCTTCCAGGAAAAGTTGAGGAGATCCTACTGGCCTCCTGAAAACCCTCCACCAGACAGGCTTATGCCTTTAAGTGGAGAAGGTTCTCTGCATGTGTGTGAAGAAGAAGGAGAATCCCTTCTCCTGTCATGTGCAACTCATACTTCAATACCTACTGCACCTGTTGTACACTGGGCTGAAATCAAACTCGGTGAGGGTGCATCTGAGTGCCATAGCTGCTCACCACCACCCTATCAAGGGAAAACCTCTCTCAAGCCAGCGTCTGGTCTCCAGGTTCCTCAGGTGCCTCCTGTTATCAAAGTCCCCTCTCTGCCCACTGGCGGTTGAGTGGGACCTCAATGTGATGCTCTCCCAGCTCACCAAACCGCCATTTGAGCCCCTAGCCACTTGCCACCTGCAGTACCTGTCTTGTAAAGTGGCATTTCTGGTGGTCTTCACGTCCACTCAAAGAGTAAGTGAACTCCTGGCCTTGGTGACAGATCCACCATATACAAGGTTCAACAAGAACAGGGTAGTGCTCCTCACACACCCCAAATTCCTCCTTTCCACCTTAACCAGGAGGTGGTCCTCCCCACCTTCTGCCCACGGCCGCATGCTGGCAGGGAGGAACTAGTACTCCATACACTGGATTGCAACCAGCCCAGTCCTTCTATCTGCAGCGGGCTCAGGACCATCGCAAAGCTCCTCAGCTTTTCGTATCTTATAACCCCAGCCGACTGGGGCTCCCCGTGACTAAGCAAACTCTGTCCACTTGGGTGGCGGACTGTATTGCCCTCGCCTATGAGCGAGCTGGCCTCTCCCTTGAACACCAGATCACAGCGTATCGCATTAGGGTGATGGCCACATCGGTGGCCAACCTCCGCTCAGTGGCGGTGACAGATCTGCAAGGCCGCCACATTGTCTTCAGTTCATACGTTCGCAGCTCACTACTGCCTGAAGAGAGAGTCCTGTAGGGACAGTGCCTATGGCCAGGCAATACTCCATAATATTCTTGGGATGTAGGCAACTCCTGCCCTCTGACTTCTCTGTGTTGTACCGGAATGATAGTGTTGCTGGATGCTAGGGTCTGTAGTGTCTCTCAATTGGGGACTCGTCTTATGCAACTCACGCTACCTAACTTGGCTGTCGTTGGTGCTGTCATGGTTCAATCCTCGGCAGCCTGGAGCTAGGGAGTCCCATATGTGAGGACTGACTTCCTGCTTGTTCCTGGAGAAAGCGTAGTTACTCACCTGTAACAGCTGTTCTCCAGGGACACCAGGAATCAGTCCTCACAACTCTTTCCCCCCCCCCCTCTGGGAGTTGCCGCCATCTTAGCTGTGTCATCTGACTAACCAAGATGGCACCCTTGGACAGGAAGTTGACCACACATGTGTGGTAGCATGTCCCGTCGACATCCCCCATATATGAGGACTGATTCCCTGGAGAACATCTGTTACAGGTGAATAACTACATTTTTCCCAGTTTTTTTTTTAATTTATGTATGTATGCGTGGGTGGGGGGGGAATCATTGGGAGCTGTATAGGGTGGGTAGGATTGGAGTCCTCTAAGCCAAGAATATTCTTGTTAGAGGATCACTTGGCAATAGTGATCATAGTATGATCGCGTTTGATTTAATTAGTGGAGGAGGGATAGTAAGGAAATCCACAGTACTACCTTTTAACTTTCGAAAGGGAGACTATAAAATGAGGAAAATAGTTAAGAAAAAACTAAAAGGAGCAGTTGCAGCTCAGTCTTGAAAGACTAGAAAAGTGGACTGCTACTTCTGGAGAGAGATCTGCAATTGTGAGTATATACTTCTGGGAATTTTTCTGAAGGGGCTTCTTTGGATTAAAGCTGATTAATCTGTAAACCCAGTGTATTTGTTAAATCAATCAGGGCCTAGTAGCAGCAGTTTAAGTTTAAATTTAAAACACAGAAGAGAGCTTTCTGGTTAAATTTAGAACCCAGCAGAGAGCTTCTAGTTTACATTTCATAATAAGTCAGAGCCCAGCTGCAGCAAAGAGCTTTAATTTAAATCAGATCAGAATATAACTTAGCATAAAAGGCAAAACAGGGTCAGTATTCTTTGAATAACAAATACAGTCTTCTAGAGACCTTTACAAAGAGGCCTTCTACCTAGGGGGCAAGAGACCTGTGAAACATTTTCAGTAGGTGTTAACGCCAGGTGGCAGGTCAAAAGGCCATTTTGGAAGACTCCTATCCAAGCAAGGACTGTTAATCATCCAGGAAGTTGGTCACAGCTTACCTCAGAAGCACAGAACAGGGTACTGTGTAGCAGCCCTCTTTTAATAAGTTATCATCTGAGTTGAGGTTGAAGACTCATTCCGACCCCTGCATCGGAGGTAAGTCATCGGGTACCCTTACTCAGAGGCCTCAACCCAACACCAAGGGCGATGGCTGGGAGCAGCCCTCGAAGCTGCCCTGGTGGCAGGAGACTTCCACTGTGTCAGGGAATTGGGCTCAGTCCCCTGGTGCGATCACCATTGATGACTCCCCTCAGAAGAACCTGGCTAAGGGCTCAATGCTGTCGAAACCCGATGTGGAAGCTGCGGAGCCTACTGGCCTCGAGGTCAGGATGACAGCCCTGGAACGCAGTGAGGCCTGACACTCGGTGCCTCTGGGTCATCAGCACCGACCATGACACCCTCTATGGCCAGGACCCCTTAGGAGGAAACCAGCCTGTTCTAGAACAGTTCTCCGACAGGGCCAAGGTGATCGGCCTCACGCTCAAGGCGCGTATCGCCCCTGAGTGCATCAAAGTCGGTGCATTGGGCACAGTATTCCCTGACGATGGTGGGGCATTGGTTCAACGACTTCCCTGGACAGGTCTCCTCCAGCTCTGAGTCTAGCTGGGAGACCAACGACAAGTCCCCTGATACCGTGCTCCACATAGATGTACCGTCTGAGCCGTCTCCACTGTAGGAGCGCTGGCGGTCACTGCCTGAGGATCTCACATTCCTTGACTTCGTCTGCAGGATAATTTATGGCCCTCTCCTTCGTTGCAGAGCCGGAGGACAAGCCTCGTGCTGATGACTGTCACATGGCTCTCCCACATCTGGACCAACAAGCATTCCAGAATGGGGGGAATTGGCACAGCCAGTGCCTCCAGTACGATTACTCCAGTATGAGGCTCCTCCAAAGGAGGCACTGACTGTGCCAGTTCCCCCCATTCTGGAATGCTTGTTGGTCCAGATGTGGGAGAGCCATGTGACAGTGCCCATAGTAAGCCACTGGCTCGACTCGCAGTATCGATTCGACAAGAGCCCTGGGTTCCAAAAAGCACAGCTGCCACACAACTGCATGGTGGTGGTATCAGCAATGCGTCCGATCAAAAGCCAGAAGATGCACTCCTTGGTGCCCCCAGTCAGGGAGGCCTGCACCATGGATGATTTTGGCAGGCATTGTTTCCAGGGCTCGATGCTCACTGCCTGGATCCTGGCATACCTGGTGTACATAGGCATGTACCTCAGGGACCTGGCAAAGGAGCATACTGGGTTCTCTGCTGGACTGGCAGGGGAATCCCTTGAGCGCTTCTGAACCCTGGTCTCCACAGTCAAGGACTGCTCCAAATTTCAAACTCAGGCAGCCTTCGACAGCTTTGAGTCCGTTGTCTGTGTGGCTGCAGATGGCATTAGTGCCCACCGCCTGGCCTGGCTTCAGTCCTCGGACCTGGAGCAGTGGTTACAGGACAAACTGGCTGATGTCCCATGCCTAGGAGAGAACCTCTATGGCAAACCCATGATGAACAAGGCAGCCGAGCTGGAGACAGAGTTCCAGACTAGGCTGTCCAAGAAGACTGCCAATCCTTTCCATCAGAAGGCTTCGGGTAAAATGACCTTTCACCCAAAGGGGAAAAAAGCATATGGGAAATACCCCCAGTTTTCGGCATACTAGGTTCCCCTACAGGGTCAGCCAGAGAAAGGCCAGAGGCACGGCCCCCATAACCCAAAAGCCCCCAAGCCCCAGACAGCACCCCAACCGTAGCCTGGGGGGGTTGACTTCTTGGGCATAGTCTTTCTTTTCCCAGAAGGCCAGGGCCCAAAGCACTTGGGAGGGCATTTGGTCCATTTCGCCCACCTCTGGCCAGGCATCACTTCCAATGCGTGGGTATTGCAGGTGGTTCACGAAGGCTACCTGCTGCATTTCCATCAGACGCCTCCTCCCTTCTTTCCAGGGGAGCTTCCCATGACCTTCCTGCACAGAGAGCTCCTGCAGAAGGAACTAGAGTCCCTCCTCGGGGACCGGGCCATGGAGCCAGTACCTCAGTCACTCTGGTGAACGGGTTCTACTCCCGGTACTTCCTCATCCTACAAAAGACAGGTAGCTATTGGCCCATCCTGGATATGCAGGACCTTAACCACTTTCTGGTCAAGGAGAAGTTCAAGATGCTAACCCTTGGAACATTGCTGCCCTACCTCCTTTGGGAAGACTGGCTATGCTCCTTGGATCTCAAGGGTGCCTGTACCCATATCTTGATCCATCCCCGGCACCATCAATACCTCTGCTTCGTCATCGAAGGGTTCCACTACCAATACAGGGTACTTCCCTTTGGCCTTTCCTTGGCTCCCAGGGTATTCACCAAGTGCCTGGTGGTCATCGCGCTCATCTCCGCTTGCTGGACATTTTTGTCTTCTCCTCTCTGGATGACTGGCTTATCAAAGCAAGCTTCCCAGATGAGGCATACAGTGCTGCGTGCCGCAGCATCAAGATGCTGCAAACTCTGGACTTCATTATCAACTTCCTCAAGTCGCATCTGCTCCCGACTCAGCCCCTAGAGTTCTTTGGAGCCCTCCTGGACTCAACGCAAGCCATGGCATTCCTTCCTCCGGACAGAGCGCAGTGCTTTGTGTCGTCGACAGGGGAGGTGCAGACCTGATCAACTGTGTTTGCCTGGCTTCTGCTGCGCCTTTTGGGGCACATGGCCTCAACTGTGCATGTAACCCTGCAAGCACACCTCAGGACAAGCCCAATGGGCTCTGAGATCTCAGTGGACCCAGGCCATAGGCCATCTGGAGGATCAGGTTCAGATCACCTGTCCTCTCGCAGTCTCTCTCACGTGGTGGCAGAGTCGCCAACCAAACTTCATGGCCGACCTGCCCTTTCAGGCCCTGCCAGCACAGGACAGCACATCCTCACAACAGACACCTCCAAGCTAGGCTGGGGAGCGTTGCAGGGTGCCTGTACTCGGGAGGAGAGTGCCCTTCAGATCAACCTCCTTGAGCTCAGGACAGTGACAAACGCCATCAAGGTGTTCCGTGCCCAAATACTGCGTCAGGTGGTACCCGTCCATACGGACAACCAAATAGCTATGTTCAACATCAACAAGCAGGGCAGGATGGGCTCCTACCTCTTATGCCTAGAGGCCAGTTGCCTGTGGAATTTCACCCTCCAGAATGGCATGACCCTCCGGGCGGTCTACCTGCCGGGCCACTACAATCTGTTTGCAGATCGGCTCAGTAGGGTAATTCAACCCCACAAGTGGAGACTCAACCTGAAGATGGCCAACTCCATCTTCCAACATTGGGAGACCCCGACATTGGACCTTTTCGCCAGTCCTGAGAACACGCAGTTGCCATGTTTCTGTTAGTGGATGCTGGTCACAGGTTGAGTGGCGGCGAACGCCTTTCTCCTGTACTGATCCAGTAGTCTCCTGTATGCATACCCACCTACTCCCCTGGTCCCCAAGACCTTTCTCAAGGTCCAGCCAGACAGAGCCTCAGTGATCCTCATTGCCCCCTGGTGAGCCCAACAGCCATGGTTCCCTCTGCTCCTGCAGCTGTCCCAAGCAGCCCTAATGCCTCTGGGCCAGGACCCAGACCTGCTCTCACAGGAGAACGGGACCCTTCTCCATCTCAATCAATAGTTCCTCGCCCTGATGGCATGGCTGCTGAGAGGCTAGCCATAGCGCGTCTCAACCTCTCCAGGAATGTGGAAGATGTCCTACTGGCCTCCCACAAGGACTCTACGTGCTGTGTGTATGCCTGTGCAGTGCAGGACATCCTACAATATCCCCTGCACCTTTCTCAAACCAGACTGAAGTCCAGTTCTTTCAGGGTGCATCTCAGCGCCATTGGGGCGCATCATCACCTTGTCGAGGCCCGTCGGTTTCTGTGTACCCACTAATGGGCCACTTCATGAGGGGGCTTCTCCTGCAACCCCCCATCCACCCTCCACCGATGGTGTGGGATCTGAACATAGCTCTGGGGAAGCTGATGGCTCTCACTTTTGTTCTTCTGGGTATATGCCATCTTAAGTACTTGTCATGAAAAGTAGTGTTCCTTGTAGCACTCATTTCAGTCAGATATGTTAGTGAGCTACAGGCATTGGTGGTTCACAGCCCTCTACATCAGGTTCCACCAAAACAGGGTCATTCTCAGGACCCACCTGAAATTCCTGCCTAAGGTGGTGTCTGCTTTCCACATGAACCAGGAGCTCTTATGGTTTCAATAACCCAGGCAATCGGCATATAGAGGGTCCATTGGTATCGGATAGGTATTTGAGACACGACGTTGATCATCGATACTTTGATTTTCTCACTGATACCGATGCCTGGGAATCGGAGGCTGAGTCGCTGGTTTCTCAGAGACAGTGAGATGTGCCATTGGACCCTTCGCCTCCTCATGAGCGCCAACGGTCTCTTCCTGAAGACATATCCTTCCAGGATTTTATTAGGGACATGGCCAAACAATTTTATTAGGCACTATTGGTGTCTTTGGGCACTGAGATGGAACAGAGAGCCGAGGAACTGGAGAAACGTCACTATCCCTCAATTCCAAAAGAGGCTGCCACTATTCCTGTCCATCATATCCTTCAAGATCTTATATTCAGAATGTGGGAGACCCCTTTCTCAGTTCCTTCTGTGAGTAGGAGGCTGGACACCGTGTACAAGGTTCCCAGTTCTCCTGAATTACAGTAGCCTCAACTTCCTCATCATTCTTTGGTTGTGGAATCGGCTGTGCATCGAATTGAGAGTGCTGAAAATCATTCATTGGTTCCTACTGTCAGGGAGCCCTGTATCCTCAATGCTAAATGTTTCCAGACTTTCATGATGGCACGCCGCATTAATTCCTATACTTTATATATGGGTATGTTTTTTAGGGACATTATGAAGGATCTGGATGAGTTCTCTTCCATCATTCCTTCTGAGAAGCTGGATGCCTACCGAACACTGGTCAAACATAGGCAGAACTGTTCCAAGTTTATTACCAGTGCAACTTTTGATTCTTTTGAGTCTACAGCAGAGCTGCAGCAGTGGGTATTGGGGCCAGAAGACTAGCATGGTTGCAGTCTTCAAACTTTGAACAGTAGGTTCAAGACAAACTAGCTGATATTCCCTATCATGATGAGAGCCTCTTTGGTAAAGGCTGGATGGAGAAAGCTGGTGAGTTAAAGACTTAGAGGATCTGGTCCTTTCAGGAAGCCTCCAGGTCAATCAACCAGCTGGAGGGAAGTGTGATCCACCTGGCACTGGAGAGTTTTTGGCCTCTCCTGAAAGGTAAAAAAGTCCATTTTTGTTTTCTGACAATGCCACTACTGGCATCAACAAGCAAGGTGGGACTCTCAGTTGCACAGTAGCAGTTAATATGATAGAGCTGTCATTTGGCAGAGGAACATCTGCTTGCCCTGTTGGCAGCCCACATAGCAGCAGGCATTAACAATGTGCAGGTCAACTTCTTGAATTCATATTCCATGGGAGCAAAGCCCTCACGTATTCAGCTTTATTATGATGAGGTGGAGGCCTTCCAGTATTTGACGATGGCCATCCAAGCAAATGTTTAAAAATGAAGAACTTCTTCAGCTGCCGGAAGGGTCCATGAGCGAGGAGGCTTATATGCCCTGCCCCAGGAGATGCTCCTTTTATGTCTTTCCTTTATGGCTCTCGGTGAGCCATTTTCTTCTCAGGGTTTGGCATCATCTGAACCTAATGATTCCAGTGACGCTGATATGGCCCTGCAGGCCATGGTAAGTGGATTTCTTGAGCCTCTTGTCTGGGTCCTCTCGCTTCCTCAAGAAAAAAGCTTTCTATGTCAGGGACCCCTGGTGATGAAGAATCCCCTTCCTTTCTCGCTTACAGTCTGGCCCTTTTAGAGAAGCAGGCAGTCCAGGAATGGCTACTCTGAAGCAATAGTGAATATCATGCTCAAGGCCTGAAGGCCCTCTACTACTTTGACCTGTGTGAGAATCTGACAGGTCTTCTGGAGATGGTATCTCTCTCAGGCCCCCAGGCCAGGAAGGCAGATAACCTTTTGTCTTTACAATTTAGGTTGGACTAAAGTTTGGTACTAAATTCTCTCAAGGTTTGGCTTGTGCCCTTAACATGCTATTGAGTATGAGTTCAGGGGATGCCTTTGCATGTTCTGCTTCCTCAGAGGGGTGAAGCAAATACCATCGTCCAATATTACTCAGTGAATTCTCTCTCTGTTAAAAAGCTCTTAAATGCACCCTTGTTTTGAGCCCATTCGAAAGGCCTCTCTTAAGAATTTAACCCACAAAGTGGTTTTCCTGGTCTGTATCGCCTCTGCCAGATGAGTGTCAGAGCTGCAGGACTTATCCTGGAGGGAGATTTTTCTGGTCATCTTGACATTGTCCATCTTTGTGGTCTATACTGTCCTTTTCTCTCTTTCATCTTAACAAGGTTGTTGAATTTATTTATTTAACCAGTTTTATATACCACTTTATCCTTCAATCAAAGTGGCTGACAACACAAAAGGTCTACATTGAACGAGAGGGGTGGGGCAACATGACATACGTGCAGACTTTTAGACATTTGGTAGTTATTCCTTTTATGCGTGCCAGTGGGGTTTGGTGTCCTAGGTTAGGTTTGAAAAGTGTTCTGTGAACAGGAGTGTCTTGAGCGCCTTATGGATGTCCTTACTGTCACTTAGTGCTCTCAGCTCATCTGGGAGGGGGTTCCAAAGGGCTGGTGCTGCGAAAGATAAGGCTCTGTTGGAGGTGGTTTGCTTTGTCTTTTGGTATCCGGTGGGTGTTCGGAGTTTGACGCTGTTGGCTCTTCTGGGCCTGCAGTTGGTTTCTCTGATCAGTATGTTTTGTAGAATATTTGCCCTCCTTTTCCAAGAATGACATTCGGGCAGACCTCTCAGTGCATTTGGTGAACATTAGGAGGGAGGTGTTACTAGATCTAATTCCTTCTCTGTCTGACCATCTCTTTGTGCTCTTTAGCAGTCTGAGGAAAGGACTGGCAGCAACTGAGATTTGCCCACTGGAGTGTGGTGGTTCTCAGTTTAGCCTACCTCCCATGTGGAATGCATATGCCAGAAGAGGTAAAGGCTCATTCCAGTAGTGCATAGGCCTTCTCTTGGGTAGAATCTGCCATGGTTTCCCCAGTGGGCATCTGTAAGGTGGTTACTGAGTCTTCTCTGAACACCTTTGTGATGCACTACACGTTGCACGTGGGAGATTGAGCAGATGGTCCCTTTGGCAGGACAGTTCTCTGAGTGGCATTTTCCTCCCACTCTGAATCTTGATTGTTTGAGTATTTCCCACTCATCTGGACTGGTCTAGCAGAGTGAGAAAGAAGGAGAAATTGTCTCTACCTGCTAATTTTACTTTCCTTGAATTCTGCTAGATCGGTCCAGGAGCCACCCTGGAAGAATAGTCCTACAGATTTGGGATACCTGCTGCCTTTTCATGGAGTGGTCAGTATCTGTTTCTGACACAGAATTGTGGTTGCTAAGAGCCAGATCTGTACATAGTTATATTTGCTGGGTATTAACCTGTGTAGTCTATCTCTGATCTTTTTGGCGTAGATCACTAACCAGGCAGTATGCAATATCGCTGCTATCCAGTTATCACTTGTCGCTGCCTCTGTTCCGCCCCAGAACACCCTTGAACGCCCCCGATGCTAACCGGATAGCATCAGGGCGCGTAAGAGTTAGAAGGGGATATTCAATAGCACTAACTGTGTAAGTGCTGTTGAATATCCCAATTTAAAGCACTTACTGTACACAGTTTATTGGGCTGTAAACCGTGTAAATGCTTTTTGAAAATCGGCCCCTTAGTGTTTCCGAGAGTCTCAGTGGAGCCTGCCTTTCATTCTTGAAGCACAACACTATATGTAAATTATTAAATTTGCACAGAATTCTAGGAAACAATACACCATTTTTGGGATACAATGTCATTGAATAATAGTATCATTTGTTTTACATTGTGGCTACAATTCTGATATTGTTCTTGTTTGAACAAATTGATTTTTAGGATCTGTGGAATTACTTCCCCTGTACCTATAGAGCTGGTTGACAGGGGACATGGCAAGCATTTGTAGAGGAGCTTATGAGATAACGTGCTGGTAGAACTTTAGCTTTTGTCATGAAATCTTTGTCATTTCTATTGTTTTGTAACAGTTTGGTTTCAGATCTACAGAAACAGAAGGTATTTACCTAGTAGGGGAGATGCTATGATCAGAAAGGTGGTTTTTGGTGGTGGGGGATTGTGTTCATGTTTTCTTCTTCTTATATTGGTTAAAAGACAGAAAATTAAGTGGTGATATGAAATAAAAATATGCATGGTATTTCTGAAGAGGTTAAAATAACAATAGAATAGTGTCTCCGGTCTCCCCCAGTATTATACAGAACACCAGCTATAGCTGCTAAATAGAAGAGGACAACAGTTTCGTGCAGGTCCATATTGTCTCTGGTCAAATTACATTTCTTACATAGCCCCTTTTCCCCCTCTGCTAGTTTTCTTGCTTATTCTTTCTGAGGAGACTTTGATTTTCTCTCTCAGCTTTGGACATTTTTTTTTCTAAGGGGTATGCTTACCAAAACGGGAGCAGTGGAAGTCGAGTGATGATGGCAGCGTTAAAGGTCTTCGCATGCGATAAAGGCTCGGGGCAGGTAGTAGGCGTTCCAGCGATAAGTGCGCAATGGAACGCTTAGCATGCGCTGGACACTGGAGGTTAAGGTGCCAAGAGTGCACTAAAATGCCCGAAAATGGCACTTACCTTAATGCTGAATAAGAGAGCCCCCGCGAAAGTCAATATAAAGGTGCTGGATGGAAGAACAAGTGGGAGCTAATGGACCTGACAGAAAGGGAGCACCCTATGTGGCAGTAAGTGGGAAGCACATGTGGGAAGCAGCTGTACTGATGCATTGAGGGGTGCCCAAGTAAAATGCTGTAATATCAGTGTGCGGCATAAGATGAGGAAGACGTTTCCCCCTACGGTGCCATAAGCGCCATGATGTGTGCATCAAAAAGATAACAGAGCTGGAGTGGTGACGTGCTGATCAGTCACAGGAGAGACTGGAGTGATACATCGAAATGAGGAAGAAGTACCTGTGTGGGCCATGGTGTAGCAGCTGCCAAGAGAATATATCACAGCACATAGCCGGCAGAGGCAGATAGATGGACTGAAAGAAGGATGGTGGTAAATGAGAAGGTGATATGGGGTTGCAGCACTGATGCACCTGATGAGACATCACCAATGCATTCGTAGTGTGTTGGATAAAAGTGTGCCTGTGCCACGTGAATCCCCAAGACCAGCTATATTGGTCGCACAGCCTCCCAACCACCATACAGCTCTCCAGACAAATGTGCATACATCAGTGGAAGAAGAGTCGCTCACACTGGTCATATGGAGCACTTAAAGAACTGTGAGTAGCCCTGCAGGTGGCCATCCCAGGGTTAGGATGTGTGAGCATGTTAGGCATAGAGGTGATGGATCTGTGCAGTCACAGTGATGATGGAAGACTGGAATCATGTTTACTATGTGTGTTAGATATGTAGTTACATAATGGTTTATGGGGTACCTCTGCATCACATTGTAGCATTAATGTGGTAATGTACATTATAAACAGGGGCAGTGATCGCTTGGATTATGCTGAGGCAATGGAGGGTTAAGTGAGTTGCCCAAGGCCACAAGGAGTAGAGGTCATGCTTTGAAGGATTATACACACATAAAATGCCTCTGCAAAATACTCCCACCAGTCACACAGGGAATGCTAATAGGAATCAAACCCCTGTCTCTTGGTTCCCAAGTTACTGCTTGAACTATTAGGCTACACCCTAACACGGGTGACATACATCCGCAGTGTGAGCATGTCTGACCCTCTGCAGTGGCCTGCAGCAAAGACAATAAAGGCATAATCTCAGAAGGCCATGAGTGCAGATAGCATGTACACTGACCCAATGTGCTGCCGGGACACATTAGAACTCAAAAAGAAAGACCCTGAAACAGTCCCACAGTGAGCTCCCTATTGTTTTTTTTGTCGGATCACATCGAGGGAGGGTAAGATATTCAACTTAACCCCACCAGTCAGATGAGATCCATTTTATTCAATTGAAAGTTCCTTTTGTGTGACAATATTGATATAAAACCAAAAAAGACTTATCTCAAGCTGGGACACCTTAGAAAGCATACAAATGTTTGTCCGCCAGTCAAAGCTCACCCTGGACTTTTTCTGCCATCAAAATGAACCACGTATCCCACAGCCACAAAAAGCACAAGTGGTAATTGAACTCTCGTCCATCACTTACAAAGCCAGGCTACACCTCCACACTAGCACAAGGCCTGGACTCAGAGAGACCACAGTTCCCTGCCATCAATGGGTGAAATCAGGCACATGAAATAATGCACATTATGAGACTATAGTACACCACACTGAAACCCTACCTACAGTAGCATACTTGCAGTACATAATAAACAGGAAATGCAGTACTGTAGCTACTCAGTAGACACACTGCTGCAGGATACAGCTCCTGTCCAAAGGCAGATGGCCATCCCTCCACTGTTCCCCCAACGGGAAACTACACTTACACACATGGGCAGCTGTGCCTCAGTGGCATGCGCCCAAGAGGCAGCACATGTACAGGACATGCAGACACCTGTGACCTGCTGCACATGCTGAGATAAGTACACCTGCACATACACCAAATGCAGACCACATCAGTGACCCATTCGGGCCATTGCAGACCATACTGGGCTCCCCAAGGGGCCATGCATACGTCTCCCTCCATCATAGACAAGCACATACAGGGTAATGCTTCAGTGAGCACAGATTCCACTACGGCTGCAGGTTCAGCTCTAAGTGCCAGTATTGGTTAGCTCCTCCATTACCCATGATGCATTGTGCATTCTGAACTGCTTTGTGCAAGTGATCAGCAATAGGAGAATGCTATGATACGTCACATCTCACCAGGATTATGCAAGGACTTTATGTGGTCCCGGCACATAACAGCTGCCAACTGTGCTACTGACCAGTTGCAGGGGTCACTTTGAATGTGAGCTAGGACACACACAGCACTTGGTCCCTAGGGTGTGCACTGCAATAATTGGACCTTCCATAACTCCAAGCAGATCTGTATCACTGCCAATGTGCTGCAAGTATTGTCTGCAGTGTATGTTGCTAATTACTTGGTTGTCTGCACAATTGAGGCATGCTGGAGGGTTCAGTCATATCTGGGCCTTTTGCCCTGCTCCTTTTGGCCAGGGACTGTCCTATCAGATGCATTTTCAGTTTCCAAGTTTGTTGCAGCTGTTTCACAGAATTCCAAATGCAGTGACTTTTTCAGGCAAGGGGAGGTGCTGACTCCTACTTGATGGGCCTACAAGGGCAATAGTTAGCATTGCTAGATCAGCTGTTAGCAGGATCTTCTAAGACGTCCAATCTACGGCAGCAAGCACAGTCAGTCTGCATGTATTGGCCACCACAGGGCTGTGACAGACATTCACATTCCAACTGTGCCCAGTCTGCTAGTCATCAGACACTGCATGTGCACAGAGCAACCATGTGCACCCTGGCTTTGTACAAACACAGCATGGATATCCAACAGCCAAAGCAGTGATTGGACTACCATGCAAAGAACTGTAGCCACATAACTGCAGTTTGAGACTATATAAGCACAGTGTGGCTACATAGCCGTGATATGGTCATAGCTCGGTCAGAGTAGCCCTCAGCATGACATAATATGTACATCCTGGTCATGCATGTTGCAGACACATGGTAGGCTGACTCTGCCATATACCTAATCTCAGACTCATATATGCCCTATGCAAATGGTGCTGTTTCTGACAATAACCAGAATCCTCTTCCGTTCATTTGCATACCAATTAGACTTTGGACTTGTGTAACAGGAATGCAATGCAAGGTGCACTGGATATTGGGCCACAGGCAGGCTGTCGATGCATGTTGGGCCAGAGTGGTCTATGTCTGACACATCCCTGAATACTGTGTCCCCATACACAGCACGTGGCAATGAGGTACACCTATATCATGTTACGGACCTTGCCAAAATGACCATTGCAGCACATGTAGTCGCCCACACTGAAGAAGCAGTGGACACCCCCCACCCCCGCCAAGAGCGCATCAATGCATGGCAGATGTAAATTGCTGAAGAGCTGACCTGCAGCATGTATGCACAGACATACAGCCAGGGCATCACGCACACTGCATTGCTGCAGCTCACAGTCCAGGCACACACACACACACAATGGACCCCACTGTCCAAAAGGGGTGCACGTTGACTTTGTAACCTGCCCATTAGGCCTCCTCTAATGCTCACCCATTGTGAACGCCTGCCCAGTGTGCAGGTGTTATTAACGCTCTCTGCACATTACTGGCGCTATCAATGCCCACTCAGTGTGCCGGTGCTGTTAGCGTGTTCTTCCAACCAGCTTTACATTGTGCAGTTGATCCGTTTGACATCTGGGTATGAGGATCCATGCTGTATGAAATGTGGAGGATTGCACCTGATGCTTCTGTTCTTGGAAAGTATGATAAAGTTAACACACCTGGACCTACCATTCCTGATCCGCAGGTTGGCATTGAACCTGTGACCCCTTACTTATACACATACTGGCCTTATGTTTGGATCCACAGAGTGGATTCCTCACTCCATGGGTATCTAGGTCGTCATGGGATATGAGGGTATGACTTGGGGTGTGCCTGTGTGGGCTTAGCTGTCTGCAGGCTCTGAGCCGTCCTTGTCTGTCGGGGTCTGTTAGGGAGGTGTGTGAGAGAAACGTCTTCTGAGGTCTGCGGAGCCTTCTGGTATGGAGTCCAGAATGGCAGCCCTGGAGCACAGTTTTTCTGCCTTCATGGACCAGCAGCGGGTGCTGTTGTCCGGAACGACCGGTTCATCCGCCCCGACCACCGGTCCATCAACGTCCAAGACATCCCTGGAAGCCAAGCCGATCCTCAAAGTCTTGATCTGAGTCACGCTGGCAGGTTTGCCGGGCACCAGCCGCAGGGCATCAGAGCCACCGAGGCCTGCAGAGCAACCCTCCTACGAGTCCTCGACGGACTACTCCGAGTGGGAGACGGAGGACAAGGAGTTCCCCGTTACCCATTGCCACCGCGACATTCCATCCGACTGTCCCGTCTCGGAGCCTCAACAGTGGTTCCTGCATGAGGATATGGGCTTCCTTGATTTTGGCAAAGGACATGTCTAAGACCCTGGCGTTCCTGACCAAATCGGAGGAGAACCCTCAGGTGGATGAGTTAGAAATCCTCCAGTGCGAGGCCCCTCCGCAGGAATCGCTCATGAAGCCCACCCCTCCCATCCTGGAACATCTGATGCTCCGAATGTGGGAGACACCGGCTTCGGTGCTGGTGTTGAGCAAACGGCTCGACTCGATGTATCGAGTACACCGGAGCCCGGGCTTCCAAAAGTCACAACTGCCACATAACTCCATTGGGGTGTAGTCAGCCATGTGTCGGCTGAAGAGCCAAAAGACACACTCCTCGGTACCCCCTGGCAGGGAGGCCTGCGCCCTGGACGCCCACGGCAGAAAGTGCTACCAGGGTTCAATGCTCATCGGCTGCATGTACTTGAGAGACCTGACAAAGGAACTCGCTGGGTCCTCAGCTGGTCTCTCCAAGGAACCCTTGCAGTGGTTCAAAAACCTGGACAAATGAATGCTCCAAATTCATGTCTCAAGTGGCCTATGACGGGTTCAAGTTGGCAGCTCAAGTAGCGGTGGCTAGCAGCAGTGCACTCCGCCAAGCTTGGCTACCAAGAGACAGAGGTCGTATGGTCCTCATAGCGCCACGGTGGCCACGCCAAACATGGTATCCCCTGTTTCTACATCTCTCTCAAACTGCACCTCTGGAGTTAGGCTATGCTCCAGATCTCCTCTCCCAAGAGAACGGGATGCTATGGCACCCAAATCCCCAGTCCCTGCATCTCAGGGCCTGGTTGCTGAAAGCTTAGACCTTCAGGATCTCAACCTTTCCCAACAGGTAAAGGATATCCTTCAGGCTTCCATAAAACCTTCCACAAGACGCTCTTACGCCTTCAAGTGGAAACGTTTTACTATATGGTGTTCACAGAAGGGGTTAAACCCCCTTTTGATACCTTTGGAATCAATACTAGAGTATCTACTTCATTTATCAAATTCTGGTCTAAAGACCAATTCAGTAAGAGTAGGTCTTAGTGCAATTGCAGCTTCCTATAAGCCTCTAAATCAGGGGTCACCAACCTCCAGAGGGCCGCGGGCCGCACAGCCGACTACCGGCAGACTCGCGGGCCGCACCCCCCTCCCCCCGCGAAAAAAAAACTGCTCATACCTGTACTTTGATTATTCCATGTCAGCTCCCTCCCTTCTTCTGCAGCCGCGGCTCCCTGCCTCTTAGGGAACCGTGGCTGTGCTTGTAAAATCATCGCGGAGCCCTTCCTGTCTTGACGGGCTCCGTGCAGCATTGTCCCGCCTCTAAAGGAAGTTGTTTACCACTTCCTTTGGAGGCGGGACAATGCTGCACGGAGCCCGTCAAGACAGGAAGGGCTCCGCGATGATTTTACAAGCACAGCCACGGTTCCCTAAGAGGCAGGGAGCCACGGCTGCAGAAGAAGGAGTCGGTGAGTTTGCCTTGGCGGGCCGCACCGGGGTAGAGTCTTGCGGGCCGCACGGAGGGACCTCGCGGGCCGCAGGTTGGTGACCCCTGCTCTAAATGGACAACCAATTTCCTCTCATCCACTCATATCAAAATTTATGAGAGGTCTTCTATTAACAAAGCCTCCCATCAGGCCACCATCGGTGGCATGGGATTTAAACCTAGTTCTCGGGTACCTCATGAAACCACCCTTTGAACCTTTAGCCACTACAACCCTAAAACATTTGTCTTGGAAGGTCATCTTCCTAATTGCAATCACCTCTGCACGTCGCATTAGTGAATTGCAAGCTTTAGTGGCTGATCCTCCTTATACTAGGTTTCATCATGCTAAGGTTGTTCTCAGAACTTATCCACACTTTATGCCAAAGGTGGTTTCGCCTTTTCATTTAAATCAATCAGTTTATCTTCCTGTATTCTTTTTGAGACCTCGTGCCCCTAATGCAGAAATGAACCTTCATACTTTGGATTCTAAAAGAGCCTTGGCTTTTTACCTACAAAGAATACAGCAACATAGAAAGTCTTCTCAACTTTTTATTGCTTTTGATGCTAGTCATTTGGGACTTCCAGTCTCCAAGAGAACTCTATCCAAATGGATTGCACAATGCATATCCTTTGCTTATGAGAGTAAGTCTTCCTCTTCAAGGCCATGTCACAGCTCATAATGTGAGAGCCATGGCAGCCTCTATGGCTAACCTTCACTCTGTGTCTATTGATGACATTTGTCGAGCAGCCACTTGGGCTTCGGTACACACCTTTACAGTCCACTACTGCCTAGATAAAGCCTCCCGTCAGGATGCCTTCTTTGGCCAAGCTGTTCTTCAAAATCTCTTTCAGACCTAATTCAACTCCTACCCACCAACCCTGGTGGGATGCCAGAGATCCATGGGAGGAAGCATGGCTCACCTTACTATAGGTGGCAGCTTCCTGGGGCTATCTCCCTGGCATCTTCAGCTAGGGAGTCCCCATATGTGAAGACTACATTCCTGCTTGTTCCTGGAGATAACGTAGTTACTCACCTGTAACAGGTGATATCCGGGAACAGCAGGAATTTAGTTTTCACAACCCACCCACCTCCCCTAGGAGTTGTCTCTCTATCTCTCTGTCTCTTTCCTCTCTCCCTCTATACTTTCACTCAGCTACAGACTTAACTGAAGAGGGACAGTTGGAAAGGCGGGAAGGCAGCGTGCATGTGCTGAGGGATGCTCCCAAAAGCGTTCCTATTGGACTCTGGGGAGCGTTCCTGCGCAGGCTCCATCGGTACCGACGATACCCATATGTGAAGACTAAATTCCTGCTGTTCCCGGAGATCACCTGTTACAGGTGAGTAACTACACTTTACTAAACCTGGGGCAGGGGAAAGTGGGCGGAACAAAAGAACAATAACATCTGGGATATCATTAGTCAGTGGAGGATTCTGATCTGTGTAGTTAGGTGAAGGAAAATGGTCATGCTCTGAAGCAAGCATTTTAAGGGGAAAGGTGGCTATCAGGTGATGTAGGTGAACAAGCCCACAAACACCAGAAAACTGTGCAGGTAAATAAGCATACACATGAGAACCACATTGGTAATATACATCCATGAAAGAGGGAGAATTAGAAAAAGGTAAATAATATTGACATAAGGGAGAAATTCCCAAAGACTTCATGTTCCCTGAACCCTTGTAACAAAATGTAAAATTTGCTGGTGCAGCAAGGGAGAATCTTAGGGGTTCTGGTCTAACCTTACCAGAATTATATGGAAATACAATAGAAGCTAAATGTGTAGAACATCGATTCAAACATGTTGATAAAGAAACAAAATTTTTAGAAAAAACTCTAACCGCTGGGTCAAGGGGATGTTTAAACCATGTACCCAAATCCTGATTACCATTAGCATATATCTGCTGAACTAGTATATTCAAAAAAATCACTATAGTGAGGCATCTTAGAGAGGAGAGTCTCACTCCCCGGATGCATAGCTGTATACAGACATAAGGCATCACCAGCAGGCACAGGTTCAGCCACCAAGTACTCTCCGGAGAGAGCAGAAGGGGGCGAAGCTCTGCATACTATACTATTTGTGGTATTGCTCAAAAGCTTAGTTTCCTGATACCATGTGTTAGAATGCAGTGATGGAGTATAAGAATGCAACAATGCCCAAACCACCCCACAAAATCGCACAAAGGTCCACAGAGACTTCATGCTGTCTCAATGTAAGGAGCTGGTCGCACTCTGGTAATGTGATGCCACTGCAAAGATCCTTCCACCCACAAAGCCAAGGGTTTGACCACAGTAACCTTGTAAGGACCAACAAAGAATGGCTCAGTCCAACAGGACCGAGTATAGTTCTTTAGATA
The DNA here is from genome assembly GCA_033557465.1 of Ichthyophis bannanicus. Lineage (NCBI taxonomy): Eukaryota > Metazoa > Chordata > Amphibia > Gymnophiona > Ichthyophiidae > Ichthyophis > Ichthyophis bannanicus. Next base: position 257,435,457 of record CM066032.1, on the reverse strand, counting down.
CACATAGTCCCCCTGGGCTATACGAAAGATGTTTCTCAGTGTTTGCATTGGGTGGAAAGCGATCTTAAGCTTCTCGTATCACTGCCCATGCTGCCTGAAGAGCTGTCCAGTAGGTGTCACTATTGTCTGCTGGAATAGCTGAGGCTACCTGGAGCACTGGGGAAGACAGTGATCGACCAGTCACAAGCTGGTGGGGTGTCAAATGAGAGGCTTTCAATTGGGAATTCCTGAGAGAAAACAAAGCAAAAGGTAAAGCTGTTATCCAATTCAAATTTGTAGAATGTAAAATCTTACCAAGCGTTGTCTTTAGTAATCCATTAACTCTCTCCACCAGTCCGTTTGCTTGTGGCCTGTAAACATAAACAAAAGAATGTTGCACCCCCAACCCCTCAGTAAGTTTATGAATTAATTTATTATGAAAATGTGTGCCATTATCTGTCTGGATTTTCCGAGGACAACCAAACCTGGAAATAATATCCTCCACCAGGTGCTTCACTACTATTCCTGCTGTTTCTCTCCTGCAAAGGAAGGCTTCAATCCATTGAGAGAAAGCACATACGCACACTAGCAAATACCTGTACTCATGTACCACAATCTGCATGTCAGTGAAATCAATGTGAAGATTTTGAAACGGTCCCGAAGGACGTGGTAACATAGCTCCTATGGGGATTATTTGCATAGCATAAGAATTGTCCTGTGAGCATATTTTACACAAAGACACATATGGGATCACAATTTGCTTCATCTCTGGACACCACCAACTCTCTCTTAATTTTCCAAGCATAGCTCTGGGAGACTGATGTGCCATTCCATGCAGAGACGGCAACACCAGTTGTAGTGCAACTAAAGATATGCACAATGCTCCATTTGGATGTACCCACAAACCTCTCTGATTCATTTCACATCCTGCTGCTTTCCATCTTCTCTTCTCTTCTACTGTAGTTGCAGTCTGTGTACCTTTCAGTAAATCCTGCATGTCTATCTCTCTTCCAGACCATAATGTCACAGCTTGTACTATTGCTAAACGAGACAGCTCAGGTGGCGCTCTCGCCGCTGCCTGTTTAGCTAAAGAATCTGCTTGATTATTCCATTCACAGTGTTCTCCTGTCCTTTGATGTGTTTTACATTTAACAACTGTTATTGGTACTGCTAGAGTAAGTTTAATTGCTAGCATTTCCTGAAGCAACATTAGCAGAGACAAATCCCTTACTGCCTTTTCACAACCCCATTTAAATCCTGTCCTGTCCCATGTCTGTAAATATTCTGTTAGTGTTCACTACATATTCGGAATCAGAAATAATTGTCACAGGATCTGAAATGGTTAGAGCATTCCAATTCATCCTGCTAGACCAGTCCAGACAATCGGGTTATGCACTCCTGCCAGCAGATGTTGGAGACAGAGAAAAAACTGCACCAGAAGCTGATTGGCTAGAATCTGGTGCACATATACTACCCCTAGGGGATACCGCCAGTATTTTCTCTGTCTCAGCAGATGATGGTAGTTTTGTTCTGGACTGATTGTTTTCCTTAATTTTCTTCAATTTTCTTTCATTGCCTGGAAGTTGCAGGGCACACAGGAGGTGTTCCCCTGCATTACCCAGCTACTCTGATCCTCACCTGTAGCAACTCCTGATTTTTATCAGTCAAGCTCCTACTGCACCCCCCCCCCCCCCCCCGGGGATCTGCTTACTGGCTCCAGACCACGAGGTCCTGTTCTGCCAGATACTAGGGCAGTGATGGCTAACCTTTTTGAGCCCGAGTGCCCAAACTGCCGCACAAAACCAAAGAATTTCCTCAAAGTGCCAGCACGTCATTTGCATAAGTGGTCTTATTTGCATAAATATTTGCATAATGTTACCATACACTAACTTTTAGTAAACATGTCTCTTAATGAGTGTATGGATAAAGAAAGACTAAAAGATTTCTACATTACTATAATCCAGTGCCAACCGCCAGGCACATTAGGAACTACTACAAACGCTGCCCATTTAGAACCCATAGCAAACCCGCCGTATCCTGACAGCATTACCAGGACTCACAAAGCACCATACCCTACCTATCAAAAGGCAACACTGCAAATATTAAACCAATACATTTCAGTGAATACTGGGGAAAGAGAACAAGTGGCAACGTCAAATAGGAATTTCCTCTTGTACCAAACAAAGCGCAGATGTTAATGATGCACATTTCCCAGAGCTGACATATTCCAGTTAATAAATTCAAAATAAAGAGATATCGTTCTACCTTTGTGCATTTTTTTTCAGTTGCAATTGGTCCAGCCATTTTCTTCTGGTTTCTTCATGTTTTCTGCTAACTCTCCATCGTCTGCTGTCCATTTGTCCTTTCTTCTCTCTTCTAGTTTTTTTTCCATTCTCTCTCTCTCTACATCTGCTTTAACATACTAATCTTTCTCCTTTTGCTCTTTCCTCATTCCTATTTCATCCACACAAATTTTACCCCTCCATCCTCAATCCCCAATTACTCTCCCAATACCTGGCCAATTGTAGATTTTTCATCCCTCCTACACAAAATATTTTTCCCCTCTCCATTTTACTCTCCCAGCCCCATCCCATTCTAATCCTCCCCCAACATCAGCTCCCTTCTAGTTCCAGTCTCACCCAGCATCCATTCCCTTCTTCAAGCCCCCCACTTCCCCTCAGCCCATTTCCATTCCAAGCCCCGTCCCCATCAGCTATTTGCAGTTCAAGCCCCCCACTTCCCCTCAGCCCATTTCCATTCCAAGCCCCATCCCCAACAGCTATTTGCAGTTCAAGCCCCCTTCCACTCAGCCCATTTCCAGTCCTAGCAACCCCCCCAACCCATTACCAGTCCTAGCCCCCCATAGCCCACTCCCAGTCCTAATCCCACCAGCCCATTTCCAGTCCTAACCTCCCCATCAGCCCACTCCCAGTCCTAATCCCCCATCACTCAATTTTTAGTTTAAGCCCCCCAGCGCCTATCACCACTCCTAACCCCCCCCAGCGCCCATCACCACTCCTACCCCCCCAGCCCAGCGCCCATCACCACTCCTAACCCCCCCAGCCAGCCCAGTGCCCATCACCACTCCTAACCCCCCCAGCCAGCCCAGTGTCCATCACCACTCCTAACCCCCCAGCCCAGTGCCCATCACCACTCCTAACCCCCCCACCCCAGCCCATCACTACTCCTAACACCCCCAGCCCAGCCCAGCCCAGCCAATCACCACTCCTAACCCCCCCCCCCCAGCCCAGCCCATCACCACTCCTAAGCCCCCCAGCCCAGCCCATCACCACTCCTAACCCCCACCCCCAGCCCAGCCCAGCCAAGTGAAAATTAAAAAAAAACAGAAAACCTGTCTGCTGCCGCTGTCGGGGCCGCCGCGGCAGAATCGAGCGTGCCGCGGGGCCCCCCTGTACCCACCGGCAGAGCCTGTCCTCCCCGTAGCAGCTCTCTTTGGAGCTGCAGTCAGCCCCGCCGGCCGGCCGCGCGCGTGGGATGAGGTCCCCCCCTGCTCTGTTACGCCTGGGGGGGCTGATGGTACGTTCCCATCAGCCCCCGCGGGCTTAACAGAGTCGCGAAAGGGAAACTCTTCCCTTCGCGCTCTGCAAGCCGGCGAGTCTGACTGCAGCTCCAAAGAGAGAGCTGCTACGGGGAGGACAGGCTCTGCCGGTGGGTACAGGGGGGCCCCGCGGCACGCTCGATTCTGCCGCGGCGGCCCCGACAACGGCAGCAGACAGGGTTGTTGTTTTTTTTTCGATGGCGGACCTTCCCGCGTGCCAGCTGCAAGGCCTTCGCGTGCCACAGCTGGCACGCGTGCCATAGGTTCGCCATCGCTGTACTAGGGGATGCTTTCACAGCTCTGCAGCTTTGCCTTCTTATTGTGGCTCCCCTGCTTGACGGTCTCGTCTAACAGTGAATACTTTCAACAAGCTGCCTGGATCCCCCCCCCCTTGTGGTGGTTGGACTTGGGGCAGCATTTGAGCCGTTCATTCTTGGATCTACAGGACCAGAGGATTAGAAGGAGCGTTCCTTCCCCGTGGGATCACTGTTTATCTTTTTACAGTTTTTAATCCGTCTGAACGGCCGGTTTTTCTCACAGCCCGGTAGCCGTGATTGCGCAATCCTCCGCAATTGCGCAATCCTCCGCGATCGTCGGATCTCTTCAAATGCGGTTTTTTGAAGTGCGGCTGTTTCCTGTTCTTCTGGGGCACTTTTGCCGTCCATATTTTATATTTTTCTCACCGGCTCGTGAATTCTTTTCACTAGTTAAGTCACTGCACATTTTCTCCTTCGTGCCGATTTTGGCGGGCTTTTCAGCCGGCAGCCATTTTGGGTTCTCCTACATCAGCCATCTTCAGCAACAGCGTTGTTGTTTCAAGGCAGAAGCAGCACAATGCATTCCTCTGCACAGCGCTGTATCAGCTGCTGTAAAAAAGCTAAGGAACTCAAAGACAGACTGTGTGGGTCCTGTTTTGACCACACAGGGGAGTCTTCAGCTGCATGTGCTCCCCTACCTGCTGGGTCAGCTGCAGTTATCAATCCGCCTTCCACATGTACAGCAGACGGGCTGGCTGAACCTCCTCTGTTACTGCTTCAGGCTACAGATGTGACAGGGCTAGGGGAGGCAGAGCCCCTACCTTTGTCCGATGCACAATTTTTATCTTTGTTTAGGCAGGCCTGGTCCCTATGGCGTTCGGAGCCAACTACGTCCGAATCAGCGATGCAGGGGGTATCGACCAACATGCCTAGCACACACTTGCCTTCCCATAAACGCGCTTGTGCGGCGTCCAGTGCTAGGTCCAATGCCCGGACTTCCAAGGACATCTGGTGGGGCTCGGAGGCTTCCCAAGCTGAACCAGCAGAAGATATATCTTCTGGGGCTTCCGATCGAGAGGATGGTGAATACTCCCCCTCAGTTTTCTCGGCAGACAGCCAGGGTGATGCCCAGGACATCCGTCTCTTCCATAAAGATGAGTTACCGGCGTTGATTGCCTACATCGGGGAAGTCTTAAGCCTGTCGGATGTTTCTGGGTCTCAGGATAATCAATCCCAATCAGACCCCATTTTGCAGGGTATTCGGAAGCCCGCGAGAGCGTTTCTGTTCCCGGCAGAGCTGCAACAGATGGTATCGCAAGAATGAGAAACCCAATACCTCTTTGCGCTCGGCTCGCCGTCTTGATCAGGTTTATCTTTGGTCTCCCTCGGATCGAGATGAATGGCTCGCCTATCCCAAGGTGGATGCCCTGGTGACTGGAGTCACCAAGCACACGACCATTCCGGTAGAAGGAGGTGCAGCCCTGCAAGACCAACAGAATCGGAAGATGGGGGAGGCGGAGCTAGCACGATCCAAGATGGCTGCCTAGACCTCGAGCTGCCCTAATCCTGTGAAGAATATTGCTCCTGGTGCCCCCCCAGGCGACTAATACAGCGGTCGGAACAGTCCTAAGTGGTGCTGGAATGCCTGCGGGTAAGCCTACTAGACTGGAGTATCCTGCGCCCACTGGTTCTGGTGTTAAGCGGGCCAAATCAGACTCTCCATCCCCACAAAAGATGGCACACAGGGGGGAGACTCCAGCGGGCCTACAGACGGTCCTTGATGAACTCCGTGCTGTGCGGGATATGGTTGCAGCGAACGGGGAGACCCTCAGTGTGCTGCAAGCCAACATGCTGGAACTTAGAGAGATGAAAACTCAAGTGGCTGCCATAGCGGAAAAACTCACTCGCGTGGAGGAGGCCGTAGCAGTGCATGAAGACCGCCTGAGATCGGTTAGCTCCAACTCTAAGCACATAGCTCTGTTGGAACGGAACCTAGAAGACTTGAAAACTCGCAGAAATAATGTGAGAATTGTGGGAGTCCCGGAGGGAGCTGAGGGACCGGACATAACCGCTTATATAATATCAATGGTGCCAAAATTGCTGAATATCGTTTTTGATACTCCATTTGAGATTGAGCAAGCGCATAGGATCCCCACGCACCCGGGCCCTAATGTGCGGCAACCTCGACCTATCATCTTTTGTGCGCTGCGACATTCACATGTTACCAGGATCCTTGCAGTAGCCCGAGTAAGCCCCTCTCTCCATGTGGATGGCCAGAAGGTGGCCTTTTTTCCAGACTTCCACAAAGCAACGGTGGACAGAAGGAAGCAGATGCTCGCCTTTCGTCCTTGACTCCAGGCTTTGGAGGCTCGGTATGGCCTCATGTTTCCTGCACGGATGCGGGTGACACTGCACAATCAAACGCGCACATTTGAGGACTCGGATGCGCTTAAAGCATTTATTGAGGAGCACGAGGCGTTCCGTATGCATTGAATGTTGCAAGCGCTGGAGCTCTGGCTTTAGGAACCCTGACGTGGGACATGGATGTTGCCGCTCCCGCCGAAGATGAACAATTGTCAAGTGTGTGTGGTTCCCTTACTGATGTTGGACTGTCATGGGGGAGTTGGCGCTGGATAGCAGTTGTCCAGGTCAACCTGGAGGTAGGCCGGGAGGGCGGCACCGGGAGACAGTAGATATGTTCTGGTTCGGGGCGTGGGTAGCACCTGGACAGGCTGGCTCACCCGCGCGGGCCCCTCTTTTGGGGATATGTGTTGGCTCCTTATGGTATCGGGGTTTGTTTCAAGGTTCTGCTAGGTCCTAGTGTCAGAGTCTATGTTTATTTTCTAATTGTATGCCTCTTTTGTAATGCACTGAAGCTTTGTACATGTATCCTGTCCCATGAGCTCTCTTAAATTCTTATCGTTGAACGTGAAAGGCATAAACAATGCGATCAAGCGTAAGAAGATCTTAGTATACTGTGCCAGGGAACGGGCAGACGTGGCCCTGATTCAAGAGACCCGTCTAACTTCTAAAGAAACCCAAAAGTTGGGGTTGGGGAAATACACCTTAGTAGCCCACTCCGCAGCAGTGAAAAATAAGAATGGGGTGGCAATCTTAGTCAGGAGGGCACTTCTTCCAGCAATTGAGCTCTGCCACTCGGATCTGGAGGGTAGATGGGCGTCAGTGGTAGTACGCATAAATGGGAGGAAGCTGGCTAGTTTAAATTTATATGCCCCGAATATCAATGATGCTACCTTTTTCCACGGGATTGCGGCTGAACTATCATCACACACTGCCCATGCTATTGTCGTTGGAGGGGACTTCAATCTAGTGTTAGACCCTTTAATTGATTGTTCCCCTTACCGCTCTCATCGTTCTCATTCGGCTGCCCCAGTGATTGCGTCCATTATGCAAGAAATAGGTTTAACAGCTATCTGGAGGCTTCTACATCCAGTGGAGAAGGATTTTACTTTTTTCTCTCTCCCCCATAAATCGCATTCTCGGATTGATTACTTTCTCGTCTCCAAATACCTCATTCCCATGGTGGAGGAGGCTACTATAAATCCCATTCAGATTTCTGATCATGCGGCTATAACATTCTCGGTGATGTTGGGAGAAAGGGAGGATTCTACCCGGGCTTTCCACTTTAATAAAGGGCTACTGGGTGATTCAGGATTTTGTGATACCATGCGGAAGGCCATCCAAGAATATTTTTCCATAAACCTACCCGGAGAGACTTCTGGTTGGGCCTGGTGGGAGGGGTTTAAGGCAAACATCCGAGCTAGGATAACCAGTTATACAATATCTCTGGCTAAACTGCAGAAAGGGACGCTTCGTGATTTAGATCTACAAATTAAGGCTGGAGAGCGACTTTTGCTTACCAGGTCAGATCCTAATATTCTTCTACGGCTGCAGAGGCTTAGATTTCAGTATAATCAAATATTAACTTCGGAAGCTCAGCAGATCTTAAGCCGGCAGCAGACCAGAAACTATTTGGAATTAACAAATCCGGCAATTTGTTGGCTAACATATTGACCCCCCGGGCATCTAAAGCTAGAATAGAGGTGATTAAAGGGATGAACCAGGAATCCTTCTCGAAGAATTCAGATATAGTGGAGGCGTTTCGTCTCTTCTATGAGAATTTGTATTCCTCTGAAGGGGAGCTGAGGGAATCAGATTTTCAGGGCCTGCTGGGACACTTAGCTCACCCGAGACTCACGGAGGGCCAACAACGTGAGCTAGACGCTGATATAACCATAGGTGAGATCCAGGAGGCTATTAAGGCGGGGAAGCCTGGGAAGGCGGTAGGGCCTGATGGAATCCCGAGTGAATTTTATCAGGTGTTCACGAAAGAATTATCACCTCAATTGTTGGAGTACTACAGTCTTCTTATGGCCCAATCTCCTTCAGTTGGCTCATTTAATGATGCCACTGTAATTGTTCTCCCTAAGCCAGGAAGAGACCCGCAAAAGGTGGAGAACTACCGCCCTATCTCATTACTAAATGCGGACTACAAGTTGTTTGCTTCTATCTTGGCTCAAAGGCTATCCAGAGTTGTGGTTGACCTGATTCACCCTACTCAATGCGGTTTCATCGCTGGTAGAGCCACCTCGGATAATGCGCGACTCCTCTTGGATGTATTGGCGGTGGTGGAGGGTCAAGAGAGCCCGATGATAGGCCTGGCCTTAGACGCAGAGAAAGCCTTCGACCGATTAGAGTGGGCTTTTTTGTCTCGCACCCTGCAGTGGTTTGGTTTTGGAGATACCTTTTTGCGCTTTACCCAAATTTTTTATGCCAATCCCTCTGTACGTATCCTAGCTAATGGGGCCCTGTCGTCTCCTGTAGCCTTACATAGGGGAACGAGGCAGGGATGTCCCCTATCACCTCTATTATTTGATTTGGCTCTCGAACCCCTCTTGCTTCTGATTCGCTCTCACCCTGAGATTAATGGAGTCCAGATCGGGGATTTGGAGGTCAAAATATCAGCGTATGCCGATGATTTGTTGTTGTATGTACGGCCTTCTTCGTTAGACACCCTTTTGGATTTGATCGGTGTATACTCTGGTCTCTCTGGCTATAAAATTAACTGGTCGAAATCGGTTGCATTCCCATTAAATAAGTATGCTTTTAAGTCTTTGATAGAACCACACCCCTTCGTCTGGGCTACCGAAGACGTTAAATATCTCGGGGCTCGGTATATGAGAGATTTGGATGATACCATTGCATTGCATGGGAAAGTCCTGAGCGAGATGGTCCTGGAGTTTACAAAACAATGGTCACCCTTACACATATCCTGGTGGGGCAGAGTGGAATCAATTAAAATGGTATTGGCTCCCAAGATCAATTATATATTAGAAATGCTACCGTTGCGCTTTCCCCCTCAGTTATATCGCTCTATAGAAAAATGTTTAATCAACTTCCTATGGCAGGGCAAACCCCCCAGAATTGCTACGCGTAAATTAAAGGCAAAGAAGGAGGCGGGGGGAGTCCAATTTCCGGACTTCCAGAATTATCACATCGCCTTTCGCCTCAAGCAAGGGACGTTATGGTTGATTGAGGCTGAGCTGGCGGGACCTCCGGTGTGGCTAGAGGTAGAGAGACGGATAGCTCACCCGATCCCATTAGAATTGTTGTTGGGCATGGAGTGGCCAGACTCCTTTCCATCTGGTAGAATTGTCTCTGCCACTCAGGAAGCTTCCCGCTTGTTCGAGCGGGCAGTATGTAATGGCACGCCGCAATCCCGGGGAGCTCCCCTTTGGTACAACAACAGGTTTAAGATTGGGCATAAGGTAATCTCTTGGAAGAGTTGGCAAACTAAAGGGATCTGGACGGCAGGGCAATTAGCGACGCTGCGGAACTGGAAGACCTTCCAGGAACTGCAAAGTGAGTTCCATCTCCCCGCTTCCTCCTTTTTTCAATGGATGCAGTTAACTCATTGTTTATCTAAGGCCGAGGTACATGTGGGTAAACTGACTGCGGAGTGGGAACTGCTACAACGGGTGGAACTTGGGGGCTCCGGGAAGGGCACAGCCTCCCGTTTCTACGCTCTTTTGCGTGATGCTTCCCCGAATTATTTAATGGGGCTTGAAAAGGTCTGGGAAAAAGAACTAGGCGCTCCTTTCCAACCGGTAGATTGGAAAAGGATCTGGATCAAGGCAAACAGAGCCGCGCATGGCGCTGCTATCCTGCAATCCCTTTTCTTTTTGACCCATAGAGCTCATATTACCCTGGTAAAATTATCTAAATGGGATAGTAATGTCACGAATGCGTGCTGGACATGTAAAACTATCCCGGCCACACTGAAACACATGCTATTTGATTGCCCTCACGTTCGCAATTATTGGATGCGGATATGGGACAGGATACAATACATTTTAGAGTTTCAGACCCCTTTGCGCTGGCCGACAATCTTACTACGCTCTGCGGATGATACAGTAGGCTTAACTAATGATAAGCTTTATTTGTTTGACTTTATGATGGACGTTGCATTAAAGTTGATTTTCACCTGCTGGAAAGATCTCTCCAAGCTGGACTTTAATCAATGGTGGAATATTTTGTGTTTGTATATTAGTTTTGAGAAAGGACAAGGTCGGTCCAAAATTGTTAGCACATTTACCTACTGTCAAAACGCATGTATTTGGGAAGCGATGAAGGGCAAGAATAAAGCAAACAAATGGCAATGTATAGATGACTTTGTCGCTAGGTCTAAATGTTAGTAAGTAGTTGTACCATAAGGAGCGGGGGGGGGGGCTGAGGTTGGGGGGAGGGATGGTTAAACAGGAAGCTGTGGTTAAGATTCTGTGATTGTAAGTTATAGTGGATGTATGTTGTATAAATTGAAAATAAAAACTTAAAAAAAAAAAATCAGAAGGTGGAAAGTCTTCTTAAAACTGCGTTTTCCGCTTCAACGTTGGCACTCCAAGCCACCATCTGTGGTGGCCTCGGGGCTAGAGCCTTACTACGTGGAATACAAAATTTGCCAGACGATCCAGCCCTGGTTCGTCTTGAGTCTGTCACGGCTTACTTAGCCAATGCCTTTTATGATTTGCTCAGGCTTTCAGCTCGGGCCATTGCGTCGATTACTGTTGCTCGACGATGGCTCTGGCTACGTCAGTGGTCTGCGGATGTTGCCTTTAAGACACTGCTTTCCAAGCTGCCTTTTAGGGGTCGTTTACTTTTTGGTGATGACCTGGATAAGTTGGTCAAGGATTTAGGGGAAATAAAGCCCCAGCGTCTCCTGGAAGACAAACCAAAGTCCTCCGCTCGCCGCTCATCACGTTCTTATTCGACTAACTTTCGACGCACATTTCGATTTCGAGATACTCGTCGTTATCGGTCGCATCGACCAGCGCCTCCCGCCTCCTCCAACCAGTTTAGCCAACGAACGCAGTCCTTTCGAGGAGCCTGAAAGAAATGTGACACTTACTCTGCCTCAAACAAGTTCACTGAATCTGCACGCTGACGGGACCTGTTGCCCACCTGAGATACCGCCCCCGCTCGGGGGACGTCTTTCTCTTTTTTCTCGACAGTGGGCGCTCATTACCTCAGATCATTGGGTCCTTCAGGTAGTCACGCAAAGTTATGCTCTCGAGACTCATCGCCCTATTCGGGACGTCTTTCTCATCTCGCCGGCAGGAGCACCTCAAAGACGGGAGATCATCCTCGCCACGCTTCAACGCCTTCTGCTCCTGGGAGCGATTTGTCCCGTTCCCGTCGCCGAGCACAGGTCATGCCGTTATTCCATTTATTTCGTGGTTCCCAAAAAAGGGTGGGTCCTTCCGCCCAATTCTCGATCTCAAGGGCGTCAACCGCTCTCTCCGCGTGCCTCGCTTTCGCATGGAAACCTTGCGTTCGGTTATCCAAGCAGTCTGCAAGGGGGAATTCTTGGCGTCCTTGGATCTAGCAGAGGCATATTTCCACATTCCGATTCGCGGCGACCACCAGCGCTACCTGCGTTTTGCCATCCTGGGGAGTCATTTCCAGTTCTGCGCCATGCCGTTCGGCCTAGCTACCGCACCATGGACCTTTTCAAAGGTCATGGTGGTGGTGGCAGCCGCCTTGCGCAAGCAAGGAATCCGCGTGCATCCGTACCTGGACGATTGGCTGATGCGAGCAGATTCCTTCTTCGAGGCACGTCAAGTGGTCTCCCAGGTAGTGGCCTTTTTGGAAAGTCTCGGCTGGATTGTCAGTCAAGCCAAGAGCTCATTTCAGCTGTCTCAATGCCTGGAATTCCTCGGTGCTCGGTTCGATACCGCCCAGGGCAGGGTATACCTGACGCAAGATCGATTCCAAAGACTGTCCTTACAGATTCGCGCCTTCATGTCCCGTCCGTCACCGCGGGCGTGGGACTACCTCCAGGTGCTAGGGTCCATGGCAGCCTCCATAGAAGTGGTGCCATGGGCTTGGGCGCACATGCGTGGACTACAACGTGCCTTGCTTACTCGTTGATCGCCGGTATCAGAAGATTACAATGCTCGTTTTCCGATTCCGCCCGCCACCAGAGCCGACCTCCGCTGGTGGCTTCGCCCCTCTCACATATTCAAGGGCGTGTCTCTAGAGTCGCCTCACTGGGTTTTGGTGACAACCGATGCCAGCCTCTCCGGTTGGGGAGCGCATTGCCTCGATCATACGTCTCAAGACATTTGGTCAGTTCGCGAGGCCCGCTGGTCCATCCACTGGCTGGACGCTCGAGCTGTTCATTTAGCCTTACTACGCTTTCGGCCCCTACTCTATGGCAAAGCGATTCGCGTGCTATCCGACAATGCGACGACAGTGTCCTACCTCAACCGCCAGGGCGGGACAAAGAGTCTTGGGGTAGCCAGGGAAATGCTCCTCTTCTTCCGGTGGGCAGAAAGACATCTCCAAGCTCTTTCTGCGCAACATATCGCGGGGACGTCCAATGTGATGGCAGATTTCCTCAGCCGGCATGCGCTCGACCCAGGAGAATCGGAGCTGGCGCCTTGGGCATTCCACAAAATAGTACGCAAATGGGGCCATCCCACGATGGATCTGATGGCGTCCTCAGCCAATGCCAAGACAAAGGCCTTCTTCAGCCGCAGAAGGGAATACGGGACGCAGGGCATAGATGCCCTAGCACAGCCGTGGCCACTGTCGCCGCTGCTATACATTTTCCCTCCATGGCCACTGATAGGCAAAGTTCTTCAGCGAATCTGAATGCACTCCGAGGCTGTAATCCTATTAGCTCCGGACTGGCCTCGCCGGCTGTGGTATGTGGACCTCGTATGCCTAGCTTGAGCTTCCCCACTACGGCTCAGCTCTCGTCGGGGACTTCTCAAGCAAGGGCCGGTCTCAATGGACGACCCCGCTCCTTACTCGCTTACGGCCTGACTCTTGAGCATCACTATTTAAGAAACAAGGGGTATTCTCCCAAGGTGGTTGCAACCTTGCTCAAGGCACGTCGTCCGTCTACGTCCAGAGCGTATGCTCGTGTGTGGCGTCGGTTTGAAGTGTGGTGCTCTGTCCGTAAGCTCTCTCCCTGGTCTGTGCAAATTCCTCAGATCCTCGCGTTCCTTCAAGAGGGTCTGGAGAAAGGCTTAGCACTTGGGTCTCTTCGAGTCCAAGTTTCAGCCCTTACCTGTTTCAGAGGCCCGATACATGGTTCTTCTGTCGCGTCGCACGCCGATGTGGCCCGTTTTCTCAAGGGGGCGAAGGTGGTTCATCCACCCATCCGCACGGTGGTGCCTCCTTGGGATTTCTCCTTGGTCCTCAAGAGTCTCATGGCAGCTTTTTTTTGAGCCACTGCGCTGTGCTTCGCTTCGCGATCTGTCCTTAAAAACGTTTTTTCTGGTGGCAATCACCTCGGCGCGGAGGGTGTCTGAGTTGCAAGCCCTTTCTTGCCGTGATCCGTACCTGTCGTTTTCGGAGTCTGGAGTTACCTTGCGAACCGTTCCTTCCTTTTTACCAAAGGTCCTCACTCCTTTTCATGCTAACCAACCTATTTTCTTGCCTTCTTTTCCCGCAAGTCAATCTGCCGGGAAGCAGAAGTACCTTCGGGCTCTGGATCTTAAGAGAGTCCTATACCGGTATTTGAAGGCTACGAATCCCTTCCGTAAGTCAGATCGTCTTTTTGTCCTCTTCGCGGGCCCTCGTAAGGGCCTCCCGGCGTCAAAATTGACCATCTCCAGATGGCTACGGCTCGCTATTGAATCCACTTATATCCTCAGCGGGAAAGCGGTACCTTCGGGACTGCGAGCGCATTCAACGCGGGCTCAGGCGGCATCATGGGCGGAGCGCTCTCTGGCTACTCCTCTTGACATTTGCAGAGCGGCCACATGGTCCTCCCTGTCCACCTTTAGTCGTCATTATCGGTTGGACATCCAAGCACGTGAGGATGCCAGATTCGGGAGCACTGTTGTTACCGCAGCTCTGTCTTCCCACCCGGAGGGCAGTTAGCTTGGGTACTACCCGATTGTCTGGACTGGTCTAGCAGGATGAATTGGAAGGAGAAATTTCACTCACCGTTAATTTCCTTTCCTGGAATCCTGCTAGACCAGTCCAGGACCCGCCCAGATTTGTATGCAGTCAGTCTTTGCGAAAGTCTTACACAGATTTCTATCTCAAGCAGGGGTCCTCCACTGCTTCTCTGACTTATGTACATAGTTGCTTATGTCTTCCTGTTTTGGTTGCTTGTTAGCTTGTCAGAGTTTACTGACAGTATCCCCCCTAGGGGTAGTCCTGTATGAGCACCGGTTTCTAGCCAATCAGCTTCTGGTGCAGTTTTTTCTCTGTCTCCAACATCTGCTGGCAGGGGTGCATAACCCGATTGTCTGGACTGGTCTAGCAGGATTCCAGGAAAGGAAATTAACGGTGAGTGAAATTTCTCCATAGCTAACAGCACTGCCAACAATTCGGCAGACTGAGAAATATAATATCTAGGAGAGAGTGATTGCATCACCCTCAATCCCTGATACTCTGTATTCCCTCTTTCCACTACAGCTTCCCCTATTCATGTGGGATTCTCTTGGGGACCAAGCACTGAGGCATCTACATATATCTGCCTTCCTCCTTCAATGGGTGTATCCTGCACGTATGCCCTATCTTTCCCTACCTGACAAACATGTCCTGGATCTAGTTGCTCCTGAATCAATCCCTTATAGGGCAACTTTGTAGATGGAGGAAGAAAAGTTATATATGGAGCATCTAGAGTGGCTAGATATTTAGCCATCCTTTGTGCTGTAAATCTTGTTCTGGGAGCACCTAAAAGTGCTGGGACTTCATTGGCGGTATGTATCTCAACTAAATCTCCAATCCATCTTTCTGCTGCTTTTACTGCAGACGCAAGGCAACAGCTGCCCGCTCGCACATAGTAAAATTCTTTTCAATTTCTGAATATGTACCTGAAAGAAATGCAAGGGGACCTCTTCCTCCCTTGTCCTCCTGAGTCACAACCGCTGTCCAACCCTGGTCATCCTGGGTGATATGAATGACCAAAGGTCGGCCAGATATAGGGCTTTCTAACGACTGAGCTGTTATTATATCCCGAATCAAACTCTCCACCCGTGCCCAGTCCTCAGGGGATACCACCACTACTTTCTTACCATCTTTAGGTCCCATGCCCTTCAGCAATTTCCTTAAACCTGCTGTTTTCACAGTATAATGGGGCAACCAAAGCCTACAAAAATTCAATTGCTCTAGGAGCGTACGCACCTGGGTTACTGTCTAGAGTTTTGCTACTGCCCTTAGCCCTGTCTGTCTTTCTTCTGCCACTCTCCTCCCATCTCTTGACACCTTCTGTCCAAGGAAAACTACCTCCTGCTGACACATTTGGACTTTCTTCTTATTAACCTTATAGCCCTGTGCCTCTAAAACCTGTAACAAATCCCCCATGGCTTCCTCATGCTTCTCCAATGTGCATAAGATCATCTACATATTGCAACAAGGTCACAGAATTCCCTTCCCATCTCTCTCTGGAATCTTGCAGTTCCCTACTCAAAACTCTGTTAAAAATTGAAGGACTCTCTACATACCCCTGTGGTAGTCGGGACCAGGTATACTGCTGTCCTTCGTACACAAATGCAAACAGTTCCTGTGAAGCCTTGGCTAATGGCAGGGTCCAAAAGGCATTGCTTAAATCCACCACAGAGAACCATTCATACAGGGGACTGTCTCCTGTCCACATTCCCACTGGATCGGTACTACTGGGAACTCCACTACCACCATTTCATTCAACTTCCTCAAATCCTGTACCAACCTCCACTTACCATTAGGCTTATGTACTGGGCATATGGGGGTGTTACAGGGGCTCTGAGTGCAGTATAAAACTCCTTGCTTCACCAATTCTTTTACCTGCTCTCTGATTCCCCTGCACGCTTCTGCTGACAGAGGATACTGCTTCACCCTCGGTCCTTCACAACCCTCCTTAAGAATAATCTCCACTGCTTTTACCTCCCGATGTAATCCCACATCTAGATCATTTGCTGACCATACCTCCAGGGGGGCCTGATCCATAATCCTGGATCCTACCTCCCAGGATTTCTCAGATCCCAAACTGAACTGATGCCATTGATATGGAAAGTATTCATGTGGCTCCAGATCGGGAAAGAAATCCTCGTCCTTAACTGTTCCTGTTAAAAAGAATCCCTGTAAAGGATATTCTTCTTCTTCTTCTATTTCCGCTCTCATCTCCACTTGATGTTTCAAAAGCCAAATCAGGTCCTTTGAAGTGCTCCCCCCCTCTCCGAAATACTACTGTTACCCACCACATGTCCTCACAGCCCTCTATAGATCCGGTTGCATACACTGCTCCACATTCCTCTTGATAATTAAGTGACAATACCTGAACCCGCTTAATCCCTGTCTCCCATCTCTCTGGGCACTGCAAAAGTGACCACATTATCTGACGGCAAGGTTTTAAATTCACCATCTTATCTCCCCACACCTGAACTACCAACTGCTGCAAGTGTTCTGCTGATTCTTTGTCTAAAATAAATACTGGATTCTGTTCCTCCCACCGGTGTGCCTGGGGGGTTCTTAACTCCGGTGGCAACATAATTGGGCACATAGTACATTGTATCTGGATATCAAATTTCCCCAACAAATCCCTTCCCAAAAGATTGGCTGGTGACTCTGGTGCATATAGAAGGGGGACTATCACCTTAGTTCCTTCTATCACAATTCCTTTGCGTCCCTCTAGTCCAGTCCCGGAACCATAGAGAGTTGTCAACCTCCACCAGCAGCTTTGGAGACTGAAAGATGTCATCGCTTTGATGTCACTGGTATAACTAGGCAAACTCCGCCCCTTTCCACCAGTACTTTCAGTCTCCAAGCAGCTTGGAGGTTCTGAGCCCGGGACTGGGCTCAGTGGGAACTAATAAGCAGAGCTTGTTTTTTTGAAATTTAACCTTATTTTACCTTTTTGATTTGGTTCTTTGTTTTTCTTTTAGGTCAGAGCTTCTGCTGCTGAAAGGGTTCCTGTATCTGTGGACCTTTATTTTTTCTCTCTTCCTCTCTCTCTCTTCCCCCTCCCTCTCTGAATTGTCCCAGCGTCTAAACGAGCACAGGGGGAACAGTACCAATCAGTGGCCTCCCTGCTCCCGAACCCGTGTTGAAAGGGTGAGGAGCAGGTAGAAGGCAATTGCCCCAGCGTCTCAACGAGCACAGGGGGAACAGTACTAATCAGTGGCCTCCCTGCTCCCGAACCCACGTTGAAAGGGTGAGGAGCGGGTAGAAGGCGGGCACTTGCAGCAGCAGCGACGCAGGGGGCTTGTAAGCCAGTGAAGGTTGTGCCCGGATCAGTCAGAGCAGTAAACCGCCGGAGCTGAAGCCGTGAACAGGCGGTGTTCTGGTGGCTCCTCTCCCTCACTACCCCCCCCCCCTCCAATGTTCCCTCTAATTTTCTGTAGGCTGTGTGCGCATAAAATATCAGCTGTGTGCAGCTTTTGAAGGAAGGTTAAATTTTTGTGCGCCACATAACGACACTCGGAGTTATATACTTTAAAATTTGACTACATGTCAGAATACAGTATGTACACCACATTGATTTTAATCAAATTAAATGAAAATAGACGATTACTAAATGAAGCGGGAAGTTTCTAGTAATTACAATCATAACCTTTAAATTTTAAGACGCCTGTGTTGTTTTCTATCAGAATCAGAGCCGTAATTTTTGTGCGCTCTGTTGTAAAGTATGTGCGCTCGCTCAGTGAGGTATGTGCGCGCGCACATGCGCACAGCTTAGAGGGAACAGTGCCCCCCTCCCTCTGGGATCGGCAGCGGTAAGTACCTGCACAGGCCTGGTTTGGGGAGGTGGTTCAAACTGAGAGGGGAGGCTTTGCGGCGGCTCCCAGGCTTACAGGGTGGCGTGTGGTGAAAGAGTGTTCTTTTTTGAGCGGGAACGCTAACGGCGGCCATTTTGAGAGCCGCGTTTTCACGGCAGGATTTAATTGGTTTTGTAGACAGCCTTGGGAGCTTCATTTTGCCTTCAGGTCAACGGGGTTCAGCTAGTTGGTTCAGTGCTACCTTGGTTGGTATAAAAGCACAAGAAAATAGAACTGCACAGTCAGCACCCAGAGGAGCTGGGATTTTTTCTGGCTATTAGAAGTTGCAGAGATCAGCCTCCAGTGGGTCCAGTCTCCATGCAGCAGGAGACCTAGCTCCTGGGGGGAACAGATAAGGATCATTTAGTGGGGCAAATTCTATTCTGCTTTTACTTTAATTTACTTTTAAGTTTACTTTTGATTCAGTTACCTTTAATTAATTGGCAATCGGGGATTAGTTTCTTTTTAGTTAGGAGTAAATTTCCTTATTTATAGTAATTTTAATTTTGAGCCTGGCTCTTTCAATTAGTAGCTGCTCTTGCCTTCCCTCCTCCATTATTTTCACTTGCTACAGGCCTTTGCTGGGGCGGATCTCTCTCCCTTGACTGTACGGGAGAGAGCTTCGAGACCCGTACAGCCACACTGAAGCTGTGTGAGACGGAGTCTCTCCGTTGCGGAGGGATTTTAATTTTTCACTGTGGAACCGGCTGTACGGTCCTCACCGCGGCAGCCTGGCGCATCAGCGCGGTTTGAGGATCGGAGGTATACGAGGTAGTAGGAGCAGGCGGTGTGGCTTTCGGCCCTGCAGGTAAGGCCTTCGGGCTCTGACGGTCTGCTGAGGCCTTCTTTTTGCGGCCATTTTCTCTCTGCAGTGCGATGCCTGTGTGAGGGGCTAACAGGCAGAATAGCTAGATTTTTGGGCCTAGTGTTTCTCTCTTTTGTTTGTAGGGTTTCTTGAGGCTCAGGGAGTTCCTCAGCCTTAAGGGGACTGTTGTCAGTCCTCTTTCTTTTTAAGTTTATTCTTAGTTTTATAGAACAGCAGTCTGGCATTGATTCCACATGTTCTTTCCCTCCTAATCATGCCTCTGAGGAGCATCTGTTAAGTCCCAGGATGTTAGGCAAATTGCCAGTTTTTAGGTTCCAGAGCAGAGCCCTAACTTGTAGTTAGAAGGAGGGACAGGCTGGAAGTGTGTCTTTATATATTCTATAGTGAAAGTTGCCCAAAAGGTCTGTTTCGCAGGAACTGGTTTAGGAAACCTTAGGATATAATATAGTATATAATAGTTAACTGTCAAGCAAGAAGTGCCTGTGCTACAGTCTATGGCCGCCAGAGGGCAGCAGATCCCTCAGTAGGGCCCTTCTCTGGCCGTGTGTTTACAGCCATTTCAGATTGCTTCGTCTCTGTAATGCTCCGCAAATTATCTTTATATGACCAAGATTGAAGCTCTTAACTTCTGTATCGTTGGTTGGGCTCTGTTGCCCTAAAGGCCACAGCTGCTTATGATTCACATATAGTATTCAGGGCCCCCATCCCTGGGGGGGGTGGGGTTGGTGAATACAAAAAAAAATTGTTTTCCTCATCAGGTTCACACAGGCAGCAACCTCTCAGACCTCCACTTGCAAGGTGCCTGTGTGTTTCATAGTTCCACTTAGCGGGACCTTCCCAGGAAGTTATCATTCTATTTCTAGAGCAGGAGTTTAAAAATAAATAAATAACAGACTCTCTTTACTGAGAGATAGCCTGGTTCATTTTTGGCTAACAATGCAATGTGTGCCTTCGAGTCAGTCCTGACTCCTGGCGACCCAGAAGCTCCTGGGTTTTCTTGGCAGTGTCACCGGAAGTAGATTGCCAGGCCTTTCTTCCGAGGCAGTGGAGGGTTAAGTGACTTGCCCAAGGCCACAAGGAGTGCTAGTGGGAATCGAACCCTGGTTGCTTGGTTATCAAGCCAGTCACTGTGGCTTTATTCGGTGGCCTTTGGTGTCCTGAACCCCACGGTCTGGACACTGTTTGCTTCCAGAGGTTCTACTCTCTATTTCGCTCTTCAGCTCCCTGGCAGGCGGGCAGGGGGTGAGCAACGCATCCTGCGGCACTGAATCCCTCAGGATAAGGGGGGGAAGGAAAGCTGGGTGCAGCGGGGGAGGGTAGCTTCTTGCAAAAATATAAGAGCAGTTCGGATAATTTTAGCTGATCTGCTTTGCTTTCATTAGAGTTGGTGGAAACTTGGTTTTTTGTGTCCTATACGCCCTTTCCAGGCTGGGCCCAAAACTCTCGGGATCCCCAATTCTGACTTAATATTCCTATCAAATGGTATATACTACATGAACATAGCAGAAGGAGAACCACTCTTGGAACATATTGAATAAGATGGGTACAATTTCCTGAAATATGCCAAATTAACCCAGCTGCCCAATATGGTTTAAAAAAAAAAAAAGGCATAGCTGTGTTGATTTACAAGAATCTCCTCCCGCTATCCATAGAAGGTCCTAGAAAGCGTTAGTCGGTTTCTATGGCAGGGTGTAATTTTGGCTTAGCTGCTGTGATATAGCGCTATGCTCCGCTGTAAACATATTCAAGTCAAAAGGAATTATGGTGATAGCTCTCTTGGACAGTTGTAATAGGTGCTTGGGGGAGCGCCCTGGCCAGTCCACTGATGTGGACTGCTCTGCCATAAGCATTATGTTATCTGTGGTTTCTTATTGGGTAATATTCCCGTTTAGTTTGGCTTTGCCAGACTTATAGGATTTACGGTAGATTGGTAAGGTCTTCGGTTTATTTTCCTTCTAGAAACGGCAGCTCAGCGGAGAGAGGTTGCAGAATAACACTCGGGCCTTTGAAGCTATTTATGCTCCCATTCCCTTTAACAGAGGTTCTCCTTGATGGAGGCCGGAAGCACGCAGCCAGGCTAGTTCTCTAGCAGCAGTAGCGGCAGCTCAGATTCTGGTAGGCATACATCATCTGCTGTGTTGGCAAGATGGCTTCCACGCTGCTTGGCATCAGCCAAGATGGCTGCCGGTTTGGACTGTGAATGTGGAGGCAGCCTGGATGAGGGGCCTTGCGTTCTCTGGAAAATAACCTGCATCCCTGAATCCTTTAAATTTGATCAGCTACGGGCAGGACACAATGCACTCTCGCATGGTTTTTTTTGCTTCAGTGGTCTAGAGGTGTAGTCTTTACCAGGTGGTATAATGGGAACTTCCTTTGCGTCCCTCTAGTCCAGTCCCGGAACCATAGAGTTGTGAACCTCCACCAGCAGCTTTTGAGACTGAAAGATGTCATTGCTTTGATGTCACTGGTACTAATAGGCAAGAACCGCCCCCTTCCACCAGTACTTTCAGTCTCCAAGCAGCTAGGAGGTTCTGAGCCCGGGGCTGGGCTCAGGAGGAAACAAATAAGCAGAGCTTTATTTTCAAAAATCCTGTGAAAATTTAACTTTCTCTTGTTAGTTTGTTTTTTGAATCTGATTCG
Source organism: Ichthyophis bannanicus (assembly GCA_033557465.1). Lineage (NCBI taxonomy): Eukaryota > Metazoa > Chordata > Amphibia > Gymnophiona > Ichthyophiidae > Ichthyophis > Ichthyophis bannanicus. The sequence continues at coordinate 257,413,920 of CM066032.1, read as the reverse complement.
GTGCTTTCTGCTTTTGGTTTCAGGTCTGTTGCTGCTGCTAAAGGGGTCTTACCTGATTCTCCTGTGGACTTCTCTCTCTCACTGTCTTCCCTCCATCTCTTGTCTCTCCTTTCTCTCTCTGTAGAGTGCTTCTCCCCAGCATCTAAACGAGCACGGGGGGGGGGGGGGGGTATTGTGTGCTGCCTCCCTGCTCCCGAACCCACAGTAAAGAAGGGTGAGGAGCAGGTGGAAGGCAGAGAGCGTGCTTCTTCAGGCAGCAGCACGAAAAGGCCGGAGGGCAGCCTCAGGAGACCGCTGCGGAGCGGCGCGATAAAAGGCCTTGCTCTCTTCACAGAGACACGCCGGAGCTGAAGCCGCGTGCAGGCTGTGCTCCGGCGTTGGAGGTGTGCTTGCTCCTTCTCTCTCTCCCCCTCCTTCCACCCCGGAGCGTCGAGTAAGTCAGCAGGGGGTTTCCCAAGTTAGCGCTTAGAGCGCGGAGCAGAGGGGGTGTAAGGGAGTCCCTGTGGCTAATCCCGAGAGCCTCGGGGTCTCTGCAGCCACCCGCGTGTAGTTTGCGCGGGAGTTCTGCCAGCGGCCATTTTGGGAGCCGGGTTTTCAACGGCCCGACTTACTCTGTGTCCTAGACGGTATCTCCAGGAACAAGCAGGAATGAGTCTTCACATATGGGTACGTCGATACCGACGGAGCCTGCGCGGGAACGCTCTCTATCTCTAGGTTCCTTACTCGTGCTTCCCTAGACTCCTTTAAGTCTGTTAGCAGAACTTCTGCTATAGCTATAGGGGGCACGCCATAAAGCCTGGCTCCAGGCTTCAGACTTGGACAAATGGGCAGAAGAAAGACTGGGTAATACTCCTTGCATTGGAGAAAATCTCTTTAACAAGGAGTCTTTACTCCAAGTTGCTCAGTTAACCACTGACATTCCTGTTTCCAGAGGCTGTTCTACGCCTTCCTCTTTCCCAGTTGGTAGGAAATGTCCTACCAAACTTTCTTCCCCTAGGGGGAAAAAGTTAATCTCCAGGAACAAGCAGGAATGAGTCTTCACATATGGGTACGTCGGTACCGACGGAGCCTGCGCGGGAACGCTCCCCAGCGTCCAATCAGAAAGCCTTTGGGAGCATCCCACAGCGCCTGCGTGCTGCCTTCCCGCCTTTCCAACTGTCACTCCTCAGTTTTCGTTTTTCCGCGGAGCCGGCAGGACATACTCCTGTCACCGCAGAAAATTTCTTTTTTAATTCTTTAATTTTTTGTTTTCTTGTGGTCGCGGCTGTTTTTCCCGCCTCCAACGGTACCGCCGGTGGGTTTTTTCTTTTCATTTTCTTTAACTCAGGGACTGTTTCCCTCAGTTTCTGTCTTAAATTTTTTGGGCCTGTAAGGCCTCTCCATCATGGAGCCTTCTTTTCCTAAGAAGTGCCTTAACTGTGGAAATACAGTTTTCTTTTTAGACTCCAACAACTGGTGTCTAACCTGTTTGGGTCCTGCCCCTTTTCCTCCGGAGCCATTAGGCTACAATTTTATGAGAAGAGATTTTACATTTCGGGTTTCCCTCGATACCGAGTTCCCTTCCAGTGTCAGGGCACCGACCAATTCTTCTCTACAGGATCAGGTAACCCACAAACAGTCTGTTAAGACTAGCCAATCCTTGAGTGGTAGGTCTCATGCCAAGCATGATGACGGCTCCAGCCTTGCCCTCAAGACCCTATTGGCTTCAAAACCCCGGCGGGAGTCTTCGGTCTCCAAAGCCTTTCAGGGGTTTCAGGTTGTTCCTGGGGCTCACCCCTCACAGAACATACCTGAGCCATGCTCGGTGGTGGCATCCGCTTCGAGCGGTACCGATACCCCGGCATCGGCACCGGTGTTGAGTGATTCACTCTTCACCAGGGATCGTCATCTGGCATCCTCGGTACCTTCGGGACCGGTCGATACGTCCCAGATTGACTTTCCAGTATCGCCAGCATCGCCGATACCACCACCCACGTCGGTACCCTCCAGACATGCATCGATAGACTCGCTCCCTTCGATGCCGAGTCTGGAATCGATATCTAGTCTAGAAGACTGGGTACCGACGCGTCTCGGAACCGACGCTTATCGATTCCGGATGCGCAGTACCGAGGATACTCACCAAGGGTTTATGGTTGCCTCGGTACCGCTTGAGCAGCCTCCGATGACTGTTTTGATGGCGTTATCGCCTCCGATTCCGCACAGCTACCGGTATCGGTATCGATGTCAATTCCTGCAGTAACATCGGGACCAGCCACTTCCATGCTTTTTTCACCAGGATCGCTCCTTTCTATACCTAGTGTCACGGAGTAGGTTTAATAGAGCCCTTGAAAACCAGCAGAAATGCAGGAAGTAGGATAGATTCTGACAGTTCAGAGGAACACAGGGTAGGATGTTGCCATAGGCAACCTAAACAAAACAGCTCACGTGCAAGGGAAACACGCCCAAGCAGCAGAAAGGCCAGGAAATTAGGGACTAATGGAAGCCAGCTGGGAGTGGGTGGAGCTGACACGCACGTAGAAAAGCTCAGTGCACGTGGAGTTAGACAGAGCCAGTGTGAGGAGGTGAGCCAGCGTGTGCAAGAGAGCCTGTTTGAGAGACGGAGCCAGTTTGAGAATCCAAACAAGAGATGGAGTGAGCGTGGGAGCAGGAGTGAAAGTGAGAGTGAAGGTGAGAGAGAGAAGACACACGCAGGACACAGCAGGAATGGAATAGAACCCAGTTGGAGCACGGGAGCAAGCAGCTGTGAGGCTGAAAGCCAGAGATATAATCGGAGAAACTCTAATTGGAAGGGAGCTGAGGCAGAGCTCTGAAAGCGTCAAAGCCCAGCAAAAGCTATCAGAAAGGTAACCAAACATTTAATTGTGAAGTTAGCTGGAGGAAGCCTGAAGAAAGTTTTTATACAAACAATTGGCATAAAAAGAGTAAAGCTTTTATACCTGAGCATAAGCCTGTGTCTAGAAGAGGTTTCAAAGACAGGAGCCAGGAGAGGTTTTTACTGGATTTTACTCCGGCGTCGATAGCAGCTGAGCACAGCCTGAGTCAAAGACTGTTTAAAGCTAACCCTACTGTTTCTAGTAGAGGGAAAAGTGAAACTAAGAATTTCCTCTATCTCCCACCGCATTTGAGAGGCTCCCAGGGTAGACACTCCAAGGAATATGGTAGCAGCTTAGCCAGCATTCTCACCCAGAGGGAAAGAGACTTCCTGAATAGTAGGGGGAGACTGTTCAGTAACGTACCATATGCTGCAAGGGATGAATCCTTAACGGAAGAACCCGAAGAGATGCAATGTGAGGTGCAGGGAGATAATGTAAGTAGTGATTACATGGACTGCACGCTCACGGTCTCTGATAATATATTGTCTCTGAGATAAACGAATTGAATTGCCAAGCTTGAAAGCCACAAAGGAAATGAACTTTGTATGCTGGAAAGAACTGTTTTGAATACTTTTTCCTTTACCTGTTTAAAGCTGAAAATAAGCAATTTCTGTTCTCATTTTTACTTTGTTTTTGCCCAAGTGGGGCTGTATATGCTTTTGTTTTGCTCACCCAAAAGAAATCTCTTGGAAGGGGAATAAAACCTTTAAAGCCTTACCTCGGTGCCACAACTGATTCTTTGACTACATATCCCAGGGGGCCAAGCAAGGTTCTGGGCTGGGCCAAGGCTTGATGATGTAAGGGGAGTATGACACTAGTTTGGAGTCGATACCTGGCATGGACGATGCAGTTCTGACTGTCTCAAATCGTGACTGCCAGTACCAGTATCCATCTAGTGCGGCTCTTTTTCTGCACCGGACCAGTACATCCTCTGGTGCCCAGGCTGCTGCTTCAACTTTAGCCTATCCAGGGATGGTTCCCATTGGAGATCCTTCTTTTCAGAAGTTTCTCCTTGACATGGCAGCATTCCTTGCTATTCCTAACCCTGGCTGTGATCTTACTCAAGGCTCTCCTGCAAGAAAGGAAAATATAATGCTTCCTTTACATCATTCTTTGCAGGATCTTCTTCTGAAAATATGGGAAACACCTTTAAGGGTTTCCTCACCTTCTACAGCAACTGATGTTCTGTATCAGGTGCCCCCCTCTCCAGGGTTTCAAAAGACTCAACTTCCCCATCATTCCATTGTAGTGGAATCAGCAATGAGGAAGGTGAAAAGCAAGAAGAAGCATTCTTCTTATCCGCCAGGTCGTGCATCTAGAGCACTTGATGCCTTTGGACGTCAAACCTTCCAAACATCTATGCTGGCAACAAGGATTATCTCTTATATTTTTTTATATGAGTCTATCTCTCCAGGAGGTCACAAGGAAATTATCTCTTTTGACTCCTTTTCTATCAGAGCCTAAGGTTGCAGACTATTCCTTACTTCTTAGTCATAGCCAGAATATCTCTTGGTTTCTTTCTCGTGCTTCTCTAGACTCTTTTGAGTCTGTTAGCAGAACCTCTGCTATAGCCATAGGAGCACGACGTACAGCCTGGCTCCAGGCTTCAGACTTGAACAGATGGGCACAACAAAGACTGGGTAATTCTCCTTGTACTGGAGAAAATCTCTTCAATAGGGAGGCTTTACGTCAGGTTGCTCATTGCTCCACTGACTTCCCTATTTCTGGGGGCCATCCTAAGCCTTCTCCTTCCCCAGTAGGTAGGAAATGTCCTACCAAACCTTCTTTCCCTTCTTTTCCTTCTCCTGCCCATCATCCAGATGTTCCCAAGCAGGGGACACCTCGTCCTGGTCTGAAGAATCCAAACTCTAGCCAGGCTGAACAAACCCAGCAACCATAGGTTCCTGAAGGTTACAACCTACAGTTAACTTCTTCTTAGCAGAAGTTTTTTCACTGTTTTTTCCTTCAAAACTCTACACATGGATTCCTTTCTTCAGGACATCCTTTTCCTCCTAGATATGCTGAGCTGTCAGGATATTCATGTATATGGGTCACAGGTTTCTCCTCTTTTTCCTACCAAGAAGAGAAGTTAACAACTATCCCATGATAGTTTTTCTGTCCCAGCATGAATTTTTTTCCTCTGCAGACTTACCATATGGTAAGTCACCCTTCAGCTCCTCTTTCTCTACCCTCTCATCCAGAGTTCCCCCTGAATGAGTGTACCATATCACTGCAGGGCTTCTCTAGCCTTTCATTCCAGTGTAGAGTTTTTTCCCTTGAATAAATTCCCCTCTTTTCTCTGGGCAGCTCATCAGACAGAGACAGGAATTTCTCCTCTCCTTTGTCTGTTCTCTCTGTTTTACACAGGAAGATTCTCTCTGCTGTCTCATTCAGCAGCTGCCCATGCAGGAGTTCCAGTGATTGGACTACTGGTACTTTTCCACAAGTTTCCAGTCTGTCTTCCACTACTTTCTGTCTGGCCTTAGTAGTGATTCGAAGATAGTGCTTTCATCTATCTGGGATAATCCTAATCACTTCAAGCTTATCACACTATCTTCTTTTCTTGCCATCCCCATTTTCTTGGATTTGGCAGCAGAGTTGACCTACAGCCAGCTTTATTTCCTAATTCTCCTGCATAATGCTCTCTGCAATCTTACAGTGAAGCTTTCTACTATGGGCCCTTGCTAGAGAGCATGGGGTTTTGTCTCTGATGACTATTCTGTATGCTTGGGAAAGGCTCCTCAGTCATTTTCCACGACTGTGAGGTTTCTCCACACCCTGTTATCCCCTGTTATAATTCAGGATATAAGCCTTTTCTGCGTGAATGTCCAAAATGTTTTCCAATCCGGCAGGAATATGATCTTTTTTCCTTGCAGCTTGCCCTCATGGTATCCTACTCCTTATGGACAGCACATTTTCTACTAGTAACGCATGATACCCCTTGTGTCCCTCCAGTGGGTCAACCTGGTATCTCCTACTATGCGTTTTCTGTCCATTTACCATGTCAGAGTTCTACAAGACTCAGGACTTGCTGTTTACAGACTGATATTATCCTCTGTTTTTCACGCACCCATCCTGGTTATTTCACTGGATAGCATTCCTGCACCATCTTAGCCAGGAGGAATAGATTCTCTATATATCTTCTCAAGTAGGTTCCACCTTCTTGTTCTTAGATGAATCTTTCTCCTTCACTTCTCTCATGTGATTGTTCTTATGGGCATATCTCTGTCTGCTTAGTTGCAGACATGTATCCTCAGACATACATGTTCATGTATGTATATATCTCTATATACTTCTATAGATACATATGTCTGTAAGCTGTGTGTGCATATGTTATGCCCCTATATATATATATATATATATATATCTCTGTCGAGATGCTTCCTTATAAGTAGATATGTATTTACATACTTATCTCCCTAACTGTCTATACCATAAAGGTTTTTACCTTCCTAGGGGTTCCAGACAGTGCGCTTGCATATGTTCATACTGTCCCTCAGTATGTCGGGGGTACTGACAGCTCCCACTTTACTCTAGGTCTTGCTATCCCTGAAGCACCATGCTTCAATATTTTTCCTATCTCTCACCAGCTAGGAAAGACAGCGTAGATCTTCTGTAGTTCTGAGGTTCAGCCCTTCACACATCTGTCCTCCTTGGGAATACGGGCTTTTTCCCATACCCCTTCTTCCCTCCAGGACTGGGCTAGTTGTCCAAATCGGTCAGTCTTCCTCTTTTACTCCTCATTGTTAATGCCTCTGTAGCTAAAAGAGTTTTCGGCTTTTTTCCATAAAGCTTTCCACTGAAGACCTGCCAATTCCAAATTTGGACCTTCTCCTTCACTGCCGTGAGGTCACCTTGAGGATTCCTCTACTGAATCTCCAGTAGATTCCATCAAGCTCTCTACTTCCTACAATCCAGTAGGTAGGGTCCATATTGTGATTGTTCATTCAATAATTTTACTGCTACATATCATACATACCAAGGACTCCTTTCCTGTAGTCCTTTGGTTCGCTGTTTTTCTTACAGCTCCTCTCTTTTCAACTCCTACCCACCATCCCTCAGGGGATGCCGGAGATCCATGTGTGGGAAGTGCAGTCCTGGTCCAGGGACACGCATTTTATTGGATCTCCCCCTGGCATCTATAGCTAGGGAGTCCCCATATGTGAAGACTCATTCCTGCTTGTTCCTGGAGATAGCACAGTTACTTACCTGTAACAGGTGATCTCTGGGAACAGCAGGACTAAGTCTTCACAACCCACCCACCTCCCCTAGGAGTTGTATCTCTCTGTCTATCTTCCTTTCCTCTTTCTCTCTCTCTTTGTCTCAGCTATGAAACTCAACTGAGGAGAGACAGTTGGAAAGGCGGGAAGGCAGCACGCAGGCGCTGTGGGATGCTCCCAAAGGCTTTCTGATTGGATGCTGGGGAGCGTTCCCGCGCAGGCTCCGTCGGTACCGACGTACCCATATGTGAAGACTTATTCCTGCTGTTCCCAGAGATCACCTGTTACAGGTAAGTAACTGTGCTTTCCTGAGCTTCGTTTTGGGGTCGGGTTAGCTCCATTTCGCTAGTTAACTCCAGCCATTGTGGTTACTTATAAAAAAAAAAAAGCGCGGATCTTGGCGCTCACGGGGCCTGGAGCTTAGCTGTCTGAGTGACTGGTCTGTACTGTGGCTCTGGTTAAGATGCCGGCTAAATCTCACTGTCTCGTCTGCGGGGTAAGGCGTAGCGAGGTCTGGAGTCCAGGGTTTATAAAGGGTGTTCCCTGGAAGCGGTGGTGACGGAGAGGGCTCCGGGGGGATCTGCTGAGGAGCAGGTAGCGGGCCCCTCGGAAGCCAGAGAGTCCGGGCCGCCTTCTTTGGCCCCTGTGGAGCCGGTGGCGGGTCCTTCCTCGACAGAGAGTGGTTTTTTGGCGCCCGGAGGGATCCGGGGGGGGGTGTGTTCCCGGGATTCCGCCGGATTTTTTCTCGCTGATGCAGAAGGCGTTGGCCTTACTGCAACCTGGAATGGTAGCTCCGGCTCATAGCCCTACGGGTCTAAAGCGAGCAGGATCGGGAATCCTCCCGGAGGAGGAAGAGGTGCCCCTCAAGAAGCGCAGAGAGGCCCGGGATGACAGCCCGCCATCTCGATTGGAGGTGGGGGTGGCTGATTTAGATGTGGAGGAGGCCTCTGATGCGGACTTGGAGGAGGGGGAGTTCCCGGATTTGGAGCAACAGAGTAGAGTAGTCCGGGTGTTTCGTCAGGAAGAGTTGCCAGTTTTGATTGCTGCGACTCTTAAGGCGTTAAATATGCCCTCGGTGGCGCCAACGGCGGAGGAATCGCTGGAGGATCCTCTGTTGCAGGCGGTGCGAACTTCCCAAAAGGTGTTCCCGGTTCATAGAGTCTTTCGGAACATGATTCAAGAGGAACGGGACTCGCCGGAGTCGGCGCTGCGGGGTACTAGGACCTTAGCCCGGCTTTATCCGCTTTCCGAACAGGACAGGGAGATTTTCCGCTCTCCTAAGGTGGATGCGGCAGTGTCGGCGGTCACTAAGAAGACCACTATTCCGGTTGAGGGTGCCGCGGCTTTGAAGGATGTGCAGGACAGGAAGTTAGATACCTTATTGAAGCAGGTCTTCGATGTGTGTGCCTTTTCTCTGCAGGCCTTGATCGCGGGGGCGTGGGTGGCGCGAGGCTGCTTGAGATGGTCCCAGCGGTTGCAGGTGGAGCAGTTGGACGGCCACGCTGAGGAGCTGGCGCGGCTGGAGTCGGGCACGGCTTATTTGTCGGATATACATTACGATCTTATCCGCGGTTTGGCCAAGAGTATGGCGTCAGTGGTATCTGTGGTTGCGTAACTGGTCGGCGGACGGATCGTCAAAGGTGCGGCTTAGTAAGCTTCCGTTTAGGGGGAAGCTGCTGTTTGGTGAAGATTTGGAAAGGTTAGTCAAGGATCTGGGGGAGACCAAGGGGGGGTCGGCTCCTGGAGGATAAGTCTAAGCAGGGCCAGGGGGCTGTAGGGTCTAGGGGGCTCTCCAGGGATTTTCGGAGATTTCGGTCCTCACGTTTTAGCCAGGCGCAGAGGGGACGGTTCCCCTATCTCGGACAAGGTTTTCGAGGTTTCCGGGGGGCCGGTCGGGGTTTTACTCCCTTTCAAACCTCTAACAACAAAAAGTCACAATGAGATACGGCGGACTCAGGTAGCGGTGGTGCCCGTGGGAGGAAGGTTGTGGGAGTTTTACCCTGCCTGGGTCCAGATTACCTCAGATCAGTGGGTGTTGGAGGTCATTCGAGAGGGGTATGCTCTAGAGCTCCATCGGCCCGTGTTAGATTCCTTTGTCCTCTCCCTGTGCCGGGTGCCGGGAAAAAGGCGAGCAGTCGCGGAGACGCTTCAGCGGCTGCTGCAGCTCAAAGCGGTGGTGCCTGTCCCGGCGAACCAGTACAGGTGCGGTCGATACTCTATCTATTTCGTGGTTCCCAAGAAGGAAGGCACGTTTCGGCCGATTCTGGACTTGAAAAGGGTGAATCGGTGACTTCGCGTGACCCATTTTCGAATGGAATCTTTACACTCCGTCATGGCAGCCGTCAGAACAGGAGAATTTCTGACGTCATTGGATCTTACGGAAGCATACCTCCATATCCCGGTGCGCCACGAGCATCAAACGTTCCTACGGTTTGCGGTACCGATGGGGCATTTTCAGTTTCAGGCGATGCCTTTCCGTCTGGCGATGGCGCCTCGGACATTTACCAAGATCATGGTGGTCGTGGCGGCGGTGCTCCTCAAAGAGGGAATTCTAGTTCACCCTTACTTGGACGATTGGTTGATTCGAGCGAAGTCCAGCGAGGAAAGCGCGGCGGCCACAGCTCGGGTGATACGGATGCTGGAAAGTCTCGGCTGGGTGGTCAACTTGGCAAAGAGCAAGTTGGTTCTGTCTCAGGATTTGGAGTACTTGGGAGCGCGCTTCGATACCAGGCAAGGGGCGGTGTTTTTCCCGGAGCAGAGAGCGCAGAAATTGAGGGCGCTCGTGCGCAGGTTTCTAGGGTGCAGGGTGCCGACGGCCTGGCAGTACTTGCAATTGCTCGGTACAATGACAGCCACGATCGATGTAGTTCAGTGGGCCCGCTCTCATATGCAGCCGTTACAGAGTGCTCTTCTCCGGCGTTGGTCTCATCAGAGAGATGCGTTGTCCCACCGGTTGGTGTGTCCTCCGGAGGTGCGTCAGGAACTCGGTTGGTGGTTGGAGCCCGAGAATCTGTCCGCGGGAGTGTCTCTGCATCCTCCGGCCTGGAGACTAGTAACGACGGATGCCAGTCTCGCGGGTTGGGGAGCGCATTACGACGGACACTTTGCTCAGGGGTTATGGTCGGTCAAAGAGAAGCACTGGTCCATAAACAGGTTGGAGATGAGGACAGTGTTTTTGGCGCTTCGGGAGTTTCACGAGTGCCTGCGTCAGGAGCCATTAACTGTGCTCTCCGACAATGCGACGACGGTGGCCTATATCATTCGCCAGGGAGGCACGGGAAGTGCGTCACTGGAGGCAGAGGCGACTCTGCTGTTGTCTTGGGCCGAGCAGAATTTACAGGCGTTGTCCGCGCAGCACGTGGCAGGAGTAGACAATGTCGAGGCAGATTTTTTAAGTCACCGCAGAGTGGATCCGGGGGAGTGGGCCCTCCACCCGGACGTCTTTGCCATGTTGGTACGGCGATGGGGGATCCTGGTCATGGATCTCATGACAAGCTTCGAGTCGGCAAAGGTAGCCCGGTTCTTCAGCAGGCGGAGAGAACGAATGTCAGAGGGTCTCGATGCGTTGGCGCAGCGGTGGCCTGTGGAGGGGCTTCTCTATGTGTTTCTGCCTTGGGCCCTCATAGGCAAGGTGGTACAGCGCATAGAGCGGCACCAGGGTCGCGTGATACTGGTGGCGCCCGACTGGCCCCGAAGGCCGTGGTATGCGGATTTGGTACGGCTGCTGGTGGACAGGCCGTGGAGACTCCCTCGGCGGAAGGATCTCTTGCTGCAGGGACCGTTGTGCATGCTTCAGGTGGATCGATTCTCGCTTATGGCATGGCTCTTGAAAGGGCTAGGTTGACTGCCCGGGGTTATTCGGCGGCGGTTATTTCTACCTTATTGAAGGCGCGAAGACGGTCTACTTCGTTGGCGTACATTCGAGTGTGGCGAGTGTTCGAAGCTTGGTGCGCGGAGCGTAATCTGCGCTCTTTGGGAGCCTTGGTGCCGCAGGTCCTTTCCTTTTTGCAAGATGGAGTGGAGAAGGGTCTGGCGGCCAGTTCTTTGCGAGTGCAGCTAGCGGCTATCTCTTGTTTCCAGGGGAAGAGTCAAGGTCAGCCGTTAGGTTCACATGGTGATATTCGGCGTTTTCTGCGGGCGGCGCAGCTCCTACGGCCGCCGAGACGGTATGTGGTTCCTCCGTGGGATTTGAATTTGGTACTGGAGGCTTTGGTTGGTGCGCCATTTGAGCCTCTGGGTAAAGCCTCTCTAAAGGATTTGACCTTGAAGACGGTTTTTCTGGTAGCTATTTGCTCCGCTAGAAGAATTTCGGAATTGCAAGTGCTCTCTTGTAGGGAGCCCTATTTGTCTTTTTCTCGTCACAAAGTGGAGTTGCGTACGGTTCCAGCCTTCTTGCCAAAGATAGTTTCCGTGTTTCACCTTAACCAGGTGGTGTCGCTTCCGGTGTTTTCGGAGGAGCAGAACGAGGAGTCGGGCGGCAGGTTGCATCTTCTGGACGTTCATAGAGTCCTCAAAAGGTATCTCCGTGAAACGGCATAGTTCCGAAAGTCGGACAGGTTGTTTGTCTCGTTTGGCGGGCCGCACAAAGGGGAGGCGGCGGCGAAGTCTTTGGTTTCGCGGTGGTTGAAGGAGACGATCGCTTCAGCCTACCTTCTCAGGGGGAAGGCGGTTCCCATAGGTCTTCGAGCACATTCGACCAGAGCGCAGGCGGCGTCTTGGGCGGAGATCAGTTTAGTACCGGTGGCGGAGATTTGTATGGCGGCCACGTGGTCCTCGCTGCATTCCTTTGCCAAGCACTACAGGCTAGATGTACAGGCGAGGGAGGATGGGCGTTTTGGTGCAGCAGTACTTCAGGCTGGCCTTGCGAGTCCCTCCCGTTGATATTCACTGCTCTGTTGCATCCTCTATGGTTCCAGGACTGGACTAGAGGGACGCAAAGAAAGAGTAAATTAGACTTACCTGCTAATTGTTGTTCCTTAAGGAACTCTAGTCCAGTCCCGGATCCCTCCCGGTGTATTGCGCGGGTATTCAGCCTGAGGTTTTTTCAATTTCCATGTAAGAAGACTAACAAGCCCGAAGTGGATAGGAACTTCTGTTTCTTTGGGGTTTTCTCAGGGGAGCCCCCTTTTTCTTTGGCGCAACAGTGCCTCATATGCTTGGGAATTCAGACTTTTTTCACGGTTCCCAGAGCTTGCTCCGTTTTTTTCGGTAAGGTTCAGGTTTGAACTCTGTTTTCAATAGTTGAGTCTATAACTTTATTATCTACTTATTTGTTGCTCTGCTGAGTCTGCTTTGTCAATAGGTGCTGGTGGAAGGGGGCGGTTCTTGCCTATTAGTACCAGTGACATCAAAGCGATGACATCTTTCAGTCTCCAAAGCTGCTGGTGGAGGTTCACAACTCTATGGTTCCGGAACTGGACTAGAGTTCCTTAAGGAACAACAGTTAGCAGGTAAGTCTAATTTACTCTTCTCTGCAGTTTCCACTGTGGAATGAGAAAACGGTCTTTTCTAACATCAGGTGCTAGTGGACCTTAAAATATCAAGTCCATCTTGGTGCAGTCAGACGGAATGGGGCGTTCCTCTAGCAGGAAGACTGGGGATGACTCTGCCGGTGATTGGGGGTTCTTTCTGCTTCATATTGTTGGTGCCGAAAGAGCTTCTCAACATATGCTGAAGGAATTTTTTGTTAAGAGATGTCTTTGTGGAAAAAAAAAAAAAAAGTATTCAGCTGTCCCGAATTTGCTATGTTCTTGCTTGACATTGTGAGGCTAAGCAGGGGCAGGCCTGGGTACTACGTGGGTGGGTGCACACCTTGCACTTCCAGGGGATGTGGACTCACTGTCTGGAGGAGAGATCTAGCAATCTTCTTTAACGTACGATAGGAAAGTAGATAGTTCACTGAAGCGATCGTTGGGGGCAATGCTCTGTCCTTACAAGTTCCCATTGGAGTCTGGGGGGACGTGAGCATGCTTCCGGTGGTGGCAGTATTTACGGCAGTCTATTCGCCTGGAGCAGGAAAGGATCGGGGAGTTGAATCAACTAGAGCCTGATTTGCTTTATGTGGTGAATGTGCATTATGGTTTAATTTGAGCGCTAGCTAGTGTTATTGGCTTCCTTGGGGGTCACCCGGAGATCTCTTTGGTGGAGAAATGGGGCGGCTGATGGTTCGTCCACGTCAAGGCTCAGTAAGCTCCCAGTTAAGTTTTTGTCTTGTCCTTTCCCCCTCTGGTAGCCATTTGCTTCGGTAGGAGGATTTCGGAGTTGCAGGCACTGTATTTGTCGCTTCCAGGGTTTTCGGTGGAGCAGAAGGATCAGTCGGGCGGTCGGTTACATCTTTTGAACGTTCGACGGGTGCTTAAGTTGTATCTCCGTATAACAGCATCTTTCGGGAAGTCCGACAGGTGGTTTGTAGCCTTTGGAGGTCCGCGGAAGGGAAAGGCGGTGGCGAAGTCCTCGATTTCGCGGTGGCAAAAGGAGTCTTTTGCATCGGCCTATCTGTTGTAGGGTAAGGTGGTTCCGCATTCCACCAGGGCGCCAGCGGCGTCTTGGGCAGAGTTCAGTTTAGTGCTGGTCGAGGACATTTGTAGGGCGGCGACTTGGTCCTCTCTGCATTCCTTTGCGTGGCACTATCGGTTTGATGTACAGGCGCGACGGGATGGACGTTTTGGTTCAGCAGTACTTCAGGCTGGGCTTCAAGGTCCCTCCCGTTGATATTCACTGCTCTGTTACATCCTCTGTGGTTCCGGGACTGGACTAGAGGGAAGCAAAGGAAGAGAAAATTAGACTTACCTGCTAATTGTTCCTTAAGGAACTCTAGTCCAGTCCAGGATCCCTCCCAGTATATTACGCGGCGTGCAGCCTGAAGTTAAAAAAAAAAAAATGGAAAGGACTACAGACATCCATCCGTACGACAGGGAGACGGAATGCGAGACAGGTTTTCGAAGGGAATTTTTACGGTTATGAATGTGCACAGGAGAGTCACAGGGTGACCCTTTTTTTATGCGCAGCAGTGCCCTGTCGACTCTGGAGAGCGGTTATTCCGTCTTCAGGGGCTAGACGTTTTTTGCTGAGTTACGGGGACGTGTAGTTCTTGGGCACTGTTCTTTTATGCTTAATTCTGTACCTGCTTATTTGTCGATCTGCTAAGTCTGCTTTGTCAATAGGTACTGGTGGAAAGGGGTGGAGTTTGCTTAGTTATACCAGTGACATCAAAGCGATGACATCTTTCAGTCTCCATAGCTGCTGGTGGAGGTTGACAACTCTGTATGGTTCCGGGACTGGACTAGAGTTCCTTAAGGAACAACAATTAGCAGGTAAGTCTAATTTTCTCTTTCTAAAGGTTGGGTGTAACTCAGACCTTTGGATTCCCCAGTAAATCCTACTGTTCTTAATTTCTTTCCTGATAAAAGGAATTGTCCCTCTCCTTCTGCCCCTATGGTGGACACAGTGGCTCCAGTGTCCAAAATGAACACAGTTTCCACACCCCCAAACATTGCCTTAATGTAAGGGGTCGGCTTTACCAATTTGTGCCACTAAGGGATACTGTCCTAGTCAGTATCGCGTGTCCCCGTGTCTCCCTCAATCACATTCCATGCTAAAATGTCCTTGACATCCACAGTTCCAGCATATGGGTCCTTCTCTCATAGGTCCTCCTCTTCCCCTATCTCTGAACTCTTCATCCTGCCACCCAGGCAGCCGCCTGGGGCACTCCACATGAGTTCCTACAGGGCGCTGGTATCTTCTCTCTTCTGCTCCTCTATACATGACCTGCGCTAGTTGACATCCTAACATCCTAGGAGGAGTGGCCTAGTGGTTGGGGCAAAGTACTTCAGGCCGGAAGGTCGGGGGTTCAAATCCCACTAGAGGACAGCAACCTTGGGCCGGAAGGACTGGGGTTTCTAGTCCCACAGGTGCTCCTTGTGGTCTTGGGCAAGCCACTTAACCCTCCATAGCCCATGTTCCCTGTAAAATAGTTATCTCCAAGTTATAATGCCCTGTTCAATGTAATTTCAGTTTGTTCAATGTAAACCGCACTGATGCAGAATAGCGCGGTATATAAGAGAATGTAAATAAATAAATAACTCCTCTACTTGTTGGTCCAATGCCCGTACCTCTGCTCCCCATGCACCTTTTTCTTTTTTCTCCTTTGTGCTAGCCCTTTGCTTCACAAAATGATCAATGTGTGATAGAATAACATTTTAGTTTATATGTGGCAATCCCACTACTCCCTCTAAAGCCTTCTTCACCTCCACTGACAAGCCGGCTTTCATTATCTGGAAAAACACAGCATGTCCATTTGCATCCCACGGATACCCAGTCTCACGCTGCCAAGCCTGATGTATTTCACTCATACACTCCTTGTCCCTCTTTCCAATTCATAGAAGTCACTACCCCAAAATCCTGCATATCTGGGTACATGACCCGAAGAGCTGCCCACAACCTCTGCCTATATTGAGCAATCCCAGCCCCATCAAACCTGTGATCCTGCAGAGTGACAGCCGGTAATCCTGCCAGCCTAAATACCTCCTCTGTTCTCCCCTGAATTAACCTAGCCAAAATACCTTTCAGATCACCGAGGGCGATCTGATGTCCTGCAGTACATTCCTCAAACTTCCCTATCCAAGAGGTAGCTCCTCTTACTAAGGGGGGTAATGCCCTAGCCACATCCATATCCTGAGGTTCAAAACTACCCTGTTTCGGCCAGGGAGTGAGATGCAAAGATAGACCCTCTGTCCATCTTGCCAAACAATCGCTCCACTTCCACACATACTGCCCACTCTGTTCTTTGTCCTGCACTTCTTCACAAGGGGTTAAATTTCCTTCACACACACATTCATTCTCTCCTGACTCCTTGATCTATCCAAAGCCTGCAGCCACTTATCGGCTGTCAAAGTAACCCTGGGGGACCCCTGTGAACTTAACAATTCTTCTTCCAAGCCCTCTATGTTCCATTCATGTCTCTGTCTCCTTCCCTCTGACTTAAAGGAAGTGGATTGTAAATAAACATCATATACTGGCTTCCTAAAGTTCTGTATCTCCCTTTCTACCGCTCTCAGCTCCCGAGTTAATTGTCTCATCTCCTTTTCCCCTGGGGATGGCTCTACCTTGGTGGATTTCAATGTTCCCGCTACCCTCATCCACTGGGATTCTGCTTCTTGTTGAACCCAATTCCTACTCTCTAATCTCTGCAGCTCTCTCTGGGCTTCCTGATAGGGAGTCTCTGCTGGCTGAATGGGTGCACTAGGCTGCTTTTCCCTAGCTCCACAGGAGTCTTCTACCCGCGTCTGCACCGGCGGCTGCTGGTAGCCATCAGCCACCAGTCTGTGCGGAGCAGAAGCACCCTCCCAATCTGTGAGCATCAAGGTTTTTACTGCCGGGGCATAAGTTGGGGGCGATGTATTTTTAGTCTCCTCCAGCCGTCCTAACTTAGACCAAAGTTTTAAACACTGCATATGTTTCTCTCTGTTTTTTGCTTTTGGTTTGGTGGCTTCTATCCAAATCTGGACATCTGCCAAACTGTCCCTATCTTCTGCCCCAAATTGTGGCCAAGGTTTAGTCAGTCCCTGCATTCCTTTCAACCATTTCCAGTGGCATTCCTTCACTAATTTCCTATCCAGCTCCGTCACCTCCTTTAATAGGCGCCCTAAGGGGGAATCCTCAGGGATCTCTGTGTCCTTGCTCCATCCCATATTAAAGTGTTCTCTTTTAGGAAAAGAAAAAGAGAGAAGAAAAAAATCCTAGTGTTCAGAACTATATAGCAGCTTTATAGTGTGTAAACCCATCACCGGTAAAATACGCTCACTAAATAGCTTTGTCCAAAAGAAGCAATAAACTAACAATAACAAACTATAGCTAAAATACTATACTTGGAAATAAATGAAGAATCTGTGGCTTACCTTCTCCAGAGAAAGAATCTCTCAAAATCCTCTCGCTGCTGCGTCCGAAGCTGTCAAAGACTGTGACGACTCCCCGTACGGGCCACCAGTGTACGGAACCGGCGGGGGGGGCAGTCCGTTGGCCAGGCGGATTGCCACCCCTCCTCTTCTGTGCAACAGGGGAAATAAACGATTACATACACATACAGGGAGAGCTTACCACCTCTTCCCAATAAATCACACCTCATGCAGATTATACTCGTACCTGGCACAAAATTCTCACAGATTCTTCTTACAAATAAAATCCTTTATTCCTTATACATCACAGAAACAAGCATATAGGTAGCGCAACCAAAACTAACTAAATACAAAGTAAACTTGGAAAACTCCTTTACCCTCCACTTACAGTTATAAAGGAATTAAAGAGATTTCCTGTCCATAGACAGATCCTAGCACAGTGAAAGAGAAAGATATATGACAGTGTGAGATTCCTAGCTACACTCAAAGATAGACTTTCACACAGACATCAGACACCTACCCACTCACATGAGCAGATATACAAGCAAACACAGTAGAAATTTGCAATCCACCCTCCTCCGAAAATGGGTTGCAAATTCCCAATCTTTTGAGAGTTCTGTCCTGTTATATGGTTTTTTTTTCCAAATACTCCCTTTGTTTTTGATTCCAGGCATCTGGATTTTCTCTTTCATTTCTTCCTTTCATTCCTTTCTTCTGTCATATCTGCACTCTGACCTGTGACCCTTTATGGCCTTGTGTATAAACATGTGCTCAGGCCTTTTTCAGATTTATTCCTTGTTATTTTTGACCTTTTTCCTACCTATTCAACTTTCCACCTTGTCTGTTTTTCCATCCCCTATTTTTATGAAACATAGAAAATATATATCTTATTAGTGCTCTGGTATTCTGACAGTTTACACACTAGGCCTCAGTAGGCCCCATGTCAAACTGACATAACCATACTAAATGATGTCTTCTCTCTCCTGTGCTCTGTAAACAAGTGTGTTTTTTCTCACATAATATCACCTACTACCCACAGCATCCCACAATGCACATTCAATACCGTGCCAGCAATTTGGACATATTTTAGATATTCTTTGTGTTAACTCTTTCCCTTCTGGCTCTCTCACTTTGTGAGATGCCACCATGCATGCTTGTTCCCCTTCCCTTCCAAGTCTCCTTTTTTCCGCGGAGCCCTTCAGACGTCGTCTGTCTTTCCCCCGGAAAAAGTTGATTATTTTTTTTCTTTTCGAGTTCTTATCTCGTCTCCAGTATCGCACCAGTACTCTTCCCGCCTACCGATCTTGGTGCCTAGGCATGGAGTTAGGTTCCTTTTGGTGTTTTTGTTCTTTTTTGGTGCTTTTGTAACTTTTTTCCTGCTGGCAGTTTAGAGGATCTTCGACCTCGCAGGGGTTCTTTTTTCCCCGATGGCTACCAGTGGTTTCAAAAAGTGTGATCGGTGTGCTAAGCTCATATCCTTAACCGACACACATGACTGCTGTCTCCGTTGCCTTGGGCCGCTCCATGACACAGCGGCCTGCAGCTTATGCAAACGGATGTCTTCTAAGGCCCTAAAGAGCTGCCAGAAGCAGCATGATAGGTTTTTCCCTGACTCCCTGATGCTTCCCAAGGCCAGGGCCTCGTCTGAGGCACCGACATGTCGGGAGGAGTTCTCCGAACCTGAACACTGTCGTGGGTCCTCAGAGAGGGGGTCCCCCTCAAGGGAACACAGAAGGAAGAAGAAACCCTCGAATGTGGCGTTCCTGGATGCCTCCGACGGACAGGGTTCCTCCCGAGCCTGGTCCCGCAGCTCCCGGCAACTGCCTGAGACTTTAGAGAGGGAGCAGCCAGCGAAGGTCTCCCGGAAGGATCCAGCAGTCGAGGATTCCCCTTCGGGGGAGCCTGCATCGGGCCCTAGTCCCTTGGTGTTCGTACCGAAGGCTGCCGAGTCTTCTGGCCTCGAGTCCAGAATGGCATCCTTTGAGCGCAGTTTGTCTGCCTTTTTGGATCAGCGGGCGCTGTTGTCCGGCACGTCCAGTTCCTCTGCCCCGACCACCAGGCGTTAGACGTCAAAGACGTCTCCGGAGGCCGAGCCGATCCTCAAGGTCCTTTGGCCTCGAGTCAATCCTTGGCCAAGGTCGCACTCAGTGTCCCGCTTGTCAGGGCCACGGTTGTCACTGATGTCCCCTCCGTGGGCAGTCCGTGCAGCCTCGGACCATTCAAGGCCCATGGAGCAGCCTACCTTCTAGCCTTCCTCGGACTACTCCGAGTGGGAAATGGAGGATGACGAGTCCCCAGATCCCCGTCGACACCGCAACGTCCCCTCGGACTCCCCAGTCTCAGAACTCGGAGAAGGTCCCCGCCAGAGGACATGGGATTTCTTAGACTTTGTAAAAGACATGTCTAAGGCCCTCGTGTTCTCGACCGAGTTGGAGGAGGACCCTCAGGCTGATGAGCTTGAGATCCTCCAGTACAAGGCTCTCCCTTGGGAATCGCTCACAGTGCCCATTCCTCCCATCCTGGAACGGCTCATGTTCTGCTTCTGGGAAACGCCAGCATCGATGCCAATAGTAAGCAAGCGGCTCGACTCGATGTATCGAGTCTGCTGGAGCCCTGACTTCCAAAAGACGCAACTGCCGCACAACTCCATGGTGGTGGAGTCGGCCATGCGTCTGCCGAAGAGCCAGAAAACGCACTCCTTTGTGACCCCGGTAGGGAGGCCCACACCTTGGGCGCCCTCAGCAGGAAGTGCTACCAGGGCTCGATGTTCATTTGCCGAGTCCAGGCCTACCAGCTGTACATGGGCATGTACCTGAGGGACCTGGCGAAGGAACTCGCCAGTATCTCCAGGAACAAGCAGGAATGTAGTCTTCACATATGGGTCTCGTCGGTACCGACGGAGCCTGCGTGGGAACGCTCCCCAGCGTCCAATAGGAAAGCTTTTGGCAGCATCCCACAGCACCTGCGTGCTGCCTTACCACCTTTCCCAACTGTCCCTCTCCAGTTCTTCATTTTCCGCGGAGTTAACAGGTTGCACATCCTGTCACCGCAGAAAATTTCCCTTCTTATTCTTCTTTTTTGTGGTCACGTCTGCCTGCCCTCGATGCTATACCGGTACCGCCGGTTCTTCTTTTCTTTGTTCTAAAAAAAAAAAGAAAAAAAAACCTTTGTTTCTGGAGTCTTTCTCCAGTAATTTTCTTTTCGGGCGCCACGCACCATTTTGGGCACTAGGCCCAATTTTTTCCCCTCAAAATGGAAAAACCCGCTTCGGATTTTAAAAAGTGTTCTAAGTGTGGTGTTACCATCTCCGTCACCGACACCCATGAGTGGTGCCTCAGATGTTTAGGTCCTGACCACTCCATTTCAGAGTGTGTTGCCTGTGGGATGATATCAAAAAGGGGACGGCAAAACCGAGCTGCTAAACTTAGCACCCTTTTTCCCTCCAATGCAGCCTCCGTGGCATCGACGTCTTCCAGGGCTTCATCTTCCTCCCATGGATCTCAGGTAACTAAACATAAATCTAGCCGGTCCTCATAGGGTAGATCTCCTTCTAAGCATTGAGATCTCTCTGGCATTGCCCTTGAGGGACTTTCACCGGCAAAATTGCCTGGCAGGAGGCTTAGGCATCCAAAGCACTAACGGGGCTCCAGGATGTTCTCAAGGCCTCAACCTCGACAGAACTACTGGTGCTATAGACCAGAGATTCTTGGCTATTGAACGCAGTCTGGCGGCTCTTCTCACGGCCTTGATGCCCCTGAAACTGCTTCAGACAATTCAACCGGTACCGGCACTAACTGCATCGACATCGTCAGGTATTCTACCGGGACCGAGTCATGCGTCTCTATCCAGCATCGACAAGTCGGTACCGGACCACTCCGATGCCGACTTTGATCGGTACCAGTACCGTGCCTTGCACGATCACCCGGATCGAAGATATTTCGAATCCTCTGATGAGTCTGAAGACTCTGAAAGCTCTGCCGATACCAGAGTACTTCTTCCTGAGGATTCCTCTTCTCCTCATCGTAGGATGTCTCCACCAGAGGATATGTCCTTTCAGGATTTTATCCAAGATGTGGCCCGAGGTCTTTCCATCACAGTGGCTCCTGAAAAAGAGCCTAGGGCAAAGGAATTAGAAATCCTACAATACCCTAAAGCTCCCAAGGAGGCAGCTACCTTACCTATTCATGAGATCTTGCATGATCTCATGTTAAGGATGTGGGAAACACCTCTAACCACAACTCCTCACTCTCAAAGACTCAACACCATGTATCAAGCTCCTCCTTGTCCTGGGTTTCAGAAAACTCAATTACCACACCATTCCATGGTGGTGGAATCTGCTATGAGAAGGATAAAGAGTGCAAAAAGGCATGCATCTAATCCTCCAGGACGTGAGTGTAGGGCTCTTGACGCCTTTGGGCGTCGAACCTTCCAGGCTTTCATGCTTTCTGCTAGGATCAGTTCCTATATCTTATATATGGGGATGTTCCTTAAGGAGGTCACAGGAGATTTAGAGCTTATGAGCCCTCTCCTTCTTGATGATAAGAGGCAAGATTACCTCGCCCTTGTCAAACATGCTCAGGATGTTTCCAAGTTTGTGAATCGTGCAGTCTTTGACTGCTTTGAGTGCATAAGCAGAACCTCTGCCATTGCCATAGGTGCACGTAGGATTGCCTGGCTCCAGGCATCTGACTTGGAAATCTGGGTACAGGATAAACTAGGGAATATTCCTTGCACAGGAGATAATCTCTTTGGCAAGAATTGGCAGGAAAAAGCTAATGAGATAGATGCTGGCAATATCACTTTGGATAGATTGTCTAAATCTACAGCTGATCCTGCAAGGAAAAAAATCCTATAAGAAACCATTCTTAAGTAAAAAGAATTAGTTTTATCCCTCCTATACTCAGCAAGGGCATCGTTTAGGTCAGTCTGCCCAAAAGGGACAGCAGCAACAACCTAGGCAAAGAAAGACAAAAGCAGCTAAGCCTCAACCAGCTCAGCAGACTCAGCCTCCACAGGGGCTTTGACTCTTATCTAGAGAACTTTGTCTTCCTGGCCCTGAACGGCCCAGAACCCTCCACCATCCCAGGAAGGTTATGTCATTTTGCCCCAGATTGGCTCAGATAACAGCAGAAAATTGGACTCTGTCTATTGTAAGAGAGGGGTACAAGCTTCATTTCCTCACCATGCCCCCTCCTACAATGGTAAGACAGTTCAATTCTCAGACCTCTCTCATAAGAACATAAGATATGCCATACTGGGTCAGACCAAGGTCCATCAAGCCCAGTATTCTGTTTCTAACAGTGGCCAATCTAGGTCATATGTACCTAGCAGTTTCCCCAAGAGACACAAGTTCCACAATGCTTGTATCTCAATGACCAGTTAGGTCAAGAGGTCACTGTGCTCTTTGCTCAAGGAGCAATAGAAGAGGTACCCATTCCCCAACGGGTTACAGGGTTTTACTCCCCCTATTTCCTTATTCCAAAGAAAACAGGCGGACACAGACCCATTCTAGACCTTAGAGAATTGAACAAATTCCTGTTCAGAGAGAAGTTCAAAATGATTTCTCTAGGAACTCTGCTGCCATACCTTCAGAGTCAGGATTGGCTTTGTTCTCTAGATCTCAAGAATGTGTACACTCGTGTTCTCATCTATCCAACTCACCAAAAGTTCCTTCGCTTCCTGTTTCAAGGGAAGCACTACCAATACAGGGTTCTTCCTTTTGGCCTGGCCTCTGCACCAAGGGTGTTCACAAAATGCATGACTGTGGTAGCAGCATTTCTCCGCACCCTGGGAATATTCGTCTTCCCTTACTTAGACGACTTGCTCATTCGAGCCCCTTCAGAGCCAGAGGCCAGGGTTGCTGTGTCTCGCACAATGTGCATCCTTCAGTATTTGGGACTTGTCATAAACTTCCCAAAGTCCAACCTTGCTCCCACTCAATCCCTATAGTTTATAGGAGCTTTTCTGGATACCAGAGAAACAAGGGCCTACCTTCCAGCAGCCCTGCTGCCTTCGCATTGTGCAGTTAGCTTCCCAAGCAGTGCTAAAACCTCACCTCACTGCTCGGGAAATGTTACAGTTGCTAGGCCACATGGCATCCACCATGCATGTGGTTCCTTATGCTCGCCTCCATATGAGGGCAGCCCAGTGGACCTTATCCAATCAGTGGACTCAGGCATCAGGGCGTCAGGTTGCCTGTCAGACAAAATAGCAAACTCGGATTGCCTTATTTTGGCCCTCCAATGGTGGCAGTCACCCAAAAATCTTTTGGTGAGGTCTCCTTTTCAGCAACCCCTACCCCAATCAACTCTAACAACAGATGCTTCACAGGTGGGTTGGGGAGCCCACTTGCAAGGCCTCTCCACCCAGGGTACCTGGACCCCACAGGAGGCCTATCTCCATATCAATCTCCTGTAGCTTAGAGCAATCTTCCTTGCTCTTCGAGTATTTCGCACCCAGCTCAGCTACAAGACAGTCCTAGTTCAAATTGACAATCAAGTATCCATGTTCTATGTGAACAAGCAGGGTGGAACAGGCTCTCTGTCGCTCTGCAACGAAGCTTTGCGACTATGGGCCCTCTCCAGAGAGCATCAGATTCATCTCCTTGCGCTGTATTTTCCAGACATTCAAAACTCTTGGGCAGACAGATTCAGCCGAGTTCAGCTTCCACACGAATTGTCTCTCCATGTAGACCAGGTGGCCAAAGGTTTTCAAATTTGGGGAACCCCGGACATAGACCTCTTTGCAAGTCTGCTGAATGCCAGACTTTCCCGGTTCTGTTCCAGAATTCTAGCTTGAGGTTGTCAGGCCAGGGATGCTTTCCTCCTCCATTGGAGTCAGGACTTCCTGTATGCCTTTCCACCCATTCCCCTAATTCCCAAAACCCTGTTCAAGCTTCAGAGAGACAGAGATCATATGATCCTCCATAGCTCCACGTTGGCCACGGCAAACGTGTACCCTCTGCTCCTACTTCTCTCTCAAGCTCCGCCTCTGGAGTTAGGATCTGCTCCAGATCTCCTCTCTCAAGAGGACGGGATGCTGTGTCATCCCAGTCTCCGGTCTCTGCATCTTGCATCTCAGGGCCTGGTTGCTGAAAGCCTAGAACTTCATGGTCTTAACCTTTCCCAGCAGGTAAAGGATATCCTTCATGCTTCCAGGAAACCTTCCACAAGACGCTCTTATGCATTTAAGTGGAAAAGGTTTACCATATGGTGCTCGCAGAAGGGTCTTAACCCTCTTGCGATACCTCTGGAATCATTACTGGAGTACCTCCTTCATTTATCAAATGCAGGGCTTAAGACTAATTCAGTGAGAGTCCATTTGAGTGCTATTGCAGCTTCTCTCAAGCCTCTAAATGGACAACCTATTTATTCTCATCCTCTCATAGCGAAATTTATGAGAGGCCTTCTTTTAACGAAGCCTCCCATTAAGCCACCACCGGTGGCATGGGACTTGAATCTGGTACTTGGGCAGCTCATGAAACCACCCTTTGAACCATTAGCCACTACCTCTTTGAAATTCCTTTCCTGGAAAGTCATCTTTCTCATTGCAATCACATTAGCACATCGCATCAGTGAATTGCAAGCCTTGGTGGCTGATCCTCCTTGTTCAAGGTTCCATCATGATAAGGTAGTCCTTAGGACTCATCCACACTTTATGCCAAATGTGGTTTCGCCCTTTCATTTGAACCAAGCGGTTTTCCTTCCTGTATTCTTTCCAAGGCCTCACGCCTCAAATGCAGAAAGTAACCTTCATACTTTGGACTGTAAAAGAGCTCTGGCCTTTTACTTGCAAAGGACACAGCAACATAGAAAATCCTCTCAACTCTTTGTTGCTTTTGATCCTAGTCATTTGGGATTTTGAGTCTCCAAAAGGACACTGTCCAACTGGATTGCACAGTGTATATCTTTTGCCTATGAGAGTAAGAACCTTCCTCTTGAAGGCCATGTCACAGCTCACAATGTGAGAGCCATGGCAGCCTCAGTGGCTCATCTTCACTCTGTGTCTATCGACGACATCTGTCGAGCAGCTACTTGGGCTTCGGTTCATACCTTCACAGCCCATTACTGCTTAGACAAGGACTCCCGCCGGGATGCCTTGTTTGGTCAGGCTGTCCTTCAACACCTGTTCCAGACTTAATCAACTCCTACCCACCATCCTTGGTAGGATGCCAGAGATCCATGGGGGGAAGTGGAGCCCTTTCACAAGGGCACACAACTTTCTGGGGCCATCTCCCTGGCATCTGCAGCTAGGGAGTCCCCATATGTGAAGACTACATTCCTGCTTGTTCCTGGAGATAGCATAGTTACTCACCTGTAACAGGTGATCTCTGGGAACAGCAGGAATTTAATCTTCACAACCCGCCCACCTCCCCTAGAAGTTGTATCTTTTTCTCTTTTATTTATTTATGTAGACAGATTTGTATGCCACCTTTTCCTTCAATCAAGGTGGTCACGTCACATCACAATTGGAGGGTTACATTTAACTTAGGGTACGTGTAATCATTTAGACAGCACAGTTACGTAACAGTATTTAGACAATGTTTAGACAGTATAATTGAAGTAACATTTAACATAAAGGTATTTACTAATGAGGTGTGTTGAATTTGTGTGTGTGGATGGGATTGGTGTATGTTTAGTTGGCGGAGGTAGTAGTGTTGCTGTTTGGGTAAGAGATGTTGCTTGAATGCTCAGGTTTCTATAAATAACCATGTTTTGAGGTCTTTGCGGAAGTCTGTGAGGTCTTCTAAAGCTCTCAGGCTCGATGGTAGGGAGTTCCATATTGAGGATGCCAGTAGTGATGGTGCTCTTTTTGAGGTTGTTTGTTTGGTTTTGTGGTAGCCTGCAGGTGTGCCGATCATGTTGTTCTTATTGGTTCTTCTTGGTCTATTGCTTATGTCTCTTGTTATAACGTTTTGGAGTACGTCTGCTGAGAGATGGTGAATGACTTTGAAGATTATCATGATTGTTTTGTATTTAGCTCTTGCCACCATTGGAAGCCAGTGTAGTTGTTGTAGAATGGGAGTGATGTGCTCAGTTCTTGGGGTATCTGTGATGATGCGTGCTGTGGTGTTTTGTACCATCTGTAGTGGGTGTAGTGTCTGATGAGGAAGGCCTTGATATAGTGAGTTTCCATAATCAAGCAATGGTGTAATGAGTGCTTGGCACGCTGTGCGGAAGTGGTCTTGATGGAGCATTGGTTTGATTTGTCTGACTATTTTCAGTCGATGATATGCCTTGTTTGCAGTTTTGGTGATGTGGGATTTTAGGTTCAGAGCTCTGTCTAGTGTTATGCCCAGATACTTAACTTCTTCTTTGACTACTTATTAATTAATTTATTTATTTACAGTCTCTTTTATACCATGCTATTCAACATCAGTGCAGTTTACATGACAACAAAAACTTATACGGTGCAGGAATCTGCTCCGCATTACAATAAACAGGTGCTTTTAAACTTGGGTAAAACTGGGGTAACTATTTACATATAGGCATCACATCAAGTCGAGTCACAGAATAATCGTAGTGTGTTAATGTGGCAGTATTAGAAGGAGGGAGCGGTTAATGGTGCGCAATCATCGGGTAGTGTTTGAGGAAGAGGTGGTGCTTCAGAGCCTTCCGAAATTGTGTTAGGTCAGGGATTGCCCAGATGCTAGGTGGTAGGGTGTTCCAGCACCTGGGCGCGCAGAACCTAAATGCCCTGCTTGCTGTTGCCTGGGTGCATTGTGTTACTGCTTTCGGGATTACTAGTGTGTTAATTGCTGCAGATCTTCTAGCTCTGTTGGGGGGAGTAGTGTTTGTCCAGGATGCTGATAGTTTTGTGGAGGCATGAAGGTGGGGTTCCTGGTGACGAACATTGCCTCAGTTTTTTCGTAGTTGACCGTTAAGTTGTTGGCTATGAGCCATTCATTCATGTCTTCGAGGCATTTTGTTATTGTTGTAGTGTTTAGTGCTAGTAAGTTGATTGGAGCATACACCATGAATTTAGCATAAATGTGGTAGTGTAATTTGTGGTGCTTGATGTTGCATATGGACTGTATGTAGATGTTGAAGAGCACTGAGGATAGGGCTGAGCCTTGAGGTAGTCCCTGCGTGACGGGGAATTGTAGGGATTTCTTTTGATTGCATTTGACTTGTTGCGTTCACTCTTCCAGGTATAATGTGAACCATTTCAGGGTATTCTTGCAAAATCCTATCTGTTGTAAGCATTGCAATAGCTTAGGGTGTGACACAGTGTCGAAGGCTGCAGAGCTGCCTACGAACACTAGCAGGAAGCCATTTTTTATGTTATCTGTGCCTCTTAGGAGATTGTCAAAGAGGGAGGTGAGTAGTGTTTTCACTCTGTGTTGGGGCTTGAATCCATGCTGATGTATGTCCAGTGGGGCATTGATATCTGTGTGGTCTTGAAGTTGCCTTTTGACTGCTTTTTCCTTGACTTTGGCAAGGAATGGCAGGCTGGAGATAGGACGATATGGCTTTGGTTCAGATGGGCTCAGATTGCTACTTTTAATTCCTTATCGTCACTCCAGTCCAGTCCCTTTACTTCTGGGTTACGCAACCCTTCCAGCAGCTTGGAGGCTGAGCCCAACCTTTTTGGAGGTGGAGCGGTATAAATACCACTGGGACCACCCACCAACTCCAGTATACTCAGCCTCCAAGCAGCTGGAGGGTTCCGTAAGCCTGGGGCTCACTGGAGTCCTACCTTCATCTATTCTTTTTAATTTTATTAATCCTACTTTAAAATTTACTCTTATTTACTTTAATTTACTTTATTTCTTTGATTTACTTGAGTTCTAGTTTGGGGGCTCCGCTCCTTTACGGTTTGCTTGCTCTCCTCTCCCTCCCCCCTCCCCCCCCCCTCGGATTCGGCAAGGCTCTCGGAGCTTTTTTTCTTGCCTGCAGCAGCGAGGAGGTGCTCTGCCCTGCCCAGCTCCCGGGTCTTAAAATCCTGCTTCCTTCGGGGGAAACAGCCTCGCGCCGAAGCCCTTCAGGTGGCTGAGTGCTAGAGGCTGCACCGCTAGCTGGAGTGGACCGCCCGTCCCGTCCCGACGCTAAAGAACGCGGAGGCGAACCACGCGGTGCCCGGGTCCCTGCACGGTGCGATCAGAGGGCGATTGCACACGTGTTTCTGTGGGATTCAGCGCCGGAGCTCAGACCAGCACCAGGAACATGCTCGCGGTCCCCCCGTTCAGGCTCCACGTGTTGAGGCCTACCACATGTAGAGCCTACGGGCAGGGATCGCAGAGTCGGGCCCAGGATCTTCATGCAGTCCTGAAAAACCGCAAGTACCTCCCTTAAGGGAAAAAGGAGTGTTATCTTATTTCATTTGCTTTGGTCTTATTTTAATTTCGATTTTAATTTCATTTAATTTTATGGAAGTTACTTTATCTTTGTTTATTTTTACTTCAGTTAATCAGCTATACTTCCTTTGGGTTTAAAAATGGAAACAGACCAAGGGAACCAGTGATTCCTAAGAGAAATATTGACTGGATTTCAGGAGCCAAATATTGTCTTGGTTTCAGGTGCCCACAAGGGTAAGCCCCAGCCTTTCCCATGGCATCCAAGCCGCGCTGCCCTTCCTGTGGAACGCGCAGGGGCACCTCCGCAGAGGCAAGAATCTGCAGGAGCTGTGCCACTGTGGCCGCCTCAGTGGAACAGGAAATTAACTTAGCCATATCACAGCCCTCCCAGGGATCAGGAGACCCTCTAGTAGGGGAAGGGGGGGTCCCAGTGCCCTATCTCTACTCCTGCGGATCTGCCCACGCCTCCTCTACTCCCCCTTCCCCCCCCCCCTCGATTGCAGGGGGGAGGGAGAATTTTTCTCCCCTGACTTTATCCTCTTGCTTCACAAGGCCTACTGTCTGCGCAAGCAGGGCCTATGGGCAGAGGAGGCTGCCACACCAGTGGAAGACAAATCAGCTAGATACCTCGGGGCTACCAACCCGGAACCTGGCATCCCTTCTAAGCGCCCACGTCTGGGAGGGGAAGAGCTCCTAGCGTCCCTTTCTCAGGATACTCCGGAGGAGGAGAGCTCGGTTAAGGACTTGGATGAGGATGAGGAGGAGCTGGAAGAAGGAGAGATCCCGGAAGAAGATCAATCACAGATAATTAGAGTTTTTCGTCGAGAGGAGCTCCCGGCATTAATTAATGAGTCCTTAAAAGTTCTCAATGTGGCCTCAGACATGCCATCACAGGAAGAGGCGTTGGAGGACCCCTTAATCCAGGCCATTAGGAAATCCCAGAGGGTCTTCCCTGTCCACAGGGTTGTGCGCCAGATGATCCAGGAAGAATGGGACCAACCAGAATCAAGCTTAAGGGGAGTCAGGACCATGTCTCGCCTATACCCTCTTCCAGAGGCAGATAAAGAGCTACTGAAATCGCCCAGGGTGGATGCAGCGGTTACTAAGAAGACGACTATCCCAGTTGAGGGCAGTTCAGCCTTAAAAGACGCGCAAGACAGGAAGTTGGATACGCTCCTGAAGCAAGCCTTTGATGTAAGCGCCCTCGCATTACAGGCCTCCGTGTCAGGAGCTTGGGTGGCTCGGGCCTGCTTAAGGTGGGCTCAACAGCTCCAGACAGAGGGCTCTTCGGACGAGATTCAGTCCAACTCGGCCAGAGTGGAATCCGGCGCAGCCTACTTGGCGGACAGTCAGTATGACCTCATCAGAAGCCTAGCCAAGAACATGGCCTCGGTGGTGGCGGCTAGACGTTATCTGTGGCTACGAAACTGGGCAGCCGATGCTTCCTCGAAGACACGCCTGAGTCGGCTCCCCTTTAAAGGGAAACTCTTATTTGGGGAGGATTTGGATAAGCTAGTTAAGGACCTGGGTGAGTCTAAGGGAGGCAGACTCCCAGAAGATAGACCAAAACAAGGGCGCCCTCTAGCCCCAGTGCGTACCCAGCCTAGGGATACGCGGAGAGGAGATTTCGCCCAGCCAGGTCAAATTCCTCTCCCAGGGGCCGTTTTCCATCAAAAGGTCAAGGTTTCAGAAGTTTTCGAGGGGCAGGTCGGGGTTTTGGGACATCCTCCTCCTCCTCCTTCTCGGGTCCTAGAAAACAACAATGAGATGGCGGGGGTCCAGGGGGAAGGGCGGCCGGTAGGCGGCCGCCTGAGGCTGTTTCTTCCCGCCTGGGCCCGTGTCACGTCCGATCAATGGGTCCTAGAGGTGATCAGAGAAGGTTATGCTCTCGAATTTGCAAAACAAATACCCCCAGCATTTGTCCAGTCTCCCTGCGGCTCGTCAGCAAAGAGGGCGGCAGTAGAGACAACTCTTGCCCGTCTAATAGCTCTAGGAGCGGTGATTCCAGTACCACCAGACCAGTGCGGCTCTGGTCGGTACTCGATTTACTTCGTAGTACCAAAAAAGGAAGGATCCTTTCGACCAATCCTAGATCTAAAGCAGGTCAACCGCTGCCTCGGGGTACCACACTTCCGGATGGAGACCCTACGATCAGTCATAGCGGCCGTGAGGGGAGGAGAGTTCCTAACCTTCCTCGACTTGACAGAAGCCTACTTGCACATCCCGGTCAGGAAGTCCCACCAACAATTCCTGAGATTCGCAGTGCCCAGAGGCCACTTTCAGTTCCAGGCCCTACCCTTCGGCCTAGCTACGGCTCCCAGAACGTTCACCAAAGTAATGGTCGTAGTGGCGGCCTTCCTCCTGAAGGAGGGAATATTAGTGCACCCCTACTTGGACGATTGGCTGATCCGTGCGAAGTCGGAAGAGGAAAGTCATTCGGCAACGTCCAGAGTGATCCAGGTCCTGGAGGAGTTGGGGTGGGTCATCAACCGGGCAAAGAGCAGGATGACTCCCTCTCAGGAGCTCAAGTACCTAGGTGCAAGATTCGACACCCGCAGGGGCAGAGTATTCCTGTCTCGGTCAAGATCAAGGGAACTAAGGCTTCTAATCACGCAGTTTCTAGGCAGGCGAAATCCCTCGGCGTGGCATTATCTTCAGGTGCTGGGAACTATGGCGGCAGCAATAGAGGTAGTGCCATGGGCCAGGGCCCACATGCAGCCGCTGCAGCGGGCACTATTACGTCGATGGTCTCCCCAACATCAGCCTCTCTCAATGCAGTTACCTTGCGCTCCGCGGACCAAACAGTCCCTCCAATGGTGGAGATGCCCGAGGAATCTGGACCGCGGAATGCCCCTCGATCCCCATCAGTGGTTGCTATTGACGACGGATGCCAGCCTGTCAGGCTGGGGAGCGCACTGCGAGGACCAGTTCGTCCAGGGAAGCTGGACACAGTTGGAGTCACAGTGGCCCATCAACAGACTGGAATTGCGGGCCGTCACCCTGGCACTCAAGGCGTTCAGGGCCTTAGTGCAAGGGAAAGCAATTCGCGTTCTCTCCGACAATGTCACCGCGGTGGCCTACATCAACCACCAAGGAGGCACCAGCAGTCACGCCTTGGAGAAGGAGGCGGACACTCTTTTCCAGTGGGCGGAGTCCCGGCTGCTGGCACTCTCAGCGCAGCATGTGGCGGGTGAGGACAACGTCACAGCCGACTTCCTCAGCAGGTGCAAGATAGACCACGGAGAGTGGGAACTAGAACAGGGGACCTTCGACCAGATAGTGGCCCTTTGGGGTCGCCCAGTCATGGACCTCATGGCACGGTTCTCTACAGCCAAGGTAGACAGATTCTTCAGTCGAAGGAAGGAAAGAATGTCCAAGGGATTAGATGCCCTGTCACAAAAGTGGCCTTCGGAAGGTCTTCTCTATGTATTCCCTCCTTGGGCTATGATCGGAAAAGTTCTCCAACGGGTGAAGTCTCACCAGGGCTTGGTAATCCTCATAGCTCCGGATTGGCCTCGCCGCCCCTGGTATGCGGATCTGATGAGAATATTCCCTTACAAACGGGACCTACTGAGGCAGGGCCCGGTCCGGATGCCTCACGTGGATCGATTCTCGCTTACGGCCTGGCTATTGAAAGGGCGCGGCTCCTAAAACGAGGCTACTCAGGGGCAGTAATCTCGATGCTGTTGAAGGCTAAGAAGCGCTCGACCTGTCTATCTTATGTAAGGGTTTGGCGCATCTTCGAAGCTTGGTGTGCAGAGCACCGTCGGAAACCCCTTTCGGCCTCAGTCCCGGAGGTTTTGGAATTCTTGCAAGCTGGTTTTGATAAAGGTTTAGCGCACAGCTCCTTGCGGGTCCAGCTGGCGGCGATCGCTTGCTATAGAGGAAAGGTCCGTGACAAACACTTAGGGGCACACCCGAACGTCTCCAGGTTCCTAAGAGCGGTTAGTCGGCTACGTCCTCAACGGAGGTCGGTCATCCCCCCTTGGGACCTTAACTTAGTGCTAAATGCCTTGGTCGGGGAACCCTTTGAGCCAATAAAAAGAGCCTCCTTAAAGGATTTAACCTTAAAGACAGTGTTTCTGGTCGCCATCTGCTCGGCCAGAAGGGTTTCGGAATTACAGGCGCTATCGTCCCAGCCCCCCTTTCTGTCCTTCCTCAAGGACAAAGTGGTTCTGCGTACAGTGCCTTCCCTTTTGCCCAAAGTTATTTCTCCCTTTCATGTGAACCAGACAGTTACCCTACCGGTCTTCGCGACCAAGGGACAGGAAGGTAGGGATGACAAACTGCGTCTTCTAGACGTCCAGAGGGCCTTAAAACGTTACCTCTCTCGCACAGCGCCATTCCGAAAGTCCGACCGACTGTTCATTCAGTTCGGAGGTCCGCGCCAAAGGTGAGGCAGCGGCCAAGGCCTCGATCTCCAGGTGGATCAGGGAGGCGATTGCCTCCGCCTACATCCTGAAGGGGAAGCAGGTTCCGGTGGGGCTGCGGGCACACTCCACTCGGGCTCAAGCTACCTCTTGGGCGGAATTCTCCCTCGTTCCTCCACTGGACATCTGTAGAGCAGCGACTTGGTCATCGCTGCATACCTTCTCCAAGCACTATAGACTGGACGTGCAGAGTGCAGCGGAGGACGTGCAGAGTGCAGGGAGGAGTGGCCTAGTGGTTAGGACAAGGTACTTCAGGCCGGAGGGCCGGGGGTTCAAGTCCCACCTGGGGACAGCAATCTCAGGCCGGAGGGACTGGGATTTCTAGTCCTATAGGTACTCCTTGTGGTCTTGGGCAAGCCACTTAACCCTCCATTGCCCATGTTCCCTGTAAGTATTAGCGTATGTGTGTCTTATCCCCTCGTGTTAAATGTATCTCCCAATTGACCGCTTTGACCCGGTGAAAAGCGGGATATAAATACAGCTAAATAAATAAATAAATAAAATCTAGCGGTTCTTCAGTCCGGTATGCCGGATCCCACCCAGGGTTGAACTGCTCTGGTACATCCCAGAAGTAAAGGGACTGGACTGGACTGGAGTGACGATAAGGAAATAGTAATTAGATCTTACCTGCTAATTAGTGTTCCTGAAGGAACGACAGTCCAGTCCCTGATCCCACCCGCTTCCGGCAACCGTTCAGACCTCGGGACCATGGAAGAGCATCGGACCGAGCGTAGGGCCGGGGTGGCAGGAAGGGGAGCAGGATAAAGCTGGCTCAGGTAGAAGCAGACATCTCCTCAGTCCGTTGCCATGCCTCCTCTTCTTTTCCCATTTATAAATATATTTCACAAAAAAAAAAAAAAAAGCCTGTTGGATAGGTTTTGAGGTTTTATATTATGTTACGTTAGGGCGTTTTTGAATGGAAGTTCGTTAGATCTGCTTTTTCAATCGAATACTGGAGTTGGTGGGTGGTCCCAGTGGTATTTATACCGCTCCACCTCCAAAAAGGTTGGGCTCAGCCTCCAAGCTGCTGGAAGGGTTGCGTAAACCAGAAGTAAAGGGACTGGACTGTCGTTCCTTCAGGAACACTAATTAGCAGGTAAGATCTAATTACTATATATTTGTCGTATCATTGCGTGCTTTAGGGGTTGTGGCATGTATCCTTCTTGGAGTGAATCTTTGACGATTTTTTGAATGTGATGAGAGAGCTGACTTTTTCTGGCTTTGATCCATGACACTGGGCATGGGTCTGATGGTGAAGTTGTTGTGTTTGGTCCAGATATGATGTCTTCTCCTTGCTGTTTGTTGGTATATTGAAGCTTTCCCATGCTTGGTGTTGCTTTTTTATCGTGTGGTTATTTGTTTGTGGTGAAGCAGAGTATGTTTGGTTAGTGTTTTTTGGCTTCATGTAGTCTGCATATTTTTGTGGGTCAAGATGGTGGGTGCTTTGTTGCGTGTCATCCTTGGTGAGCTTTTGTACAATGCTGAATAGCTCTCTTGGTCTATTGGTAGATTTCATGATTAGGTTGGTATGGTGTTGCTGTTTACGCCCATTTATTAGATTGTTGTATTCCCGTTGTTTGTCTCTGTATTGTGTTAGGAGGTTGTGTGATTTGTTCCGTTTCCATTTTCTTTCTATTCTTCTTAGTGTGCGCTTTGCGACTCTGACTTTTTGTGAGTACCATGGAGCGTTGGATCTTTTGCGGGTTTGTGGTTCTTTAATGGCTGGGGCAGATGCTGCGTTGGATATTATTGTGTTCCATTCTTCTTTGTTTAGGTCCAGGGTATCATGATCCTGTTGAAGTTGTGGGGTGATGTCGTTTATGAATGAGTCTCTGTTAAATGTTTTAAACCGTCTGGTTATTCTTTCTTCTTCTTTGCGTTGGGTGGGGCTATTCAGGGTCATGGTGAATTCAGTTACATGGTGGTCCGATCAAGGGACTGGGGTGATTGTTGGTTTTGTGGTTTTGTTCTATTCCACTAGTTGTGTTGGCATTAGTACCATGTCCGGAGTTGAACCATGTTGGTGCGTTAATTGTCTGGCAGTATTTTAATGACTCCATGGCTTTTAGGAACGTTGCAGATTCTTTGGTGGGTGCGGATGTTAGGTTGTAGTCTCCTAGTGCATCAAGGTGTTTGTGCTTTCTGTTATGTGCGCATATTGTTTCAATTACTGTGGATAAGTATTCAGTTGTGGTTCCAGGTGGTCTGTATGTGAGGGAGATGGTTAGATACTTGTTGGTTATAGTTAGTGTGTTGGCTTCGTTTATGTTAGTGGTGGCAATTGTTTTGAATCTGAATTCCTTTCTGGTAAGTATTAGTACTCCTCCCCCTCTCTTTTGTGCTCTGATGCAGTTAAATGCTGAGTATCCTGTTGCGGTTACTTGATTTAATATGACTTGGTCTGAGTCGTCTAGCCAGGTCTCAGTGATGCATATTATATCAAGCTTCTTGTCATGGATTAGGTCAGGGATAGTATTCGGTTTGTTCCTGATAGATCTGGCGTTTAGTAGAGCACATCTGATGTTTGTTGAGATGATTGGGTTTGTGTGTTCATCATTTGTGTAGTGAGAGGGTGTGTCATGTGTGGCATTGTATGGTTTGTGTGCTGTATTTTTTGATTGTTGGCGTTCTTTGGATATGTGTGATGCTGGTGTAGATATGGGTTGGGTGGTATATAGGTTTATCAATGGGATTTGTTCGTTGAGTCTGATGCTCTGTGTGCAAAGTGCAAACATGTGGAGGAATGTGAGGTAGGCCATGAAGTAGTGATTAGTGGAGTTCATTTTATAACTTGTATTTACAGACCTGGTATAGGGTTTGTAGTTTACTGATCAGGGCTCAACTTGATTTGCGTCCTGTAGATGTAATTTTGCATTACTCGTGTCTTGTGTTGCATATGGTTAGTTTGCAGATTAGTTATGAGGTGGTAGTTGAATTGATGTAGGGTTTGTGCAGCGTGAATTGTTTTGCAAACTAAGCTATGCAGAAATGGGTAGTAGGTTCTATGCAAATAGTCCTACAAGCAATGGATTGTCCAGGCAGGATTACAACATTAACGTAGGCATGCAATGGATTGTCCAGGCAGAGTAAGGCAGTAGGCTTAACTTACAATCAGTGGAATGTTCAGACAGGGCACGGCAACAGATTTAATTTCGATGAGGGCATGGAATGTAGCTCTTTGGCCGCTACTTGGTCCGCGCCTAAGGGCCACGCCAAAGGGCCCTGTCTCAGCTATAAACTCAACTGGAGAGGGACAGTTGGGAAAGGCTGGAAGGCAGCACGCAGGCGCTGTGGGATGCTCCCAAAAGCTTTCCTATTGGACGCTGGGGAGCGTTCCCGTGCAGGCTCCATCGGTACCGACGATACCCATATGTGAAGACTAAATTCCTGCTGTTCCCAGAGATCACCTGTTACAGGTGAGCAACTATGCTTTCTCAGCTGTTCTCTCCAAGGAACCCTTATGGCACTTCAGGGGCCTGTCCAAGGCCATCCATGAATGCTCCAAATTTATGTCTCGAGCAGCCTATGATGGGTTTGAGTCAGTGGCCCGGGTAGCCATGGCAGGCATCGGTGCATGCCGCCAGGCTTGGCTCCAGTTATCTGACCTCAAGCAATGGGTCCAGGACAAGTTGGTCAATGTCTCCTGCCAGGGAGAAAACCTCTTTGGCAAGCCCATGACCAACAAGGCCGCCGAGTTGGAGACGGACAAGGGCATTGCCCACATAAGCAGAGGGCTCCGAAGCCCCATGTACCGGCTCCGGCATACTATTCCAGCATAGCCACTCTACCCCAAAGAGGTCATCAGCCTACAGGAGGACGATTGACCCTCTATGCCCCGAGGTGGGTAACCATCACCACCGATGCCTGGACATCGAGGGTGGTCAGGGAGGGTTACCTCCTCCGCTTGGCCCAGCTGCCTCCTCCTTATTTTCCAGGAGAGCCCTCCAGGTCTCCCCTTCACTGGGACCTTCTTCTGAAGGAACTGGCAGGTCTTCTCGAGGACAATGTGGTGAAACCAGTGCCCCACCACCTCCAAGGCAAGGGGTTCTACTCCAGATACTTTGTCGTCCCAAAGAGGATAGGGGGTCTAAAGCCCATCCTCGACCTGCACAACCTCAACGCATTCCTGGTGAGGGAGAAGTTCAAGATGCTCTCTCTTGGAACATTGCTGCCATACCTCTAGCAGGGAGAATGGCTATGCTCCTAAGACCTCAAGGATGCTTACACTCACATCCTAATCCACCCACACCACAGGCAATACCTGCGGTTCGTAATAGGGGGCAGGCACTTTCAGTACAGGGTGCTCCCATTCGGGCTCGCCTCTGCCACAATGGTCTTCATGAAATGACTAGCAGTCGTGGCCGCCTTTCTCAGGCTTCAAGGAGTCTTCGTGTTCCCCTACGTGGACGACTGGCTTATAAAAGGGGACACGGTGTCCATGGTGCAGCAAGCCATGACGCGCACCATCCAGGTTCTACAGTACTTGAGCTTCATCATAAACTATCCCAAGTCCCACCTTCTTCCGACACAGTGCCTGGAATTCATCAGAGCAAAGCTCGCCAGTCAAGAGCTTTCTTGCCCACTGACCGCGTGAACTGCCTCAGATCTCTGGTCCAGGACATACAGCACCATCCCTCAGTGTCTGCCCTCCATCTTCTGCGCCTTGGACACATGGCCTCTACGGTCCACGTCACGCTATATGCCCGTCTCCACATGCGAACGGCGCAGTGGTGTCTCTGGGACCAGTGGTCCCAGGCCACCGGCCACCTTGGGGACAAGATTCAGGTGACCCACCAGCTGGCAGACTCCCTTGTCTGGTGGCAGTCGTCTCGGCACCTGGAAACAGGCATGCCCTTCCAAAGCCCAGGGCAATCTATTGTTCTCACCGTGGATGCTTCCCTACTCTTCTGGGGAGCCCACTGTGAGGGTCTCCACACCCAGGGTGGCTGATCGCCAGACGAGAGCACCCAGCAAATCAATCTCCTGGAGCTTCGTGCCATTCACCTCGCCCTGAGAGTTTTTGGCCATTGCCTCCGCCATCAGCCGGTCCTGGTCCAAACGGACTACCAGGTGGCCATATTCTATGTGAATAAGCAAGGGGATTTGGGGTCTCATGCCTTCTGTCAGGAGGTGCTGGCCCTCTGCTCTTATGCAGTCCTGCAGGGGATCTTCCTCAAAATGGTGTACCTCCCGGGACAGGACAACCTCCTAGCCAACAGACTCAGTAGGGTTCTCTGTCCACATGAGTGGCAACTGGACCCCACAGTAGCCAGCCAGCTTTTCTGTTGGGGGGAACCCATGATGGACTTATTTGCCAGTCCAGACAACTTCCAGTTGCCCCGTTTTTGCTCTCAGCAGGCTCACCCTTCCAGGGTGGCGGCGGATGCGTTTCTAGTCCCATGTTCAGGGGGCCTCATGTACCCCTTCCCCCCGATGCCATTGATTGCCAAGACCTTGTTCAAGATCCTCCGCAACAGGGCCACGCTCATCTTGATAGCCCCCTTTGGCCCAGGCAGCCGTGGTTCCCATGGCTGCTGCAGTTGGCAGTTGAAGCCCCCATTCCCTTGGGGACTGCCCCGAGCCTTCTATCTCAGGAGGGGGGCTCTCTCCAACACACCAACCTGGGGTCTCTTTCGCTCACAGCTTGGCTGCTGAGAGGGTAGCCTTGGCCCATCTCCACCTTCCCTCTGAGGTGAAGAATGTTCTGTTGGCCTCATGTAAGGCCTCTACGAGGAAGGCATATTCCTTCAAATGACTTAGATTCTCAGCTTGGTGTGTTTCTCCATCTTTCTCACTTCGGGCTCAGCTCTGCTTCCATTAGTGTGCACCTTAGTGCCCTGGCAGCTCACCACCACATGGTGAATGGTAAACCCCTTTCGGCCCACCCTCTGGTGGACCACTTCCTTCGGGGTCTGCTCTTATCTAAGCCCCCGGTTCGCCCTCCAGCGATCGAATGGAAACCTCAATGTGGTGTTGGGGCAGCTCACCCGTCCACCATTTGAGCCCTTGGCTACTTGCTACCTTTCGTGGAAAGTGGTTTTCCTGGTTGCGCTCACTTCCACTCTCAGGGTTAGCGAGCTCCTCCCTTAGGTAGTGTCCTCGTTCCATCTCAACCAGGAGGTGATTCTTCCTACCTTCTTTCTGAGACCTCGCGACAGTCGGGTGGAGACAGTCCTCCACACCTTGGACTATAAGAGGGCCTTGTACTACATCCAACACATTCAGGACCACTGCAAAGCCTCCCAGCTTTTCGTCTCCTAGGACCCCAGCAGGCTGGGGGAAGTGGTGACTAAGCGTACGCTGGTCCACATGGGTGGTGGACTATATTGCCCTTACCTATGAGCAGGCAAAGCTGCCGCTGCACGGTCGCGTCACAGCACACTGTGTTCGTGCCATGGCGGCCTCGGTGGTAAATCTGCGCTGTGTCCCGATCACGGACATCTGTCAGGCTGCCTCCTGGCCTTCAGTCCATACCTTCGCAGCCCATTACTGCCTGGAAAGAGAATCCTGACGGGATAGCGCTTTCGGCCAGACTGTGCTCCGTAATCTTTTCAGGGTCTAGGCAACTCCTACCTTCTCGCTCTTCTGTGTTCAGGCTACCGGAGTGCTGGTTAATCAGAAACAGACGTCCTACTGTAGTCTGTATTCCAGACTAAATTACTGCTGTTTGAGGGGGCCCAATTTTTGCTACGGGTCTCCCGGTAGCCTGTAGCTGGGGAGTCCCATATGTGAGGACTGACTTCCTGCTTGTTACTGGAGAAAGCATAGTTATTCACCTGTAACAGGTGTTTTCCGGGGACAACAGGAATCGATCCTCACAACCCTCCCTCCTCCCCTTGGAGTTGCTCCTTTACCATTCTTTATTTTTCTATCTTCAGCTATGTCATTTGACTGAGCAAGGTGGCACCCTTGGGTGGGAAGGGGACCACGCATGCGTGGTGGCATCTCCCAAAGGCTTTCTTTGAAAGCTGGGGAGAAGTTCCCGCAAGGGCTCCATCGGTGCCAACGTCACCCATATGTGAAGACTGATTTCTGCTGTCCCTGGAGAACACCTGTTACAGGTGAGTAACTACGCTTTTTTGCTATGGGCTTTCGGTAGCCTGTAACTGGGGAGTCCCATATGTGAGGACTGACTTCCTGCTTGTTTCTGGAGAAAACGTAGTTACTCACCTGTAGCAAGTGTTCTCCAGGGACAGCAGGAATCGGTCCCCACAACCCTTCCTCCTCCCCTTGGAGTTGCTCCTTTATCATCTTTTCTTTTTGCCGTCTTTTAGCAATGTCATCTGACTGAGCAAGATGGCACCCTTAGGCAGGAAGGGGACCACGCATGTGTAGTGACATCTCCCAAAGGCTTTCTTTGAAAGCTGGGAGGATGCTTCCACAAGGTTTCCCTCGGTTCCGACGTCACCCATATGTGAGGACTGATTCCTGCTGTCCCCGGAGAACACCTGTTACAGGTGAGTAACTACGCTATCAAGGATGTTGATAGTCTGTGGGGGAGTGAAAACAAAGCTTCTGGTGATGAAAATTGCTTCTGTCTTGTCCCAATTAACTGAGAGTGAGTTGTTGAGCCATGTGATCATGTCCTCTAGGCATTTGGTTATTGGGGAGAGGTCAGGTTCCAATATGTTGATGGGTGCGTAAACCATGATGTCATCTGCATATAAGTGGCAGAGCATTTTGTGGTGTCTGATGGTGTTGCATATTGGTTGAATGTAGATGTTGAAGAGGATGGTGGACAGCATGGATCCCTGGGGTAGACCATGTGGAACGTGGAATTTTGCAGATTTGTTTTTGCCACTTTTGACCTGCTGGGATCGGTTGTTGAGATAGGATTTGAACCACCTTAAAAGTGCTAGGGAGGAGTGGTCTAGTGGTTAGGACAAGGTACTTCAGCCCAGAGGGCCGAGGGTTCAGGTCCCACCTGGGAACAGCAATCTCAGGCCGGAGGGACTGGGATTTCTAGTCCTATAGGCACTCCTTGTGGTCTTGGGCAAGCCACTTAACCCTCCATTACCCATGTTCCCTGTAAGTATTAGCATATGTGTCTCATATCCCCTCGTGTTAAAAGTATCCCCCAATTGACCGCTTTGACCCGGTGAAAAGCAAGATATAAATATAAATAAATAAATAAAGTGTTATTGCATAGGCCGATTTCTTGTAGGCGCTGTATCATTGTGGAGTGGGATATTGTATCAAAGGCTGCTGAAATGTCCATGAAAATGAGCAGGAAGCCATTTTTCGTATTGTCTATGCCTTTTATGAGTTTGTCAAATAAGGATGTTAGCAGGGTTTTGACGTGCTACTACTTAAACCCGTGTTGGTGTGTGTCCAGAGGGGTGTTCAGGTTGATGTGATCCTTTTAACTGTTTTTGTGCGTTTTTTTCTATGACCTTTGCAATAAATGGCAGGCTAGAGATTGGTCGATAAGATTTTGGGTCCATTGGATCAAGGGTGCTCTTCTTGAGAACTGGGCGTATAGTGGCCTGTTTGAGGGTGGATGACATGTAGCCCTGTTGTAATGATAGTTTTACTTGCACGGAACAAGTTTGCACCCATGCCAGCTCATCCGTAGTGTCTGGTGTGCGGGACCCAGAGGGGGCAGTTTCTGACTTCAGGGTTTGGCGTGGCTGCGCACTTAAGGCTACATCCAAAGAGCAGGAGTTGTAGGACAAGTCAAAGCTGAAACCGGCCCTTGCCCTGACCGGGGAGTCCCAGGCCGCGATAGAGGACCCCCCCTTGCCTCTGGAACCTGCTTCGGCCTCCTCGGTGGCTCCAGGTTCCTCCATTCCTCAAGGGCTGAGTGAGGGGGGCTCCCAATATGTTCTCCCCAGAGTTTTTTCTCTTACTGCATCAGGCCTACTGCTTTCATCAGTAGAGGGCGGTAGGTGACACGGCGGTCTCGAAGCGTGGGACCATGCGGGCAGCAGTTGTTAAGGGGAGTGAGCCTGTACAGGCAAAGAGGCCCAGGCACTCGGAGGAGTGTCATGAGCAGTCACCTTTGTCTGAAGGCCCTGAGGCAGAGGACCGAGAGGTGGACCTGGATTGGGAGGGTGAGGAGCTGGAAGAGGGTGAAATCCAAGAACCGGAAGACCAGGCCTAGATTGTTAGGATCTTTTGCCGGGAGGAGTTGCCTGCCTTGATCGAAGAATCGCTTAAGGTCGTCAATATGCCAGCCATTCTTCCAGGGGAGGAGAATGCGCTGGAAGATCCCCTACTCCAAGCGTTGCGAAAGCACAGAGGGTCTTCCCTGTGTACAGGGTGATAAGACAGATGATCCAAGGTGAGTGGGACCTGCCAGTGGCGGGTCTCAAGGGCGTGAGGACTTTGACGCACCTTTAACCCCTGCCAGAGCTGGATCGGAAGCTCTTTCGGTCTCCCCGTGTGGATGCGGCGGTTTCAGCCGTCACGATAAAGACAAGTATTCCCGTTGAAGGAAGCATGGCCCTGAATGATGGGCAGGACAGAAAGTTGGATACTTTGCTGAAGCAGGCCTTTGATGTCAATGCTCTGTCCTTTCAGGCGGCCATATGCGGAGCCTGGGTGGCACGGACCTGCTTGCGCTGGTCGCAGAGGCTCCAACAACCATGGGAGCCAGGGATAGACCAGGTGGCAGAAGTTTCAACGTTGGAATCGGGGGCAGCCTATCTCGCCGATATTCATTATGATCTCATTCGCGGTGTCTCCAAGAGCATGGCCTCTGTGGCTGCAGCCCGTTGATATCTGTGGTTGCGGAACGGGGCAGCGGACAGTTCTTCCAAGGCCTGGCTTAGCATCCCTTTAAGGGAAAACTGCTTTTTGGTGAAGATCTGGATAAGCTGGTTAGGAACTTAAGGGAGTCCAATGGTGGACGTCTACCCGAGGACAAACCTAAACAGAACCGCAATTCCTCGTCAGATTGAGGCCAGCCTCAGGTCTTCAGGCGTTTTTGTCCCTCTCGGTTTGGTTCCTTCCAGAGGGGAAGGTTCGCTTCCATAGGGCGGGGGTTCTGGGATTTCCATGGAGCAGGGAGAGCTTTTACCGCCTCCTCTTCCTCGGGGCTCAAGAAGACCCAGTGAAACGCAGGGGTTCAGCCCATGGAAGGTCGATTGCAGTAGTTTTACCCTATCTGGGCCCAGATCACCTCGGACCAATGGGTCCTAGAGATCATTCACAAGGGGTATGCCCTCAAGTTTGCTCAGCCAGTGGGGGAGACATTCATCCAGTCTACTTGCAAGGCACAAGGCAAGGTGGCTGTGGTAAGGAACACCTTGTCGTGGCTGCTTCAACTGAAAGCGGTGGTTCCTGTCCCCCCAAAGCAGTGTTGTTTCGGTCAGTACTTCATCTACTTTGTGGTGCCCAAGAAGTACAGTTCCTTTCACCCAATCTTAGATCTCAAGCGGGTGAACCGTTGTCTTCGGGTTCCACACTTTAGCATGGAAACGTTGCGTTCCATGGTGGTTGCTGTGAGAAGTGGGGAATTCCTGACGTCTCTAGACCTCACGGAGGTGTATCTGCATATCCCCATTTGGCCAGAGCACCAGCAGTTTGTCCGGTTTGCAGTGCCGATGGGACATTTTCAGTTTTGGGCGCTGCCATTCAGCCTTGTGATGGCTCTTCATACCTTTACC
The DNA here is from genome assembly GCA_033557465.1 of Ichthyophis bannanicus. Classification (NCBI taxonomy): domain Eukaryota; kingdom Metazoa; phylum Chordata; class Amphibia; order Gymnophiona; family Ichthyophiidae; genus Ichthyophis; species Ichthyophis bannanicus. The sequence goes on along the minus strand of CM066032.1, from coordinate 257,370,598 downwards.
GTGGTCATGGTGGTAGTCACGGCACTCCGCAAGGAAGGGGTGCTGGTGCATCTGTACCTCGACAACTAGCTGATTCGGGCAAAGTCCAGGGATGAGAGCATGCAGGCGACTGCTCGGGTTGTTCAACTCCTGGAAAGTCTAGGTTGGGTGGTCAATCGGGCCAAGAGCAAATTGGTTCCATCCCAGGAGTTGGAATACCTGGGGGTGCATTTCGACACGTGTCTAGGTCACGTTTTAAGAGCAACTTGGTTCCATCCCAGGATTTGGAATACCTCGGGGTGCGTTTCGACACGCATCTAGGTCGCGGTTTTCTGCCAGAGCAATGAGCTCAGGGGCTGCGGCATCTTGTGCGGCGGTTCCTCAAGTTGGCGGAGCCTACAGCTTGGCATTATCTGCAGGTCCTGGGAACCATGGTGGCCACTCTGGAAGCGGTGCTGTTGGCAAGGGCGCACATGCATGCTCTTCAGAGAGCCTTGCTTCGTCGGTGGTTGCATCAGACAGGCCGTCTCTCCCAGAGTCTCTCCTGTCCGTGAGAGGCCAGGGGGGCACTCAGGTGGTAGCTCTGTGCGGAGAACCTGCTGGTGGGCATGCCTCTCGAGCCTCCACAATGGGTTGCGTTGATGACGGATGCCAGTTTGTTGGGATAGGGAGCCCATTGTGAGGTGCGCTTTGGTCAATCAACAGGTTGGAGATGCGAGCTGTAGCCCTGGCACTCTGCAGTTTTTTACCATGGTTGCGGGGGGGAGGCAGTCAGTGTCTTCTCGGACAATGCGACCACTGTGGCCTACATCAACCAGCAGGGAGGAACATGCAACGCGACCATGGAAGAGGAGGCATTACTGCTGTCCACTTGGGCAGAGGCCAACCTCCAGGCGCTGTCCGCTGCACATGTGGCAGGGGTTGTCAACGTGATGGTGGACTATCTCAGCCAGGTACATGTGGATCCCGGAGAGTGGATGCTCAATCTGGAGGTCTTCAATCAGGTGATGCTTAGGTAGGGAGCACCGGTCACGGACCTGATGGTGACTTTCGAGACAGCCAAAGCGAGCCAGTTCTTCAGCAGATGAAGAGAGAGAATGTCAGAGGGTCTTGATGCCCTAGCGCAACCGTGGCCTGCAGAGGGTCTTTTGTATGTGTTCCCATCGGAGGCCCTCATAGGTCAGGTCGTGCCACGGATAGAGGCACACCAGGGCTGTGTCATTCTGATCGCTCGGACTGGCCGTGGTACCTGCGGTATGCAGACCTGGTATGGCTCCTAGCCAATCAGCCGTGGCATCTCCCGGTCTAGGAGGATCTTCTATTGCAAGGGCCTCTGCGCATGTCCCAGGTGAATCGATTCTCGCTTACGGCCTAGCTCTTGAAAGAGTGTGCCTGAGAAAGAAGGGTTACTCGTGCCAGGTGATCTCAACCCTTTTGAAGGCTAGGTGGAGGTCGACCGCATTAGCTTATGTGCGGATATGACATATTTTTTAGGCCTGGTGTGAGGATAGGCAGGCACAGCCTGCAACGACCTCCATTCCAAACATCCTTGCCTTTTTGCAGGCCGGTTTTGATAAACGTCTAGCAGCTAGTTCCTTGAGGATGCAGCTGGCTGTGATTGCATGATTTCAGGGGAAGGTTCGGAGGGTATCACTGGGAACACACTGAACCTAGCTCCGTCGGTGGTCGCATCAGACAGGCCCTCTCTCCCAGAGGCTCCTCTGTCGGCAAGAGGCGAGGGGGGCACTCAGGTGGTGGCTCTGCGGAGAACCTGCTGGTGGGCATGCCTCTTGAGCCTCCGCAATGGGTCCCATTGATGACTGTCGCCAGTTTGTTGGGATAGGGTGGTTTCCTGAGGGTGGTGTCCCACCTTCACCCGCCACGGAGAGTTGTGGTTCCACCGTGGAATCTCACTCTCAAGGTCTGCTCTTACCAATCCTTTAAGTCAGGCTTCTTTGAAGGATTTGACCCTCAAGGTGGTCTTCCTGGTCACCATATGCTCCGCGCGCCAGATTTCAGAGCTTCAGGCATTATCATGCCGGGAGCCGTTTGTTTAAAGAGAAGGTGGTTCTGAAGCCGGTTCCTGTGTTTCTTCCGAAGGTAGTGTCAGCAATCCATCTGAATCAGCCGGTCTCGCTGCTGGTTCTGGGTGTTTCGGAGTCCGGTATCAGCGATCCTCTTTTGCGCTTGTTGGATGTTCAAAGGATCCTGAAGTGTTATTTGAAAGAGACGACAGCTTTCTGCAATTCGGAGCGTTTCTTTGTGCTGTTTGGAGGCCTGCGCAAGGGTGAGACAGCTCCCAAGGCCTCCATTTCTAGGTGGATTTGCGAAGCTATTGCTTCGGCTTACATTTTGAAGGGTCTGCAGATGTCAGCAGGGCTTCATGCACATTCCACTAGGGCTCAGGTGGCCTCGTGGGCCATGTTTAGCCTGGTGCCTGGCAATAGAGATTTGTAAGGCAGCAACCTGGTCTTCTCTCCATGCGTTTGCTTAGCATTATCTCTTGGATGTCCAGGCGGCATGGGATGCCGGTTTGGCTGGTCCCTCCCATAGAGTTTACTGCTCTGTTACGTCACAGAGGTCGGGTCGGGACTGGACTGGAGGGACGATAAGGAAAGCAAAATTAGACTTACCTGCTAATTGTTGTTCCTTGAGGAACTCCAGTCCAGTTCGGAATCCCACCCGGGAGCTGATACTGGCATTGTTCCTGCAGTTCTTTTTCGGTTGTCTACAGGGTGCAGGGTATGTTGGTCTGGAAGTTCTCGGAGTTTTGGTGGCTGAGGGCTGTTCGGGAGTTTCTCGGTCATCGCTATGTGACTGGATGTAGTCCTTCATGGTTACTTCTGGTAGGCCATCCCTCTCGGGGGGGGGGGGGGGGCAGTTCCTCCTTGGGTGTGGGGTAATGTTAAATTCTATAGGTTTAGTATTGTTTAAGGCAGTTTAACTTATTATTTGTTGCTCCTGTGAGTCTGCTTTGTCAGTTCATTACTGGGAGTTGGTAGGAGGTGCCAGCTGTATTAGTACTGGTGTTGTCAAAACTGGATATGCTCAGTCTCCATGCTGCTGGAAGAGGTACACTACCCAGAGGTTGGGACTGGACTGGAGTTCCTCAAGGAAGAATAATTAGCAGGTAAGTCTAATTTCACTTTGCTGCAGTTACCCGGAGTGAGCACACATCACCTGGTCCACAGGGCAGGCCCTGCAATAGCACCACACCCCAGGGGATGGAGCAGCTCTCTGTCACTGCCAATGTACTACAGGTATTGTCAGCAGTGTGTGATGCCAGTCCCCTGGCACATAGTACAAATGGGTTATGTTGCGTTGCCCTGCCCTTTTTGGCCAGGCACTTTCCTAGAATATCTAATGATAATCCCTAAGATAGTGGCAGCTTTTGTCTTGGAACCACAATGCAGTGAGTGATGCCCAGGAGGAGGTTCTTATAGCCAGTAGAGGTGCCTGGGAAGTCCAAGCAACCAGGGCAATTACAGCCAACCTTTGCATATTGTCCAACAGCAAAGACCATCAGCCCGGCACAGACCAATTGTGCCAGTAACCAAATGCTGCATGTGCGCATAGACAACCTAATCACCTTGGCTTTACTCAGGCAGCACGGACAAACAGCAGCCTTTGCAGTGAATGGTGTGGTACCAAAGTAACAGCCCACATATCACTACAGCTTGACACTACCTAATACCATGTGCATACACTGCTGTGACATGGTCACAGTCAAGGTGAGAGTGGCCACACAGCATGAACAGAGGTGTGCGGCTAGCCCATGACCTTGCAGCCCCACGCTAGGGTGACTCAGCCAGAGACATCACCTCTGGAACATCAAGATCGTGTGCAGACCGCTCTGTTACAGGCGGTTCACAGAATTCCATACTCCTCATTATGTACCTTCTTGCTTTAGCCCTGGGGATTGCACATGCAATGCAAGGCACAGTGCAGAGTGGCCCAGAGACAAGCTGATGGTGCGTGCTGGTGCACAGTGACTCTCGTGTGTCACTGTGCGCAGGTACGGTGTGTCCCTACACAGCTCATGGCAGTGAGCACGGAACCTAGTACAATGTTTGTACATGCCTGTAATGTCATTTACCCAGCCATGGCCGCTACAACTCTGGCCAGTGCTATTCATGCACCTTCCTATGCTATAGATGCAGTGTTTCCCCCCTCCCCCCCCCCCCCCCCACCCACACCGGGCGCCTAGAAACATGGCAGGGTGAACGTGTGATTGGAATAGAGAATAAAACAAAAGATATTATAAAGCCTCTGTATCATTCCATAGTGCGACCCTACCTTGAATATTATGTGCAATTCTGGTTGTTGTATCTTAAAAAGGATATAGTGGAATTAGAAAAGATACAGAGAAGAGCCACCAAAATGGTAAAGGGGATGGAAGGATACCCCTATGAGGAGAGGCTTAAAAATTTAGGGCTCTTCAACCTGGAAAAGAGATGGCTGATGGGCAGTATGATAGAGGGGGGTTTTTATTGAATGGAGTGGAACAGGTAAACATAGATTAATTGTTTACACCATCAAAAAGTAGAAAAACTAGGGGACTTGCAGTGAAGCTACAGTGTAACCCATTTAAGACTAATAAGAGAAAATATTTTTCACTCAACGCATAATCTAACTCTGGAATTCATTACCAGAGAATGTAGTAAAAGCTGTTAGTGTAGCTGGGTTTAAAAAAGTTTGGACAAGATCCTAGAGGAAAGGTCTGTAAGCCATTATTAAAGATGACCCTGGAAATCCACTGCTTGCTACAATACAAGCATTGTGGAACCTGTGTGTCTTTTTGGGAACCTGCCAGGTACTTGTGACCCAGATTGGCCACTGTTGGAAACAGGATACTGGACTTGATGGACCTTGGTCAGACCCATTATGGCATTTCTTATATTCTAATGTTATGTGGGTGATGTAGCTGTTTCCTACACATACTCCACCATAGTCTGCTACTTTTAACCCCTCACCCATCTTTGTGAATGTCACGCGCGGTACCCATGGTGAGGCATAGCGGCTGTCATGCAGATCCTCTGCTGTAACACATGCCGACACTGGGTCGGCACACATAGGTCACGGTCATGTGAACATGTGCTGTGGCCAACAATGCCAACTACAGTGGGCACCTACAACACATGTATGGAACGTTTTGCCATGAAATGCCTACCACTCCAACATTCATGTGCAGGCACTGCCTTCCCATGTGGTGGCAGTCTATGCAGAGACCAACATTACATCCTGTGGCACAGTTCCCCAGCTGCATGTGTGCACTCGCCATTCAGAAGTCAGAGTCCCAGGGTCTGAATCAGGCACACATGCTTTCGGAAGGTCATTGGGGGGTTAAAGCTGATGTATCCTTGAATACTCTTGCCATTGATCAATGGATACTGCTGAGGTGGTGGTCGTGTGCAACTGTGCCCAATACGTAATTCCCAGTATATGTATGCACTGCATGGAGCCCTGGATCCCCTTGCTTGCACACTGTGAATGCAGCATGGGAACAGCATACATGCAGGCAAATCACAGATACATGCCTATGTCCCCAACTATGTGAATAGATTAGACATTCGCAGATTCCAGCACTCCTGAGCCTGGTTCCCTATGGGCTGTAACTGCACCAGATGAGTTGACACTGTTGCCACGGATACAGCTGTTATGGCAGTTGGCATTAATCTGGCCTCTCACCTGTGCACATTGGTGTGTCATGGAGCCAGGTGGCTGCGTCAGAGATGAGGATTGCATCCCATATACATGTGTGCCCCCACCCCGCTCTACTCAAATCAGCAGATGGTTTCCGAGCTTCACAACAGTGTCATGTTAGGAGGTTTATATGGGACTGCTGTTGGTATGGGCCTTGTCAATGGTGTAACTAGATTGCATTCCGGTGTCACAGCCACAGGTTGGAACTATTTACTGCAAACCTACCTCCTGTCTGTCAGTGGTGTCCCCATCAGTCTGTGGGGTTGCAGTATTGTTGCAGTGATGCATGTTGTATGCACATCCATTAATTCCAGGCACCACCTGCATGCATAGAACTTTGCGGAGGGGCACACATCTCTGGTGACACAAACAGACACACACATACCACCACAATGTCCAAAAGTGGTGCAGGTTGGGATTCCTACCTGCCCCTTAGGCATTTCACCATTGTCAATGCCTGCACAGTGTTCAGGCACTATTAGCGCACCCTGTTATGCTCGGTGCTGTCAACGCCTGCTCAGTGTGCTGTTGCTATTTGCATCCTCTACTATCCAGCTGTGGGTGGTGAAGCTGCTCAGATTTGGAAGCTGAGTGTGTGGACTCCGGCTGGAAGAGATGTTGGAGGTTGCAGATCCAGTTCCGGAGAGGTGGGATAAAGTTAACACACCTGGACGTACCACTTCTGTTCCCCAGTTTGAGTCTTGAGCCTGTGACCCTTCTCTCTTGCACACACTATCCCTGTGTTTCAAGCCACAGAGCATCAACATGAGGGAGGGGGTCAGCAATCCCTGGGTGTTTCTTTGGCCTGTGTCTGGCTGCATGCGGTCATGGGTCAGGATATGCCCCTGTCTGCTTGGATCTCTGCAGTCTCCCTGCTATACTTGTTTGACAGGCTCTGTCAGGCGGCTGTGGATGAAGGATACCCTATAGGATTGGTATGTGGAAGTGTATTGCTGTGATGCTGATTGATCTGATGTTAATGTCTTTCATGTGTGATCTGTTCTGCCAGGGGGAGGGCATAATACAGGACCACCCACATGCAAGACCTTGGGTGACCTAGCAGAGTGTCCGATGGTACCATTTCATGTGGTGTGCCTCTGGGGCACTCGTCATATGATCCCATGGCTGACAGGCCACTCTGAGTTGTTTGTACACCCATGTGGCACAGATGGCTGTGACACGTCTATATGCTCTTCCTCATGCAAGGGTCAGTGGTTCACACACAGGTCCTTCTCCGGGAACAAGCAGGAAGTCAGTCCTCACATATGGGTGATGTTGGCACCGACGGAGCCCCCGCGGAAGCATCCCTCCAGCTTTCAAAGAAAACCTTTGGGAGATGCCACCACGCATGCGTGGTCCCCTTCCCACCCAAGGGTGCCATCTTGCTCAGTCTCTTTTTTTCTGTGGAGCCCTTCAGATGTCATCTGGCTTGTCCCCAGAAAAAGTTGATTATTTTGTTCCTCGAGTTTCCAACTCGCCTCTGGTATTGCACCAGTACTCTTCCCGCCTACTGACCTTGGTGCCTTGGCATCGGGTTCATTTCACTTTTTTGTAGTTTTCATTCTTTTTTCTTTTTCTGGCGCCTTCGCACCTTTTTTCTCCCACTGACAGCCCGGAGGGTCTTCAACTTCGCAGGGGTACTTTTTTCCCCCATGGCTACCAGTGGTTTTAAGAAGTGTGATCAGTGCTCTAAAATCATGTCTTTGACCGACACACACAACTGCGGTCTCTGCAAGAGGATGTCCAGCAAGGCCCTCAAAAGCCGCCAGTAGCAGCACGACAAGTTTTTCCCCGCGTCCCTGGTATCTCCCAAAGCCAGATCCTCATCTGAGACCTCGACACCTTGGGCCAAGCTTTCAGAGCCTGAGCCTCGTCATGGGTCCTCAGAAAGTTGGTTTCCCTTGAAGGAACCCAGAAAGAAGAAGAAACCCTTGAAGGCAGCATCCTTGAATGGTTCTGACCAGCCAGGAGCTCCCTGGGCCCAGTCTCGTAGTCCAAGGCGCTCGTCTGAGGCGTTGGAGAAGGCACAACATGCGAAGGTCCCCCAGAAGGATCTGACTGTGGACTGGCCTCAATCCCCAGACACCATCCTCGTCGAGAATTCCCCTTTGGGGGAGCTGGTGTTTGGCCCGAGTCCCTTGGTGCCCATGCCTGCGGAGCCTTCTGGTCTGGAGTCCACAATGGTGGCCCTGGAGCGCAGTTTGTCTGCCTTCATGGACCAGCAGTGGGTGTTGTTCTCCAACTCGACCGGTTCATCCATTCCGACCACCGGGCCATCAACATCCAAGACGTCCCTGGAGGCCGAGCCGATCCTCGAGGTCCTTCGGCCTCGAGTTGATCCTCAGCTGAGGTCACGCTCCGAGTCCCTTTCATCGGAACCACGGACATCCTAGTCTACTAGGTGCTGGCCGTGGAGCATCAGCAGCCCTCGTGCGAGTCCTCCACAGACTACTTTGAGTGGGAAACTGAGGACAAGGAGTCCCACAATACTCGTTACCACTGCGATGTCCCATCCGATTCCTCCATGTCGGAACCTTGGCAGCGGTCCCCACCCAAGGACATGGGTTTCTGGGACTTTGTCAAGGACATATCCAATGCCCTGGCATTCCTGTCCGAGTCAGAGGAAGACCCTCGGGCGTATGAGTTAATCCTCCAGTACGAGGCCCCTCCGCGGGAATCACTAACGGTATTCATCCTTCCCATCCTGGAATGGCTCATGCTCCGCATGTGGGAGACACCGGCCTCGGTACCGGTGTTGAGCAGACGGCTCGACTCGATGTATCGGGTCCGCCGGAGCCCGGGCTTCCAGAAGTCACAACTGTCACATAACTCCATGGTGGTAAAATCGGCCATACATTGGCTGAAAAGTCATAAGACGCACTCCTCGGTGCCCCCAGGCAGGGAGGCCCGCACCTTGGACACCCCCACTGGCAGAAAGTGCTACCAGGGCTCGATGCTCCTCTGCCGCATCCAGGCCTACCAGTGTATATGGGCATGTATCTGAGAGACCTGGCGAAGGAACTCGCCGGATTTTCAGCTGGTCTCTCTGAGGAACCCTTGTAGCTCTTCAAGAGCCTTGCCAAGGCGTCCGTGAGTGCTCCAAATTTATGTCTCGAGCGGCCTATGATTGGTTTGAGTAGGTGGCTCAGGTAGCCACGGCGGGCATCGGTGCATGCTGCCAAGCTTGGCTTCAGTCGTCCAATCTCAAGCAGTGGGTTCAGGACAAACTGGTCAATGTCCCATGCCAAGGGGAGAACCTCTTTGGAAAACCCATGACCGACAAGGCTGCCGAGCTGGAGACCGAATTCATGACGAGGACCAGGCTTTTTAAGAAGACCACTGCCCCTCCCCGACGAAAGGCTCGGGTAAAAGCCCTTTTACCCGAAGAAGGGAGCTGCTTACCAAAAGTACCCACCCTATCAGGCCTTCCCGGCTCCCCAACAGGGTCAGCAGGCCAAGGGACATGGGCATCACCCGCGTAAGCAGAAAGCTCCAAAACCCTAGGCACCGGCCCATAGCCCAGCCGGGGGGGGGGAGTTTTTTTGACTCCTTGAGCATAGTCTCTCTACCCCAAGGAGTCAGCAGCCCACAGGGGGACGCCTTGACCTCTATGCCCAGAGATGGATGGCTATCACCACTGATTCCTGGGCACTGAGGGTAGTCAGGGAGGGTTATCTCCTCCATCTGGCTCAGACACCTCCCTCTTATTTCCTGGGAGAGCCCCTCAGGTCTCACCTACACCGGGACCTTCTCCTGAAGGAGTTGGCAGGTCTTCTAGAGGACAAGGCAGTGGAACCAGTGCCCCACCACATCAGGGGCAAGGGTTTCTACTCCAGATACTTCCTCGTCCTAAAGAGGACAGGGGCCTAAGGCCCATCCTCGAACTGCGCAACCTCAACAAATTCCTGGTGAGGGAGGAGTTCAAGCTGCTCTCCCTTGGAACATTGCTGCCCTACCTCCAGCAGGGAGACTGGCTATGCTCCTTAGACCTCAAGAATGCTTATACTCACATCCTCATCCACCCCAACTACAGGCAGTACCTGTGGTTCGTAGTAGGGGGCAGGCACTTTCAATACAGGGTACTCCCCTTCAGCCTAGCCTCTGCTCCAAGGATCTTCACAAAATGCCTGGCAGTCGTGGCCGCCTCCCTCAGGCTCCAGGGGATCTTCATTTTTCCCTACCTGGTTGACTGGCTCATAAGGGGAGGTGCAGCAGGCCACCACTCACACCATCCAGGTTCTGCAACACTTGGGCTTTGTCATAAACTACCCCAAGTCTCACCTCCTCCCGACACAGTGCCTGGAGTTCATCGGAGCAAAGCTCGACACCCTCCAGTCGAGGGTTTTCCTGCCCAAGGACTGAGTCGACTGACTCCAGCCCCTTGCTTGGGACCTACAGCACCGTCCCTCTGTGCCCATCCGGCTTCTTCTGCACCTCCTCAGGCATATGGCCTCCATGGTCCACGTCACTCCAGACGCTCGTCTCCACATTAGGACAGCGTAATGGTGTCTCAGGGACCAGTGGTCTCAGGCCAAAGGCCTTCTTCAGGACCGAGTCTCGGTGGACCAGCCAGTTGGCAGACTCCCTGGACTGGTGGCAGTTGCCCCGGAATTTCGAAGTGGGTATGCCATTTCAGGCCCCAAGTCACTCAAGGGTCCTCACCACAGACACCTCCCTGCTCGGCTGGGGAGCCCACTTTGGAGCTCTCCGCACTCAGGGCAACTAGTCACCAGACGAGAGCACCCAGCTGATCAGCCTCCTGGAGCTCCAGGCCATACATCTTGTCCTGACGGTCTTCTGTCACCACCTACATCACCAACCCGTGCTTGTCCAGACAGACGAACAGGTGGCCATGTTCTACTTTTTTATTTTATTTATTTATCAAACTTTTATATACCGCTCCTTCCAGGGGCGGTTTACATTGAACATAACCAGTTACAGAGAACATAAGAGATTACAGGCGAACTATATACAGAGTAGATTAATGGATTAATCAACTTTAACTATGTACATTTATATACTTTTAACTGTATACATTTGGCCTGGTTGTGTGTGTTGTGGTAATCATGTAGATTTTTATGTTTCAGTGTTGTAGTGTTCAACAAACAGAAGTGTCTTTAGTTGTTTCCTAAATGTTTGGAGATCTTTGATAGATCTCATGTGGTCTGGTAGGTGGTTCCATAACTTGGGTGCAGTGTAGGTGAAGGCTCTATTGCTGGTTACTTGTTACTTGGACAAACAGTAGAGCACGGGGTCTCGTGCCCTTGGTCTGGAGGCACTGGGCCTCTGCTTGTACGTAATCCCTCAGGGCATCCTCCTGTGGGCAGTGTACCCGCCAGGCCAGGACAGCCTGCTGGCCAACAGGCTCAGCAGGATTCTCCAGCCGCACGAGAAGCAGCTGGACACCAGTCGGCTTTTCCATCTCTGGGGGGAACCCTTGATGGACCTGTTTGTCAGTCCAGACAACTTTCAGTTGCCCCACTTCTGCTCCCGGCAGGCCCACCCCATCAGGGTGGCAGCGGACGCCGCCTTGGTCTCATGGTCAGAGGGCCTCATGTACGCCTTCCCTCCAAAGCTGCTGATTGCCAAGACCCTATTCAGGATACTCCGCGACAGGGCCTCTCTTATCCTGATAGCTCCTCAGTGGCCCAGGCAGCCGTGGTTCCCGCTGCTTCTGAGGTTGGCGGTGGAGGTCTCCATCCCCCTGCGGACCGACCCCTGTCTTCTATCCCAGGAGGAGGGCTCTCTCCTGCACCCCAACCTTGTGTCCCACTCTCTGACAGCTCAGCTGCTGAGAGGGTAACTCTGGCCTCTCTCATCCTTCCAGTTGATGTGGAGAACATTCTGCTGTCCTCTTGCAAGGCCTCTACTAGAAAGGCTTATGCCCTCAAATGGTGCAGGTTCTCTGTTTGATGCGCCTAACAGGGGGCTGATCTTCTGCCCAGTGCCTCTGGTACCTTCTTCACCTTTCTAAGTCCGGGCTCAAGTCTAACTCCGTTCGGGTGCACCTTAGTGCCCTGGCGGTGCACCACCATCCGGTGGATGGTAAGCCCCTCTCGGTCCAACTGTTGGTGACCCGTTTCCTTCGGGGCCTTCTGCTATTGAAGCCCCTGGTTCACCCTCCAGCAACCAAATGGGAACCCAGCGTTGTTTTGGGGCAGCTCACTCGCCCACCCTTTGAGCCTCTGGCTACCTGCCACCTTCGCTACCTCTCGTGGAAGGTGGTTTTCCTGGTTGCGCTCACCTCTACTCGCAGAGTTAGCGAGCTCCAAGCCCTTGTGGCAGAGGCACCCTATACCAGGTTCTACAAGAACAGGGTGGTGCTTCGCAGGCACCCCAAGTTCCTGCTGAAGGTAGTGTCGCCCTTCCATCTTAACCAGGAAGTGGTTCTCCCTACCTTCTTTCCAAGACCTCACTCTAGTTGGGAAGAAACGGTCCTTCACACCTTGGACTGTAAGAGGGTCTTGTCTTTCTGTAACCTACGCACTCAGGGCCACTGCAAGGCTTCTCAGCTGTTTATCTCCTACAACCCCAGTAGGCTGGGGGAGGTGGTGACAAAGCGTACGTTGTCCGCCTAGCTGGCGGTCTGTAATCGCCCTCGTTTATGAGCAGGCGGGGCTCCCGCCAGAGGGCTGCATCATTGCGCATTGTGTCAGGGCTTTGGCGGCTTCAGTGGCAAACTTGCGCTCCGTCCCGATGGTGATCATCTGCCAGGCCGCCACCTGGTCTTCAGTCCATACCTTCACAGCCCAGTACTGCCTGGAAAGAGAGTCCTTCGGCCAGGCTATGCTCCATAACCTTTCAGGGTCTAGCAACTCCTCTCCTCTGACCCTTCTGTGTTCAGTCTTCCAGAGTGCTGGTTCATCGGACACAGGGGTCCTACTGTGGTCTGTGGACATGGACTAAATTGCTGCTGTTTGCGGCTCCCCTCGGAAGTCCTATTCTTGCTAAGGGCTTTCGGTAGCCTGTAGCTGGGGAGTCCCTTATGTGAGGACTTACTTCCTGCTTGTTCCCGGAGAAAGCGTAGTTACTCACCTGTAACAGGTGTTCTCCGGCGACAGCAGGCATCAGTCCTCACAACTCTTTCTCTTCCCCTTGGAGTTGCTTCTTTATCATCCTCTGTTTTTGCCGTCTTTTAGCTATGTCAACTGACTGAGTAAGAAGGCACCCTTGAGCGGGAAGGGCACCACGCATGCGTGGTGGCATCTCCCAAAGGTTTTCTTTGAAAACTGGAGGGATGCTTCTGCGAGGGCTCTGTCGGTGCCAGTGTCACCCGTATGTGAGGACTGATTCCTGCTGTTCCCAGAGAACACCTGTTACAGAGGAGTAACTACGCTTTCTCACCATTTGCCAACTGGGATAGCAGTGTGATTATTTTTCCTCTGTGCTGGGGTGTTCTGATATTCCATGATCTTCATGCCCCAGTGGTATATTCTCCCACACAAATGCACATATCCACTAAATTTGTGTAGATGGGGGGCAACCTGATCCTGATCCCAGGACAGCCCATTAACATGGGCAACTAGGCGGGAGTCAGGGACCTGCGGTCTAGATGGACTGCATGCCGGCAGATCCCTCCCTTCATGCCATTGTGGCACAGCCATCGCTTCAGTGCTGCAGGCAGCCTCTTGACATAGCACACCTGTGGCTTGTCACTCATGCTGTCCCTGTCCCCCTCCACCGGGAGCTGTCGGCACGCATGATGCCGCTTTTGGACTGGGTAGGGATGGCTGCGCCTGCTGCTGACATGCTGTCCATCCCACTAACAGTGGCAGCTGCAGCATTGAACTGGGCACACAGGGCCAGGTCAGCGTTTCTTCTGCATCAGGCTGCATCTGCAGTGTACACCACCCCCACCCTTACACAATGCTGGCATGGTGCCAGTGGGGTTGGTGGAGCTTCCTTTTGACTGCAGCAGCGTGTTTGTGTGTTGCCACTGTCACAGTGGAGTCATACCAGGCATCTTGGATGTGCACCCTTGGCAGTGGCCTTGTCAGCCTGGTGGTCCTGCCAGCCCCACGTGACACCCCCTTTGCCAATGTGGCAGTATCAACATAATGCCCTTTCTTAATGGGACACCCTTCTGTGGCTAACAATTGCGCACTACTATCGCATAATTGAGATTGCCAGTGGGTGCAGCACCTTGCATACATTTAAGTAGGCTCTCTCTCCCCTCAGAATTGCCCCTTTCCGCGAGCTTTCAGCTGGCTTTAGAGTTCCCAGCGCTGGGACCTCTAATGCACAAGTGCGCAACCCAGCATTATGGGAGCACACACTATCCCCACCCACTCTCCATCCCATTAAAACCCACTCTCCACCTCTTTTCCCGTTACTACTACTGGCCCCTCTAACGATCGCTAAGACAATGTTATAGGCACATCCTGCGGCATTAACCACTCACAGATGTCGATAACGCGCATTGGCGGGTCAATGGCTCCCTTACTGCCCTTTAGTAAACATACCCCACTGGGTTTTGTCTGATTGCTCTGTGCCTGGCTGCCTGTTTTGCCTTTTAGTTTCTCTCTCTGTCCAGATCCAAAAGATTGAGGTGGTTAAGCCCTCATATCCTGACAAATATTTCAACAGATAAATCTTATTCTTGTGCCTTTGTTGCAGGTCACTTGGATAGCGTGCAGCAGTATTTGTAGATTAACAGGGATAGAAAAGGGACGAGGATGTGACCACTTCTGTTATGACCCAAAAAATTGGACAGGACAGGTTAACTCCTAAATATATAGTGAAAATATCACATCTGTCTCATATTTAGATATTTATTTTCAAGAAAAAAAGTAGTAACAGTTTTATCCCATAATTACAATTTTAGATTTTAAAAAGCTGAAGCAAGATGTTGCAAGGAAGATGATTAGAATATTCCAGTGTTTGTATACAGATGTCAGATGTAGCAAGTGTGAAAACAAAAATAGCATCTTAACAAATTAAAGGGAATCTTTAGCTGTTCCACAATTCAGAATTTTCCATATTTTCTGTTGATGCAGCTTTTTCTGTTGACCAGTTGTACTTGTTAGGACCATTATTTTTACTTTTTCTTCTGATTTTGAAATCATTAGGTATTCACCTGCCATAAATTATTATTGTGGTAGTTAAACGGGCAGCTTTGTAAGTTCATACATTTTTTACTTTTCTGTAGCTTAAAGGTTAGAGCAGCAGGCTGAGAACCAGTGAAACAAGGATCAAATCCCACTGCTGCTCCTTGTGACCTTGGACAAGTCGTTTCCATTACCTCAGGAACAAACTTAAATTGTATGCCCTCAGACAGAGAATTGCAAAATACTGACTGTACTTGAATGCAACTTGCCTTGAACTTCTAAAAAGGAATGAGCTAAATCAGTTCCCTTTCTTTCTCCTTCCTATGGCCATCTGCTGCAAGTCTGAATTCCTAAATGGCTAAGAATTGAAACGGAAGACATTCTCGCTACTGTACCCCTAAAGCAGGGGTAGGGAACACCGGTCCTGGAGAGCCGCAACCCTGCAGGTTTTCGGAATAGCCCTAATGAATATGCATGAGATATATTTGCATTAGAGATATCCTGCCAACCTGACTGGTTTGTGGCCCTCCAGGGCTGGATTTGGAGACCCCTGCCTTACACCTCTGTCATTTAAGATCGTGAGTGGGCAAGGTACAGATGTCCTAGACATCGAAAGGGTATATAGAATGTGTCACATTCCTCCTCGATTCTCACCACCACCAAAAAGTTGTCTAATAGACAATTTTTTGGTGGTGGTGAGAAGTGAGGAGGACTGTGACAAATTCTATCTAACCTTCTTGATGACTTGGACATCTGCACCTTGTCCAGTCACAATCTTAAATGACAGATGTGTAAGGCAGGGGTCTCCAGATCCAGCCCTGGAGGGCCACAAACCAGTCAGGTTGGCAGGATATCTCTAATGCAAATATATCTCATGCATATTCATTAGGGCTATTCCAAAAACCTGCAGGGTTGCGGCTCTCCAGGACCGGTGTTCCCTACCCCTGCCCTAAAGAGTTCCTTGAATTGCCCCACGCCTGCACCACTATGGAAGAGACGCCCTCTTTCCATGGATATCTGGCCAATAAACTCGTATGCCTGGTAAGAAATGAAACATCAAAGACTCAGAAATGGGTTTTTTTATCCTTAAAAGGCCCTTCCTTTATCAGGGTTTCATTACCGTCCTATTATCAGATAAAATCAAGTGGTGTAATACAGTGTTTCCCAACCCAGTCCTACGGGGCACACCGGCCAGTCAGGTTTTCGGGATATCCCTAATGACTATGCATGAGATATATATGCATTAGAGATATCCTGCCAACCTGACTGGTTTGTGGCCCTCCAGGGCTGGATTTGGAGACCCCTGCCTTACACCTCTGTCATTTAAGATTGTGAGTGGGCAAGGTGCAGATGTCCTAGACATCGAAAGGGTATATAGAATGTGACACATTCCTCCTCGATTCTCACCACCACCAAAAAGTTGTCTAATAGACAATATTTTGGTGGTGGTGAGAATCGAGGAGGAATGTGTCACATTCTATATACCCTTTCGATGTCTAGGACATCTGCACCTTGCCCACTCACAATCTTAAATGACAGAGGTGTAAGGCAGGGGTCTCCAAATCCAGCCCTGGAGGGCCACAAACCAGTCAGGTTGGCAGGATATCTCTAATGCATATATATCTCATGCATAGTCATTAGGGATATCCCGAAAACCTGACTGGCCGGTGTGCCCCGTAGGACTGGGTTGGGAAACACTGGTGTAATATAGCAGTCACAGTATTTTTCATACAAAGTAATGGAGAGGATCTGAGTCATTGGAAGGCACCTCACTGTATGCAAATATTAAGTGCACATGGAATTCTGGGAAGTAGTTCATCATATATTGGATACAATTTAGTTGTTATTGGGGTTTCTTTAATTAAGAATTACAGTTTCTTATCCAAGAAGTACAACTCTGACCACTTATTTCATTTGAATGAGTTAATTTTTAGCAGACTGTAAACTTGCCTCCCCTGTGTGAATAGAGCTGGCTGAGAGGGGACATGGTCGATGTCTGTAAAATGACTCATACTTACCTGGCAGGGGAGATACCATGATCAGGAAGGTGGTTCTCCCAGGGTGAGGCTTATCCATTGCACTCCGGATGGGTTGACCCCTGCGATTTCCCCAAATGCGGGAAACTCGACTGCATAATTTCTGGTAGTGGGGGACTGCGTTCGCGCTTTCCCCTGTTTTGTCTTTTGAAGGAAAGAAGCAAGTGCTTGTGTTATGCTTTTAGAAATATATGTGGTCAACTAGACTTGATCCTATTATTAGTTCTGGGAGAATTTTTTTTTTAAGTTCTACCTATTATTAGTTCTGGGAGAATTTTTCATTTTTTTTTCAATCTTACTTGAATAATATTTACAGGCCTCTCTTGTAATCAGTACTGATGCCTGGTGACCCAGTTTCTCCTGGGTTTTCTTGGCAGTATGATTGTAAGTAAATTGCCTGTCTTTTTTTCTTTTGAGGCAATGGCTGACTAATGTAATAAACTGCTGTAAGCTTAGCACAGTAGATCAATTCCAGTTTAGTAGGTTTTTTATGTACTAAGTTTATTTTCCTAGGGTTATAAGCATAGTAAGTATGCTAAAATTAATTAAGTGAAACACCATGCTGATCTAAGTGCACTGAGATTCAGCAAACTGGTCTACACACTCACCTGCCCTTCAGTCTCTGCAGACATTATTTTATCTATGAGAATATTGCTCTCCATCAAGTGCAAATGCCAGCTTCAGTTGAAGCAGTGCCATTCTTAAAATGGGAATCGGTAGGAACAGGTGCTGAAGGAGTATGATAATGATGATTTCCCCATTTTTTATTTTATGTATGCATGGTGGGGGGGAATCATTGGGGGCTGTATAGTGTAGGTGAGATTGGAGCCCTCTAAGCTGAGAACATTCCTGTTAAGGGATCCCTGGGGCATTTGGAATTGGATTGCAAAGCTTCTGAAGTTAACTTACTTACGTACTTAAAAGCATTTATATACTGCCAAGTGCAAAGCATTCTAGGCGGTGTATAGACATCAATTAAAAACGACAACAATCAAGTACAATTTAAAATGATAAAATAATCCCATCCAACCCTCAAATCCCATCCAGCTGCCTCATGTCTGCCTCACTGCACTGCATCCTTACTCCCTTAGGAGACAAAAACTAAGGAAAGAGGAACGTTTTTAAACCTTTACGAAAGGTCAAAAGATTTAGCTCAGACGTAATGCTAGAGGTAGAGAATTCCAAAATACTGGAGCAGCAACAGAAAATAAGCCAGGGGTTTGGGGGCTTTCGAGGGGCAGGAGGGGTTTCGGAACTTCTTTGTCTTCCTCCTCAAGCCTACGAAAACCACAATGAAGTCAGGGGGACCCGGGTGGATCTGGTACCCGTAGAGGGTCGGCTATGGGAGTTTTACCACGCCTGGGTCCGGGTAACTTCAGACCAGTGGGTGCTGGAGGTTATTCGAGAAGGGTATGCGCTGGAGTTCCAGCAGCCCGTCAGCTATTCGTTCGTACTATCTCCATGCAAGGCGTCAGTAAAGACCAGAGCTGTGGGGGAGACGGTGCAGAGGCTACTCGACCTCAGAGCAGTGGTGCCGGTGCCTCCAGACTAATGCGGCTGAGGTCGGTACTCCATATATTTCGTAGTTACGAAAAAGGAGGGGGCTTTTCGGCCAATCCTGGATCTCAAAAGAGTAAATCGCTGTCTGTGAGTGTCCCATTTTCACATGGAGACCTTAAGGTCTGTAATTGTGGCAGTAAGAAAAGGGGAGTTTCTTACGTCACTGGACCTGTCGGAAGCGTATCTACACATTCCTATTCATCAGAAGTTCCTCAGATTTGCGGTTCCACGGGGTCATTTTCAGTTCTGAGCCTGGCCCTTTGGTCTAGCGACGGTGCCGCAAACGTTCACCAAGGACATGGTGGTTGTGGCGGCAGCACTGCGGAAAGAGGGAGTTCTTGTAAACCCATATCTGAACAATTGGTTGATTCGAGCAAAGTCCAGAGCCGAGAGAGAAGCGGCTACAAGCAGAGTGGTGTCGTTCTTACAAAATCTTGGTTGGGTTGGCAATATGGCAAAGAGCAAATTGGTGCCCTCGCAACACCTGGAATATCTGGGGGCTCGCTTCGATACAGAAGCAGGGAGAATATTCCTTCCACAGCACAGAGTGAGCAGTTTGCGGAGTTTGGTCCAGCAATTTATGAACAGAGCAAACCCCACGGCGTGGCATTATCTGCAGTTGCTCGGGACATGGCGGCGACGCTAGAACTGGTTCTGTGGGTGAGGGCTCACATGAAACCATTGCAAAGGGCTCTGCTCAGACGCTGGTCGCATCAGAACAATTCTTTGACGCGCATACTGCCATGCCCAGTGGAAGCCCGGCAGTCGCTACAGTGGTGGTTACTCCCGGGGTGTCTAGAGAAGGGGCTGTCCTTAGAGGCGCCAGATTGGATCCCTCTAACGACAGATGCCAGTCTCTTCGGCTGGGGAGCTCATTTTCAAGGAAGTTTCGCCCAGGGGCAGTGGTCCGTTCGAGAAAAGAGCTAGTCAATCAACAGGTTGGAACTGAGAGCAGTGACTCTGGCTCTACAAGCTTTTCAACTCTGTCTCTGCGGAAAGGGGATCCGAATGTTTTCCAACAATGCAAAGGTAGTGGCCTACATCAATCGGAAAGGCGGCACGAGCAGTGTTCCAATAGAGACCAAAGCCAAATAGTTGTTTGAGTGGGCAGAGTTAAACCTCTTGGCGTTGTCAGCAGCGCATGTAGCGGGAGTGGACAATGTGGAAGCCGACTTCTTGAGTCGAGTGAAGGTGGACCCGGTGACGTATTCGAGATTGTGGTGCGGCATTGGGGGCCGCCGGTGATGGATGTCATTGCAACCTTTCAGTCGGCAAAAGTCGATCGATTTTTCAGCAGAAGAAAAGAGAGAATGTCGGAAGGCCTGGATGTGCTCATACAGGTCTAGCCGGAGGAGGTTCTTCTCTACGTGTTTCCACCTTGGGTGTTAATTGGAAAGGTTGTGCAGCGCATCGAGCGCCACAGAGGGCAGGTGATTTTGATAGCGCCGGATTGGCCGAGGCGGCCTTGGTACGCGGATTTGGTGCGGCTCTTGGTGGAGGAGACCATGGCGCCTCCCGTGTCGGACGGATCTTTTGTCTCAGGGTCCTCTGCTCATGCCTCATGTGGATTGGTTCTCGCTTACGGCTTGGCTATTGAGAGGGCGAGATTAAGGAAAAGAGGATACTCTGCATCGGTGATTAGCACATTGTTGAAGGCAAGAAAGAGATCAATCTCCTTAGCATATGTTTGCATCTGGCGCGTATTTGAAGCATGGTGTGAAAACCGACAGTTCAAAGCGTTAAGAATGTCAACCCCGCAGGTGTTAGCATTTTTGCTGGATGGTGTGGAGAAAAGCTTGGCGGCCGCATCCTTGCGAGTGCATGTAGTGGCGCTGTCCTGTTGTAGGGGAAAGGTATCGGGAATGGCGCTGGGGGGCCATCCGGGCATCCAGCGTTTTTTGAGACCACCTGTTCGACAGGTAGTACCAAAGTGGAGTCTCCCTTATGTTTTAGAGGCATTAGGGCATGCACCATTTGAGCCGTTCTCAAGAGCGTCCTTGAAGGATCTCACGCTCAAGGTGGTCTTCCTGGTGGCGATTTGCTCGGCTAGAAGAATCGCAGAGTTGCAGGCTTTATCCCGTAGGAAGCCTTTTTTGTCCTTTTATGATACAAAAGTGGTTTTGAGACCAGTACCATCTTTTTTGCCTAAAGTGGTCTCGCCTTTTCACTTGAATCAGGAGGTTTCTTTACCAGTGTTCGAGGGGTCGGGGGAGGGCTCCGCTGCTGGTAGGTTTCATTCTTTGGACATGCGTAGGGCGTTAAAGAAGTATCTTAAGAGGACAGCAGATTTCCGCAAGTCGGATAGGCTCTTTGTCCTGTTTGGGGGACCCAGAAAGGGTGACGCGGCGTCCAAGGCGTCTATTGCTAGGTGGATTAAAGAGGCCATAGGGTCCGCGTATGTTTTGAAAGGGTTCCTGAAGGGCTAAAAGCTCATTCCACTAGGGCGCAAGCGACGTCTTGGGCTGAGTGCCGGTTAGTGCCGGCGGTAGAGATTTGTAAGGCGGCCACCCGGTCTTCCTTGAATTCCTTTGTCAGACATTATCGGCTTGATGTTCAGGAGAGGGGGGATGCGTGTTTTGGGTCTGCAGTGCTTCAGGCTGGTTTAGCAGGTCCCTCCCATTGATTATGTTTACTGCTCTGGTATATACCCAGAGGTCGGGACTAGACTGGAGAGACGATCAGGAAGAGTAAATTACACTTACCTGCTAATTGTTGTTCCTGGAGTAAATCCAGTCTAGTCCCGTAGCCCTCCCGGTGTTTCTTTCAGTGTGTGAAGTCCTGAAGCAGATGAGACATGGCAGGTGAGCGGTTTCAGTTTTTTTCTACGCATCGGAGTTAGACTGGAGGGAACCTACCCTCTCTCTCTTGTTCTCACTCTCTTAAAAGGGAGTGCAGGCCTGAGGGGTTCCCTCAATAGAGGATAATAGTGTTAAGGGTAATAATAGTTCAGTTGGTTACCTTGATAGTGCTGTTTACAACTTAATTGTTGCTCCGGTGAGTTTGCTTTGTCAATAGGTTACTGAAGTGAGGAGGCGGATCCTCGGAGGATATACCAGGGTCATCACAAAAGGATGACGTTTTCTCAGTCTCCAAAGCTGCTGGAGGAGGAGCAAAACCCAGAGGTCGGGACTAGACTGGATTTACTCCAGGAACAACAATTAGCTGGTAAGTCTAATTTACTCTTTCACCCCTCTCCACAGCCATCACCAATTGAATATTATCTGCGTACAAAAAACCCTTCATATCATATTGCCTACAGATATCCCCAGTAGGACTCATAAAGATATTAAAAAGAGTAGGGAACAAAGCAGAACCTTGCGGAACCCCACAAACCCACTGGCGAATAGTCGTACACAAATATAGAGCTCCATCAGAAAAGAGGAAAGCCAACATAACACTGTCCCCCCATCCCCAATATTCTACATCTCCTCACCAACAGATCCCTTGACCTATATATTCAGTTTAACTTTGATTCCATTTTGCCACAGATTTTTTACAGATCATTATATCAGAAGTAAAGTTTAAAAAATAAAATAAAACACAAATGTCGGGGAAAAGTGTTAAATCTAAGATTTTTAATGCGGTATTATTACATTAGCTGATTTCTGGCCTTTGTCCAACTGATTCAGCTGTTGGCTGTATACACAACTGTTAAAGAGTAATAAAGGCTCAAGGATGGAGATTTCAAAATAGAAATATTGGGGGAAATCGTAAAAGCTATTATGCTTTGAATATTTTACAAGATTTTGTGTGCACTCTGAAGACACACAGAAGTTCATTGTAGGATCCCGTGCCTTAACATACTCTGCAAGCTGACTGCCACTTCAATTGCATGTACTTTTCATGCTTGATCTGCTGCCTCAAGTGTGTGAGTTCTTCATGCTGCCAATCTTAACTTTTCAAATATAAAGGAAGAAGATAAACTTGTACAGTCAGTGATGACTACAGAGGCACCAGAATGTCACACTATGCTCAGCCTTGGACTGGCCTGGATTCCCTACCTGGGCTACTTTTTCTCTTAACAAATCATGTACCTTTTGTACAAGCTGATCACAACTTCCATAATGTTCTCTGCTCTGTGCACCGTACTAGATGACATCTGAACCACAGTATAACAGAATTTTACATTCATGAAACAGACAAACAAGCCCAGTAATAGGAGCATTCACGTAAGTGAGGGTCTGAGCAGGTAGAGATACTAGTAATGAATAAGAGAGGCAGCTCCTCCAAGAAGCTTTATTCTTAGAGAGGCAGATGCAGAAAACTAGCACAACCTTTAAGCACAAATAATGCCACTTTTAAGCATACTTACTGCTACTGTCATATACAGAAGGAGACTGAACGTATATAAAAAGTAAAGGAAAAACTAGCGCACAATTAACACCAAGCGTATTTAAATGTATTTAAATTATAGGCAAATGGCTGCACATAATAAAATGGTATGCAAATGTTGGCTGTGCCCGATGCAGAGAAACACATAGAGGCTTTCGCAACCAGTCTTAGTGCCATTATCTCTACACCTGGTCTTGAGGGGGCTTAAACATCTAGTGAGTACCCTATTGCCAGTATTTTGATGGCATCAGATGCTTTCCCCGATGCCTGCATCATCTGAGGAGAAATATCAAAGATCATCCATGCATCAGGGAAAGCCCCCAATGCCTGGGGCCCAGTGCTACTGACATAAAGCGTGGCCCGGTGGCCCCTACTTTTTTCCCCCACCCCCTCCCAACTAAAAATAATCCTGGCGGCCCCGAAACTCCCCCCCAACTAAAAAAAATCTGGTGGCTCAATGGTCCTATACCTCCCACCCCCCGCCCAACCAAAAATTACACTAGTGGCCCAGTGATCCCCCCAACACTCCCCCCTCCCCCGGTAACTTTTAGAAATGAGCAGGAGTACTATCCACACACTCCTGCTCTTGTCCCGCCATCTTGAAAAATGGTGGCACCTGGCCCCTGCGTGGTGCATACTGGGATGCACTGGGCGAAGTCAGACTGCCATATAAGATAGAATATGCCTTATATGCACAATATTATCTCCAGGAACAAGCAGGAATGAGTCTTCACACGTGGGGAGACGTCGCCGACGGAGCCCGCACGGGAATGCTCCCCAGCATCCAAACACAAAGCCTTTGGGAGCACCCCTCGCGCCTGCGCGGTGGCTTCCCGCCCTTCCTACTGCCTCTCCCCAGTTTTTCGTTTTCCGCGGAGCAAGCAGGACGTACCTCCTGCTACCGCAGAAACTTTTTTTCTTTTTCATTTTCCTTTTCTTGTTTCTTGTGGTCGCGGCCTTTTTTCCCCCCGACACCGGCACAACCGGTGTTTTTTCTTCTTTTAATCACTTGAGGGAACTTCTTCCCTCTGGTCCTTTTGAGGCTTACCGGGCTTTCCAGCATGGAGCCTTCTTCCCCTAAGAAGTGCCCTCACTGTGGAGACTTCGTTTTTTATTTAGACTCCAATGCCTGGTGCCTCTCCTGTTTGGGCCCTGATCCTTTTTCCCCCGGTCCTCCGGGCTTCAGTATCGGGAGAAGGCCTTCCCTTTTTCGGGTGTCCCTCAATGACGTCTTTCCTCCTAAGGTGCGGTCATCGGTTTTCTCTTCTCTCCAGGATCAGGTAACCACACAACAGTCTGTTAAGACTAGCCAAGTCTTGAGGGGTGAGTCTCATGCGTGGCATGACGACGGCTCCGGCCTCCCCCTCGAGTCCTCCTTGGCAAATAAACCCCAGCGGGAGTCTTCGGGCTCCAAAGCATCCGCGGGGTTTTGGGTTGTTCCTGGGGTTCGCTCCTCACAGAACATTCCTGAGCCATGCTCGAGGGTGGTATCCGCTTCGAGCGGTGCCGATTCCCCGGCGTCGGCGTCGAGTGTTCCACTCTTCGCCAGGGATCGTCAGCTGGTGTCCTCGGCACCTCCGGGGCCGATCGACTCAACCCAGTCTGACTTTTCTGCATCTCAGCCATGCGCGGGGGGGTGGTGCCCGCCTCGGGCGGTACCGATCCGTCGGTGTCGAGTGTTTCACTCTTCACCGGGGATCGTCAGCTGGTGTCCTCGGCACCTTCGGAGCCGATCGTCTCGACCCAGTCTGGCGTTTCTACATCCCAGCCATGCGCGGAGGTGGTACCCGCTTCGGGCGGTACCGATTCCTCGGCGTTGGTGTCGAGTGTTTCACTCTTCGCCGGGGATCGTCATCTGGTGCCCTCGGTACCTTCGGGGCCGATCGATTCGGCCCGGACTGGCTTTCCTGCATCCCAGTCCTGCACGGGGGTGGTACCGGCTTTGAGCGGCACCGCCTCCCCGGCGCCGGCATCGGTGTCGAGTGCTCCACTCCTCACCAGGGATCGCCGCCTGGCTCCCCCGGTACCTTCGGGACCTATCGATCTGTCCCGGACTGGCGATCTCCCGGCATCGATGCGGACGTCGAGTGCTCCGCTCGTCGCTAGAAGGGGGGCCTCGGGGACTTCGATCGATTCGACCCAGCCGGGTTTTCCGTCGTCCCGGCCAACAGCGGGGTTGGTTCCGGCGTCAAGAAGCGCCGGTGCCCCGGCGTCGGCGCCGGGGTTGTGCGTTTCACTCCCCGCCGGGGCTTGTCGTCGGGTTACCTGGGTACCCTCGGGGCCGGTTAGTAAGCCCCGGAGGGGTTTTCCTCTTGGTAAGTCAGGCTCGAGAGGAGTCCCGGCGTCTAGCGGTGCCTATCTCCCGCAGTCGTCGCCGGTGTCTGGTGTCTCCCCCTTCACCGAGCTTCGTCTTCGGGGGTCCTCGATGCCTGCAGCACCGATCGATGCGATTCCGATTCGCTTTCCGGGTTCGGCATCGCCGCCACCGCCGCCGGGGCTCTCTATGAGGGGGTCGGTTTCCTCGCTCGGTTTGATGCCCTGTCTCGAGTCGATACCCAGCCTAGAAGCCTTGGTTACGACACATTTCGGGCGACAAAGTGCAGAGATTACTGACCACTGCTCTCCGGTTGCCTCGGAACCACTTCAACCGCCGGGGGCAGTGCCGTCCCTGAGGCCGGGATCGGGGCCGAGGCCGATTCCTGCGGTTCCATCGGTGCCATCGACCCCGTCGATGCCTAGCTGGGAATCAATTCCCGGATCCGAAGACGCAGTACTAACTGCCTCGAATCGGGACTGTTGGTGTCCTTCTCTGTCCAGTGGGCACCAGTCCGCTAGGCCTTCTGGTGTCCAGGCGGCACCTTCCGCCTTAGCCTCCCCCGGAATAGCCCCTCTGGGAGAGCCGCCTTTTCAGGATTTTGTCCTTGACATGGCAGACTTGCTTGCCATTCCTATCCCGGGTCCTTCCCTAAGTCCAGGTCCTGCGGAACAGGCAGCCGTAATGCTTCCTCTACACCCTTCCCTGCAGGATCTTCTGCTGGGGGTTTGGCGGTCGCCTTTGAGGGTTCCTGCACCGTCTACAGCCATGCATGCTCAGTATCGGGTGCCCCCCTCCCCGGGTTTTCAGGAGCACCAGCTTCCACATCATTCCATTGTGGTGGAATCGGCGCTGCGGAAGGTCGGAAGTAAGAAGAAACATTCTTCTCGCCCTCCCGGCCGTGCCTCTAAAGCGCTGGATACCTTTGGGCGTCAGACCTTCCAAACGTCCATGTTGGCTTCCAGAATTTATTTCATATATGTTTTATATGAGCCTGACACTCCGGGAGGTCACCGAGAGATTATCTCTCTTGTCTCCCTTTTTGTCTGCAACTAAGGCCTCTGAATATTCCTTGCTTCTTTATCATTGCAGGAATATCTCTGTGTTCCTTTCTCGTGCTTCTCTAGACTCCTTTCAGTCTGTTAGCAGGTCCTCTGCTATTGCCATTGGAGCGCGTCGTACAGCCTGGCTGCAGGCGTCCGACTTGTGTAGATGGGCACAACATAATCTGGGTAATTCTCCGTGTGCTGGAGAAAACCTCTTCAATAGCGAAGCGTTACATCAGGTTGCCATCCTAAGTCCTCTCTTCCCCCTGGGGGTGGGAAATGTCCTGCCAGACCTCCTTTCCCGAGGAAGAGAAAGTTTCAGCCGTCCGCCCACCCGCCAGGTGCGCCCAAGCAAGGGACATCTCACTCCGGGCTGCGGTTCCCGGGCCCGTGCCAGGATGCTCATACCAAGCAGCTTTAGGCTCTTGTATGCGGCGGCCTACGATTAACTTCTCTACCGGAAGTTTATTCTTCTAGCTCTACACTGGGGTTCGTTTTCAGTATGGCAAGTGGTTCGGATGCTTGTCCGTGGGTTACGGTATTCCCTCTTCCTTGTTGGAAGAGGGAGGTCACCGCTCTTCCATGATAGTTCTGGCCCAGGGACTTCTATCCTTCAACTGACTTACCCTTAGGTACGCCCCTCGAACCCTTCTCTTCCAGGGTTCCCCTGCTTGAGCAGATGCCATACCGAAATTTCTTCTTCCAGTGTAGACCTTTCCCCTTGTTCTTTGTCAGTTACTGTGCGTGCAGGAGTCACCAAGAGTGCTTACTGCTTCTGCCAGATGCTCTGCTACCTGGCGTATTGCCACTCCCCGCAGGTTTCGTTCTAGCTTCCGGGATGTGGCGACATCTCTGACTCCTGTCAGTTTCCCCCGTCTCCTGCACGCTGCCCTCTGCAATCTTCAGAGCAGCTTCCCATAAGGCAGGGCCCCTTGTATCTGAGGGTTTTTCCATATGAGGGAATGGACTTCTTAGTCACTCCATGGCTATCGATGACTATACCCTCTTGTCTCCCGTTTGGTGCGGGGGACAAGTTCTTTTCTGCGTGCCTACCATGGGGACACATCATAGACGGCTTTCCCCTGATGTGCCCTTCACGCATCCGTACTGTTAATCTCGCTGATCTGCCACTGCTCCACAGACATAGACCCCCCCCCCTTGTTCTTGGATGGATCTTTCCCGCCACCTTCCCAGGTGGGCGTTCTTCTGTGGATCAGTGGCAGGTCCGACTTATCAGTATTATACTCCCGTATGTATGTTCCTCGGCATACATGTTTTAGTACCTGGGTGGGCGCTCTCCCTGCCCTACTTACCTAGATATATATTACATATTTATCTGTATCGGTAGGCGCCCACTGGGAGATGTCCACAGCACCCTGTGTATTACCGTCTATCTCCCTATTGCAGGTACTTGCGTTTACTCCTTACGGGGTCCGACCAGTCCGCTTGCCTATTTTCTTACGGCTCGATATCTGGGACCAGTTATACTCAACTTGCTGCTGTGAAGTCAACAGCTTCTATTTTTTTTTTTTTTTGTTATGCACCTCTTCCTGAGGTTCAGGTCCTATGTCTTCCTTTTCTCAGCTAGGGCTGATAGTGTACTCTTCGGTTCAGGGGTACGCCCCTGTTCTCCTCCGGACTGGGCTCTCCAGATCGGCCAGTCTTCTACTTCTAGCCCTCAGGGTTAGGGACTCTGCCCCTGAAGGAGTGCTCAGCTTTTTCCATAAAGCTTCCTTGAAGACCTGCCGTTCTCCTCCTGCACCAGTTGACACCTGGGTCTCTTGCCCTTTCGGATTTGGAACTTCCCCCTCACTGCTGTGAAGTTTCCTCGAAGACTTCGCTACTGAGCCTACGGTACCTTCCATCACAGTTCTCCTTCCTACGATCCGGTAGGTGAGCTCTATGTGGTACTAGTTCATTAAATACTTAATGATACTGACTTGCATTCTAAAGACTACTCTCCCCATGTAGTCTTTGGTTTTGCTGTTCCTCTGGAACCTTTTTTTCTTCTCAACTCCTACCCTCCATCCCTCAGGGGATGCCGGGGATCCAGGTTGGGAAAATGCCTGCCTGCCAGGGCTTCGCATTTTATGGGATCTCCCCTGGCACCCTCAGCTAGGGAGTCCCCACGTGTGAAGACTCATTCCTGCTTGTTCCTGGAGATAGCACAGTTACTTACCTGTAACAGGTGATCTCCGGAACAGCAGGAATTAGTCTTCACAACCTGCCCACCTCCCCTAGGAGTTGTATCTCTCTATTCCTTCCTCTTCCTCTCCTTCTCTCTCAGCTATGAACTCAACTGGGGAGAGGCAGTAGGACGGGCGGGAAGCCACCGCGCAGGCGCGAGGGGTGCTCCCAAAGGCTTTGTGTTTGGATGCTGGGGAGCATTCCCATGCGGGCTCCGTTGGCGACGTCTCCCCACGTGTGAAGACTAATTCCTGCTGTTCCGGAGATCACCTGTTACAGGTAAGTAACTGTGCTTTACTCCCTTTAAGGGGAGCTTTTACTGTGGAGTGATTTTTTTCTATGGTAGGGCCACGATGACAGCTAACACCCGCTAATTGCAGATAGCACAGGGAATTCCCTCTGCTCTCTACATACTGGGTATTGGGAGCATGAGTGGGCATGCCTGTACTGTGTGTTTACTAAGAGCATTGATAGTGTGCAATAGCTGCATGTTTTGCAGACATTGCAGGTGCAGCTTATGCCACCTCAATGGGTGGCCTTAGCTGCATCAGCGATGCTGCCGCTGCACAATCCCTGAATTATCTCCGGGAACAAGTAGGAATGCAGTTTTCACATATGGGTGATGTCCTCCGACAGAGCCCACGTGGAAACACTCCCAAGCTTCCAATAGGAAGCCTTTGGGAGCTTGCCTCCACATATGCGTGCATGCCTTCCTGCCTTCTAGCAATTCTCCTCTATTTTACTGCGGAGCCCTAAGGATGTTTGTCCTCATCCCACAGTTAAACTATATCTTCCTTCAAGGTTTCTTTTATTTTTTTTTGCCTTTCCGTCTACCTTCAACGGTACTGGTGCCTTTTCGACACCTTCAATTATTATTATTTTTACTTTTTTGCTTGCATGGTTTTTCTTGCGCTTCTCTGTAGGTCGGCCATTGAGTTTTTTGACCTGGCCAAAGCTGTTATTCCTGACATAGAGAAACCAGCCACCGGTTTTTGAAAAATGTTCTAACTGTAAACGCACCATTTCGATGACCGACAAGCACAATTGGTGCCTACAGTGTATGGGCTCAAAGCACTAACCAGCTCCTGTAACCCCTGTAAACAAATGACAAAGAAGGGGCTAAAAAATTGAGAAAAGCAATGGGAGAGTCTTTTCGGTTCTGACTCTGTGCTCTCAGCACACTCCTCTACTGCGTCAACGCCCTCTCAAGGCTTCTGCTCTTCACATGGTTCCTGTGCTCCTTTGCAATGTAGAGGCTGTGGTACTGGAAACAGACAGCCATCCACAAATATTCCATTGGCTACTCAGGCTTCAATGTCAAGGACTGGTGCCAATTCCAGGGACTGATCCCTCGGACATCGGCATCGGAGCATGCATCGGCAGAATTCTAAAGCTGACTGCCGTGATGGACCAGCTAACCCACCCCAGTGAGAGGAACCTACTTCCAAAGAACAAGAGGGGCTACTGAGTGCTACCGATGCTTCGGCCTCTGGAGAGCCTCCAGTTCCTTTGTCTGGAATGGTGGCTCAAAGTCCTGCACTAGAGTCCACCCAGACAACTTCCATCTCCCTCGAATAGTGCATGCTGACCATCAAGAGACGTTTGGCTGCACTCCTGGCTGCATCCATGCCAGTGGCCTCATGGCCCTTGGGAGCCCAGGTCTCGATACCAGGCCTAGAATCTATTTCAAGACCCATGGCAGCTGAGGTCTCAGTTCCCAGCCGAGAACCTTTGCCACCATTGCTCATCTTGGAACCCTTGACATCAAGGCCTTCAGGCTCGATGCCCAGTCTTGAACCAGCTGATTCCCTGCCGATCTCACCCTTGGGTCATGCTTCAGAGGCAAATCATCGGCCCCATGAGGACCCGCCCTCAAGCTCTTATAGTTCTGATACCCCAGGGCATCAAGAACGTCCATCGGTATCAGATAGGCATCGAAGACACAACGTCGATCGTCGATGCTTTGATTTTCTCTCTGATTCCAATTCCAGTGTCTGGGATCGGAGGATGAGTCACCGGTTTCTCAGAGACGACGAGATGTGCTATCAGACCTTTGCATCCTCATGAGTGCCAACAGTCCCTTCCTGAACACATATCCGTCTAGAACTTTATTCTGGATATGGCCAAGGCACTATCGGTGTCTGTGGACACCGAGATGGAACCAAGGACTGAGGAACCGGAGATACTTCAGTATCCCTTGATTCCAAAAGAGGCTACCACTCTTCCTAGCCATCATATCCTTCAAGATCTTATGTTCAGAATGTGGGAGACCCTTTTCTCAGTTCCTTCTGTCAGTAGGAGGCTGGACACCATGTACAGAGTTCCCAGTTCTCCTGGATTCCAGAAGCCTCAATTTCCTCACCATTCAATGGTAGTGGAATTGGCCATGTGTCGAATTAAGAGTGCTAAAAATCACTCATTGGTTCCTCCTGGCAGGGGAGTCCTGCATCCTTGATGCTTTTGGCCGTAGATGTTTCCAGGCTTCCTTGATGGCAGGCTGCATTAATTCCTATACTTTGGCTGTGTCCTGAGGGACATTATGAAAGATCTGAACAAGTTATCTTCCATCATTCCTTCTGAGAAGCTGGATGCCTACCAAACACCAGTCAAACATGGGCAGGACTGTTCCAAGTTTATTACCAGCACAGCTTTTGATTCTTTTGAGTCTACCAGCAGAGCTGTGGCAGTTGGTATTGGGGCCAGAAGACTAGCTTGGTTGCAGTCCTCAGATCTTGAACAGTGGGATCAAGACAAAATAGCTGATCTTCACTGTTGTGGTGAGAACCTTTTGGTAATGGCTGGAGGGAGAAAGCCAGTGAGATAGAGACATAGGGTCTCTGGTTCTCTCAGGAAGCCCCCAGGTCAATCAACCAGCTAGAGGGAAGAGTGATCCACCTGGCACTGGAGAGGCTTTGGCCTCTCCTATTGGGTAAAAATGTCCATTTTAAGTGGTGATGGCCTCTTCTTAACATACCTGTTCATGGGAGCGCTAAACGGGCAACCATTGCCAGAGTCAATGGCAATGGCCATTTTAATAGAGCTGCCTAAGCCAGGGAGACTGCCAGAGTTACAGGCCGTTAGCATTGATGCTAAACTCTTCACTAAGATAATGTCTCTAAGATTTGGAAAGGTGCTCCCCAGATTGAAACAGCCGGATCAGACAGGGTTCATAGGGGGAAGAAACAAGAAACATAGTGGACAGTGTCCAAAGGGCGGTAGACCTAATCCACTTGGTCAAGCAACGAAGGCAAAAGACAATATGCATAGCGCTAGACGCTGAAAAAGCATTTGACCGGATGGAGTGGGGGTTCCTGCAGGAAATGATGAGGAAATTCGACTTGGGGGAGGGTTTAGGAGAGGGGTCCAAGCATTATACCAGGCACCCAAGGTTAGAGTCCTGGTGAATAGGGAGCGGTCTGAAGTCTTCAGATTATACAGGGGAACAAGGCAAGGCTGCCCACTATCACCAATGCTCTTCGCGATAGTGACGAAAGCATTTGCAGCGAGGGTGCGGCAAACAGGGCCATAGAGCCAGTGATGACAAAGGGGCGGAACACAAGATATTGCTGTACACTGACAATACCCTGATTTTCATGTCCAAGCCCAAAGAATCCCTGCCAGTACTAATAGAAGAGCTAAAGGGATTTACCAAACTCATTGGGTTTAAAATTAACAAAGCCAAAACAGAGGCAATGGCACTGGGCAGGCTGAAGCAGGAGGAAATTCCAGACTTCCTATTCCACTGGGCGGAAGGGGCAATTAAGTATGTAGTTGTCTATATCTTCCCAAATCCTAGAGAACTTTATAGACTTAACTTCTCTCCCCTGTTTCAGAGGCTAAGGAGGGACCTGTATAAGTGGCAGACGCTCCACCTGAGTTGGATGGGCAGGACGGCAGCACTGAAAATGAATGTAATTCCTAGATTTAACTTTCTTTTTAATCAACTGCCAATAGCCATACCACAATCCTTCCTGGTGAAATGAGAGGCCCAGCTGATAAAAATTCACATGGGGTAAGAAAAAAGCTTGAATAGGAGCGCACAGGTTGTGTAGGTCAAAAGACCAGGGTGGGATATGTTTCCCCATACTAAAGTGATACTATAGGGCGGCAGTAATGCAGGCTTTAAGGTCACATTACCTGAGAATGGAAACAACTGACTGAGTAGAATTGGAAAGTGAGGTTCTCATGCCACAGTCCCTTTTTGAGTGGCTGGGGAAGGAAGGAACAGAAGGGGAGGTCAGGCTGAGGGAAGAACACCCATTCCTAGGTGCAATATGGAGAGTGGTTAACATGCTATGATGTAAGGGTACTCTCTCATGTCAAAATGGGCGAAAATAGCAGACCACAGGCCTTTCTCAGAAAGGGAATACCAGAAATTACTAGGGAAGTTGGGAGATACAGGGTTGGTGTGTTTCTCGGACTTCATACAGGGAGGCATAATGATGTCAGTGCAAAAGGTAGAGAGGTTGGGAGAACGCATACCATTTTTTCAGTTTTTCCAAATTCGATACTTAGTGATGCGACCAGGTGTGGTAGAACACCTAAAAAGGAAAGACAAACCAATAGAGGAAGTTCTATATAATGGGAAGGGAACTAAAGTTTTAACCTCCAAATTATACGAAATTCAACTTCAGGATGTGGAGAAGGGAAAGCCACTAAACCAGGCAAGTGTACATCAAGAAATACTGGAAAGGCTATGGCACATTATCCTTGAAGCAATATATAGAGAAACGTGGGTGACATCTTGGCGACAAACACAACTGCAAATTGTTCATAGAACATACATAACCCCGATAGCGATGGCCAGAACACATGGAGAGTCCTCCTCCAGCTGCTGGTGAGAATGCAGGGGGGAAAGTACATTTTATCATCTCTGGTGGGGAATGCATTAAGATACAAAGGTTTTGGACACAGGTATCACAAGAGATACAGTTAATATCACTCGATACAATTGTGATGTTATTAGGAGAGGAGATAGCGCAACACAAGTCTAAATGGAAAGCAGTATTACAGTCTAAGCTCTTGCTAGCGACAAGGATAGTGATTGCCTGGAAATGGCAAACATCAGGCCACACAAAGGACGAGTGGTGGTAAAAAGTTAACATAATGGTGAAGTTTGATGAGGTGGCTCACCAGTTAAAACAAAAGGCATGGAGATTCCAAAAAATTTGGGGTCCCTATATCACCCTCCACCGGGAAGGGTAAAAGACCAAAAGAGGTTAAAGAAGGTAAGGTAAGAGGAGAACCAACAACAACTAAATACAGAAGAGAAAAGATGACACACTGAGCAAGCACAACAAAGGGGATGTTTGAGGGGGGAGAGGGAAAGTTAAGCAGTTCTGTTAATAATGTGGGTGACACATCATTGTAAAAGTACATGATGAATAACACTGGATGATTGTAAATTGATAAAATCCAAGCATAATAATTTTTTTTTTAAAAAGTCCATTTTTGTTTTCAGACAATGCCATTACTGGGACTCTCAGTTGCACAGCAGCGGTTAATGTGATGGAGCTGTCATTCGGCAGAGGAACATCTGCTTTCCCTGTTGGCAGCCCACATATCAGCAGGCATCAACAACATGCAGGCCACCTTCTTGAGTCCAAATTCCATGGATGCCATTGAATGGGAGCTAAGCCCTCATGTATTCAGCCTCATCATGATGAGGTAGAGGCCTTCCAGTATTTGACGATGGCCACCCAGGCAAATGTTTAAAAGTGGAGAACTTCTTCAGCTGCAGGAAGGGTCCATGAGCAAGTGGGCTTGTATGCCCTGCTGCAGGAGGGGTTCCTTTATGTCTTCCCTCCATGGCCCTTGGTGAGCCAATTTCTTCTCACGGTTTGGTCTCACCTGGGCCTAATGACTCTAGTGGCACTGATATGGCCCTGCAGGCCATGGTAAGTGGATTTCTTGAGCTTGTTGTCTGGGTCCCCTCTCTTGCTTCCTTAAGAAAAGAGCTTTCTATGGCAGGGACCCCTGGTGATGGAGAATCCCCTTCTCGCTTACAGCCTGACCCTTTTAGAGAAGCAAGCAGTCCAGGGATGACTCTATTGGAGCAATAGTGAATATCATGTTCAAGGCCTAGAGGCCCTCTACTACTTTGGCCTATGTGAGAATCTGACAGATTTTCTAGAGGTGGTATTTCTCTCAGGCCCTGCAGGCCAGGAAGGCAGACATCCTCAATCTTTTGTCTTTACAATGTAGGTTGAACTAAAGATTGGTACTGATATTGGTACTGATCTCTCAAGGTTTAGCTTGTGCCCCTAACATGCTACTGAAAGCGAATTAGGGGATGCCTTTGCATCTCCTGCTTCCTCAGAGGGGTGAAGCAGATACCATTGTCCAGTACGTCAGCTTATACTCAATGAAGTCTCTCTCTTTTAAAAAGTTCTTAAAGGCACCCCTGTTTTGAGTTCATTCGAAAGGCTTCTCTTGAGAATTTGACCCACAAGATGGTTTTCCTGGTCTGTATCGCCTCTGCCAGGTGAGTGTCAGAACTGCAGGGAGTTTTTCCTGGTCATTTTGTCATTGTCCATCACTGTAGTCTGTACTGTCCTTTCTCCCTTTCATCTTAACAAGGTTGTTGAATTGCCCTCCTTTTCCAAGAAGAACATTCAGGCAGACCTCTCAGTGCATTTGGTGAACATTAGGAGGGTGGTGGTAATAGACCTAACTCCTTCTCTGTCTGACCATCACTTTGCACTCTTTAGCGGTCTGAGGAAAGGACTGGCAGCAACCGAGATTTGCCCACTGGAGTGAGGCAGTTCTCATTTTACCTCCCATGTGGAATGCAGGGGCGGCTCTATAATGAGGCAACGTGAGGCGGCTGCCTCAAGCGGCAAAGTTTTGAGGGCAGCAAAAAATGCCCCCAAAATAGCCGCCTCACTTCGCCTTCTAAAGTTAAGAAAAAAAAAACAAGTGCACAAGTTGCTGCTGAGTACACTTTTCGGCAGCAGCAAACTCACTTTCTCCTCTTCCTGCAGCCACGGCTCCCGCCTCTTTGAACCGCGGCTGTGTGGGTGATCTGTAACTAAATGAAAGTGAAGCCAGTGCGGAGCCTTCCCGCCTCGATGAAGGATTCTGTGCAGCTTCGTCCCGCCCCCAAAGGAAGTTCCTTTGGGGCAGAACAAAGCTGCACGGGGTCCTTCATCGGGAAGGGTCTGCACCGGCTTCGCTTTCATTTAAGCTACAGATCACACCCACAGTT
The DNA here is from genome assembly GCA_033557465.1 of Ichthyophis bannanicus. Classification (NCBI taxonomy): domain Eukaryota; kingdom Metazoa; phylum Chordata; class Amphibia; order Gymnophiona; family Ichthyophiidae; genus Ichthyophis; species Ichthyophis bannanicus. The sequence goes on along the minus strand of CM066032.1, from coordinate 257,335,187 downwards.
CTAAGAGGCAGGAGCCGCGGCTGCAGGAAGAGGAGAGAGTCACAGTTTAATGGACAGTGAGTGAAGATTTTGGTAATTTAGAGCTGTATTCAATAATTTGCCTTCACATCCGTTATATGATAACTGTTGCTTTTTCTCTACGTTTTGTTATGAGCATAAAACATATTTCTCTATATACAACATATATATATTTTGGATAAAATAATATATATTTATACCTATACTAATGAAAACTTTAAAAGCTTTTGAAAAATAAGTTGGCGTTCTTGCCTGTTCCTCTGGTAGCTGTTTGGGAGCAGAAAGTCTGCATTAATTTTTTTCCTTTTATGGAACCAGTTTCCTGTATTTTTACTATGCTTAAAATATTTGTTTTATTAATGGTGGTCCAAATTCAGTCTAGCTCTAGGTTACCTTTTGGGGCCATATTTACATTCATTTTTATAATTTGTCCCTCTTATCACCCTTCTGACAGAACCAACAGAACACCTACAATACATTAGTAAATTTGTTTTTACCAGCAACAACTGGAATTTCCAATTTCTGTTATACCTCATCGGGCAGATGTAAAAAGAGATCACAAAAATACCTATACTTGTGTGTCAAGTACTTTAGTTTTCAGTTTACTTATTCCTACTGGGACACCTGTTGGGTTTTTATTTCACACTAGTAGAAATTAAAAATAAAAACATAATTTACTTTTAAATTGTTTTGACCTCCCTCTTAAGCATTGACTATATAGCAAAGTCTGTTTCACTAAATTTGAAAGCAGTAAGTGGGACTATAAATGCTACTTTCACAACTCTCTCATAATGGCTTTTAAAACTAGTTTCAAGCCAGTTATAAATGTGTTCCTTGTTAGCTAAGGACCATCTATTTCGCAGTTTTAAAAATATGTTTTCATATACTGCGAGGTGATATGTTCATACTTGAGAGGAATGTTATTACAGCAGTGACCCCTGGCAACCATAGAACAGTGCTAGGGAATTAGCCTCAGAGGGGAATTACCTCTGAACCAGTGAGGGTACTTCAGTCACCATGGCATTGGGGGGAGTGGGGGAGAGAGGTGAAATAAGTTTCCAAACTCATGGTGTATAGAAATGATGTAAGGACTCAATAGTGTAACTGAAATTTTTCTCAGTGTCAGACAGTAAGGTACAACAGTATTCACATCATACCATGGCTTCATATTGTTTTTAGATTTGATTACTTGCCATTCCATATGAAAGAAAGTTAAGCACAGTAGGTAGGCAATTCCCCTAAGAGGGCTGACAATCCTAAATTTGTACAGTAGGTGAGCTACACATATATTGAGTTCTCTCTGCTCTGTTAAATCAAATCTATACAATAAGTTGGTGAAGAAAGCAAAACAGATTATAGCTAAATGCAAATAGTGTTTACCAGGAGCCAGTACATCATCATACCAGATGTTTGGTTTAGTCTGAACTGATTCACTTTTCAAGCAATCTAGAATGCTAAAATTAGTTAAGATGAGTTTTGGGGTTTTTTTTAACATGATTAACTTCTTTAGGTCTTACAGTTGCATTAGAATTTAGATAGTTTTTCATAGCTTTTCTTAATGCTAACTTTGTGCGTTAATTTTGTTTTAGTTTTGCTCTTATGAATGATGCCTATTAAGATTTTCTCCTCTTGAGCTATATTTTTTTGGATTTGACATTTATTTTTCCAAATCTCAGCTTAAGGCAAGTTTAAAGTAGGCACACAAATTATTTTTTTGAGTTTCTACATAAATATTGTTTAGCAGTTAAGATTTACTGTGAAGAAGTGCAGTGTCATGCACTTGGGAAGCAGAAATCCAAGATAATTGTATGCGATAGGTAGCAAGAGTTTGGTGTGCACGAACCAGGAGAAGGACCTTGGAGTGATTGTTTCTGAGGATCTCAAGGTGGTGAAACAGTGCGACAAGGCGGTGGCAAAAGCCTGAATTACTAGCAGAAAGGAAGAGGTACTAATACCACTGTACAAGTCACTTGGGAGGCCTCACTTGGAATATTGTGTTCAGTTTTGGAGACCATATCTTGCAAAGGATATAAAAAGACAAAACTGTTAAGAGGAAGGCAACCAAAATAATTTGGAGACTGTGTCAGACTTAGGAGAAGAGACTTGAAGACCTAAATATGTACATTCTGGAGGAGAGGAGGGACAGGGGAGATATGATTCAGACCTTTAAATACTTTATTCATGAACAAACAAACCTCTTCCAAAGATGGGGAAGCTGTAAAACTAGAGGTCATAACATGAAGTTTCAGGGGGGTAAATTGAAAGGCAATGTCAGGAAATACTTTTTCACTAAAAGGGTGGTGGATGCTTGGAATGCCCTCCCGATGGAAGTGGTGGGGGCAAATACAGTGACAGAATTCAAAATGGCATGAGACGAACACAGTGGATTCTTTTATAGCAACAGGATAAAAATCAAAATAAACATAACTATCTCTTATATCTCAACAAATAGGGAAATGGGCTGATGGGGGTTAAGAATGGAAATAGGCTGATCGGGAGGTGGAGCTAGGACTGGTAATGGTCTGATTGGTGGGGTTAGGCCTGGAAATGGGCTGATTATCAGGGCTAGAACAGGAAATGGGCTGATTGGGGGGCTAGGACTTGAAATGAACTAATTGGGAGGGTTAGGACTGGTAATGGGCTGATGGGGGGCTAGCCCTGGAGCGGGCTGATAAGGGGGATAGGATTGGAAATGGGCTAATGGGGGAAGGGAGGAGAGTGCTGCTGGCCCTGGAAGTTAACTAGGGGCTAGGGCTACAAATGGGCTGATGCGGGGGGTGGGAGAATAGGACTGGAAGGGAGCGGATACTGAGAGGGTCTGCCAGGGGAAGGAGGGGGCAGGAAGGTAGCTGACACGGGGGAAGGAGGGGGTTGGAAAGGACTTATTAAAAGAGGGCTGCTACACAGTACTCAGTCCTGTGCTGCTGAAGTAAGCTATATTCTCCTGTTTTCTGTAAACACAAAGTACTGTTGAATTGTGTATCTCACTGTTTTTTGTGAACCGCGCTGATGCCTAATAGTGCGGTATATAAGAGTCTATAAATAAATAAATATTCTGATTTGATTTAAATTATAGCTCGCTGCTGCTGCTAGGCTCTAACTTATTATGAAATTTAAACTACAAGTTCTCTGCTGGGTTCCAAATTTAACCAGAAAGCTCTCTTCTGTGTTTTAAATTTAAACTAAAAGTACTTTGCTGATGCTAGACCCTGAGTGACTATTAAATTTAAACTACAAACTCTCTGCTGGGTATGAAATGTAACCAGAAAGTTCTCTTCTGTGTTTTAAATTTAAACTTAAACTGCTGCTACTAGGCCCTGACTGATTTAACAAAAAATAGTGGGTTCACAGATTAATTAGTTTTAATACAAATAATTCCTTTCAAAAAATTCCCAGAAGTATATACTCATAATTGCAGATCTAGAAGTAACAGTCCCCTTTTCTAGTCCTTCAAGACTGAGTATTGGGAAACTGCATCTCTTATTTAACTGCATGCGGAGTCTGGCTTCTTGGGGTTTCAGTTTAAATTTTGTCTACATATTTTTATTTTTACTTTAGATTGTGATTACTTATTCTGTACTTGGTGAGGGTCTGTGTTCTGAGTGTGTGACTGAGGCCAGGTATTCTGTTAACATGGAGTTTGTACATAAAGATCTATACTGTACTGTAGTAATTTGGCTTGTTCAGCTTTTCAAATAGGTGTATGGATGTTCCAAGGCCCATTGTAGTATTTACAGTGACCTTTTTTTAGATTGGCTCCTTATGTGAGTTTTGGAAGTTGGTGCTCATATGGTATGGTATGGTAGATGGTATGGTATGGTAGAGTTTTGTATTAGTTCACTCTATGCCTGGTATTGGAGAATGTTTGTTGTTGTTGTTAATGCGATGATCAGAATCCAGATTTTTTTTTTTTTAAGATATTGAGTTCTGTGGGTGAATGTCCTGGTACTGCTCTGCACCCACTGTGGATGCAAAACATATGTTGAAAAAGAAAAAGTAAGAACCATAATGCAGTTTATAACAACAAAATAAAAATGAGTTATAATTTAGTTTTATAAACTGTGCTGTTGTTCTCGCTCTCTTTTAGTTCCTTGGTGTGCAAACATCTTGCATTTCCTCCATATAATCTAATAGGCATTTTGGTTTGGTTCAGTCCCTGATTGGAGTTCTGAAAAAGCCCCGCCCCACCTCTACCGGGGGGGGGGGGTGCCATCTCATCCTTTGCCTCAGGCAGCAGATTGCCTTGAGCCGCCTCTGGTGGAATGCATATGACGGAGGAGGTAAAGGCTCACTCCAGTAGGGCATAGGCCTTCTCTTGGGCAGAATCTGCCTTGGTCTCCCTAGTGGACATCTGTAAGGCAGCTACTGTGTCTTCTCTGAGCACTTTTGTGAAGCACTGCAGGTTGCTTGTGGGAGATGGAGCAGATGGTCCCTTTGGCAGGACAGTTATCTCCAGAGTGGCATCTTCCTCCCATTCTGGATCTTGATTGCTTGAGTATGTCCCGCTCATCTGGACTGGTTTAGCAGGGTGAGAATGAAGGAGAAATTGTCTCTACTTGCTAATTTTCTTTCCTTGAATCCTGCTAGATTGGTCCAGGAACTACCCTGGAAGACTAGTCCTACAGGTTTGGGATACCTGATGCCTTTTCATGGAGTTGTCAGTATCTGTTTCTGACACAGAATTGAATTTGCTAAAAGAGCCAAATGATTTGTACATAGTTATAATTGCTGGGTATTAACTTGTGTAGTCTCTCTCTGAGCTTTTTAGTTTGTTCATTGCTTGGGAAGTTTCATACTGGCTGCTCAATACTGTACCAGGTGATGATATCACTGAAAGTTGCTCTGTTTTGCCTCCATCTGCTGGCTAAGGAGCAAAACCTATTCATCTGGAATAGTCTAGCAAGGTTTGGGGGAATAATATTAGCAAGTATGTAAACTTCTCCATAGATAAACACACAGTAGTTTTTCTCCATCCTTGAAGGTCTTAAATTTGTACCAAAGGCAGTGTTGGGAGTTTGTTTTTTCTAACAGTTCCCAATGCAGAAAGATCTAATGTCACTTAAAAAATGAGGAGAGAGAGAACCTCAGCCATGTATGTGCTGGTGAAGCATTAAGTTCTCAGGAAGTTAGTGTTTCCCAGAGTCTCAATCTGTGGAGCCTGCCTGTCATTGTTGAAGCATGTCACTATATGCAAATTCTCCAAGACCAAGCAGGAAGTCAGTCCTCACATATGGGTGACGTCGGCGCCGACGGAGCCCCCCTGCGGAGCATTTCCGCATCTTTCATAGAAAACCTTTGGGAATGCAGCGCGCATGCACGGTCCCCTTCCCGCCCAAGGGTGCCATCTTGCTCAGTCTTCTTTTTTCCGCAGAGCCCGACGGATGTATGTTCGTTTCACCCGAGGAAGAAGTTGATTTTCTCTGCGTTAACCTGTTTTTCTTCGGTTCAACACAGTTTCCCTTTCCCGCCTGGGCCCGATACATCGGTATCGAGCCTGGATCTCTTTTTTGGTTTTTGTCCTTAGTGACTAGCGTTCGCGCCATTTTTTATTTTTTCACTGGCAGCCCTGTCTTTTGACCTTGCAGGGGCCCTTTTTCCCCCGATGGCTGCCAGCGGGTTTAAAAAGTGTGATCGGTGTAAGAAACTTATGTCTCTCACCGACACACATGACTGGTGCCTCAGACCCGATCATGTCCCGATGATCTGTGGTCTGTGTGGGAATATGTCCTCTAAGGCGTTAAGGAGTCGGCAGCACCAAAAGGAAAGAATCTTCTCTGACTCCGTGTCCGGTAGGGCCCGGACCTCGTCAGAGGCCTCGACATCTCGGGACTCCAGCCCCGAGCAGCGTCGAGGCTCCTCTGAAAGGTGGTCTCCCTCGCGGGAGCATCAAAGAAGAAAAAACCCGCAAGGGTGGCGTCGGTGGACGCACTTGGCTCCTCGAGGGCCAAGTCGCATGGCCCCGAGCGCCGTCCCGGGTCTTCAGAGATGGAGAGGCCTGCAAAACAACCTCGTGTGGAGATGGAGTCCCCGGGTCACGTGAGTACTGTAGTCCTCGTGGACTTACCTCCAGGGGAGCCGACGTCGGGCCCTCGGGAGCTGCTGAGTCTCCTGAGCTCGGACTCAGGTTGACGGCCTTGGAGAGCAGCTTGGCTGCCTTCATGGAACAGCAGCGGGCACTGATCGCCGGTCTCACCGGTGCATCTGCCCCGACCACCGGGACATTGACGTCCAAGTCAACCCTGGAGGCCGAGCCGATCCTCGAGTCCATGCGAGCTTGAGTCGATCCTCGGCCAAGGTCCCCCTCGGCCTCCCGTTCGGGACCGAAGTTGTCAACACCGGTACCCTCGGCGTCAGGGCGGGTGGCATCGATGCCTGCCTGACCAGAGCCGCTCGATTCCTCCTCCGAGGAGTCCGGCTGGGAGACTGAGGATGAGGAGTCGCCCGACACCTTTCGGACTCGGTGCGTTCCTTCGGACTCGCCTGAGTCCGAGCCTCGGAGGAGGTCCCCCCCGGAGGATACCCGGTTCTCGGACTTCATGCGGGACATGGCCAAGGCTTTGGAATTCCCCGCAGATCCCGAGGAGGAGCCGAGGAGTTCGAGGCCCTACAGTATGACTCTCCTCCAAAGGAGGCCTTTACTTTTCCGGTTCCTCCGATGCTGGAACGGTTGCTCTTCCGCATGTGGGAGGCGCCGGCATTGACGCCGGTTTTAAGCAAGTGGGTCGATTCCATCTATCGAGTCCGCAAGAGCCCCGGGTTCCAAAAGGCACAATTATTGCACCACTCCATGGTTGTGGAATCGGCCATGCATCGTCTGAAAAGTCAGAAGATGCACTCCTTGATGCCTCCCGGCCGGGAGGCCCGGAACCTGGATGCCCTCGGTAAGAAGTGCTTCCAGGGCTCTATGCTTGCTTGCCGTGTCCAGACCTACCAGCTGTACATGGGCATGTACCTTCGAGACCTGGCAAAGGAGATTGTCGGGTTCTCTGCTGGTCTCTCCGAGGAACCTTTGCAGAGGTTCAATGCTCTGTCCTCCGGTATTCGTGAGTGCTCGAAGTTTATATCTCGAGCAGCCTATGATGGCTTCGAGGCTTCGGCCCGAGTAGCCGCGGCCGGCATTGGTGCACACCGTCAGGCTTGGCTACAGTCATCGGACCTCGAGCCATGGGTGCAGGACAAGTTGGTCAATGTCCCCTGCCGAGGTGAGAACCTCTTTGGCAAGCCCATGGCTGACAAGGCTGCAGAACTCGAGACCGAGACTCTTACCCGGACAAGGCTGTCCAGAAAAACCTCTGCCCCTTCTCAGAAGAAGAAGGGCTCAGGAAAAAAGACCTTTTACCCGAGGAAGTCATCTGCCTATAAACAGTACCCTCATTATCAGGCCTCTGTAGCTCCCCAACAGGGTCAGCAGGCCAAGGGGCAGGGATATGGGCCCTGTAGGCAGAAGGCCCCCAAGCCTCCTACTCTGGCTCCTGCTCAGCAGGGAGGGGGTTTTTGACTGCAGTGGCATAGCCTCTCCTCCTCAGCTGGCCCCTATCAGCACTGGAGGCAGCACTGGAGGCAGGCTGGCCCTGTTAGCCCTTCTGGACTATACTTAGAACCCAGGTATCCCTTGTGACGGCTGACCACCTGTGGGCAATCTCCTCCACTTCCACCAGGTACCCCCCTCCTATTTTCCAGGGGAGCCTCCCAGACTCCCTCTGCACAAGGACTTACTCCTGCAGGAGTTGGCAGGTCTTCTGAAGGAACAGGCAGTGGAACCGGTGCCCCACCACCTGAGAGGTCAAGGCTTCTATTCCAGGTACTTCCTGGTACCAAAAAGAACAGGAGGCCTCAGACCCATCCTAGACTTGCAAAACCTAAACAAGTTCCTGGAGAGGGAAAAGTTCAAGATGCTTACCCTTGGAATCCTGCTGCCCTACCTCCAGCAGGGAGATTGACTATGCTCCTTAGACCTGAAGGATGCTTATACTCACATCCTTATTCATCCAGACCACAGACAATATCTCAGTTTTGTAGTGGGAGGAAACCATTATCAGTACAGAGTACTGCCTTTTGGCCTTACATCCGCCCCCAGAGTATTCACCAAGTGCCTGGTGGTGGTAGCGGCCTACCTCAGGGTTCATGGCCTCTTTGTCTTTCCATATCTGGACGATTGGCTCATCAGGGGTCAATCCCCGCAAGAGGCCAATCAAGCCACCCTTCGTACTGTCGCTCTGCTTCAGCACCTGGGGTTTGTCATAAACTTCGCAAAGTCCAGTTTGCACCCCTCCCAGAACAGGGAGTTCATAGGAGCTCGACTGGAGACTTTTCAAGCAAAGGCCTTTCTTCCAGTGGACAGGGCCCACAGATGGATCTAGCCAGGCTATTCCACAGCAATTCTCTGGTCTCTGCCAGACAAGTCCTCAGACTCTTAGGCCACATGGCCTCCACGGTCCATGTAACTCCAAATGCCCGTCTTCACATGAGGCCAGCTCAATGGGGACTCAGGACTAAGTGGCATCAGGCCACAGGAAGCCTCGCGGACAAAGTGAGGGTATCCAGCCTACTACAGTCTTCTCTGCAGTGGTGGCTTCATCTTCCGAATCTAGTACAAGGGGTGCCTTTTCAGGCACCTCCACACTCTCAGGTCCTGACAACCGATGCTTCTCTTCAAGGTTGGGGTGCACATTGCCAAGGGGCATGTATTCATGGCCTGTGGACTCCTTGGGAGGCCGCACAGCAGATCAATCTCTTAGAACTGAGAGCTATCCGCTTAGCCCTTTCTCCCATCTCATCTCTCGCCAGTCCGAGTTGGTGCAGACGGAGAATCAAGTTGCTATGTTCTATGTGAACAAACAAGGGGGCACAGGGTCCCGACCTCTATGTCAGGAAGCACAGAAGCTGTGCTCATGGGCAGTCAATCACGGCATTCTTCTCAAAACGGTCTATCTCCCAGGTCAGGAGAATTACCTGGCAGACAGATTGAGCAGGATCCTGCAGCCCCACGAATGGCAGTTGAATCCTTTTGTGGTTCAACAGATCTTCCTGCGATGGGGTCTTCCAAACATAGATCTCTTTGCCAGTCCTCTGAACCATCAACTTCCCAGGTTCTGTTCCAGACAACCACATCCTCTCAGAGTAGCAGCGGATGCGTTTCTCATTCCATGGTCTTCAGGCCTCCTCTATGCGTTTCCTCCCACACCTCTAGTGTCCAAGACACTATTCAAGGTGATCCGGGACAAGGTCTCAGTGATTCTGGTGGCCCCCAGGTGGCCAAGGTAACCCTGGTTCCCACTACCGTTGCAACTAGCGGTAGACACTCCTCTTCCTCTGGGGATGCAACCCGATCTTCTGTCTCAGGAGCAGGGATCTCTCTTGCACCCCAATCTCCAGTCCCTCAATTTGATGGCCTGGCTGCTGAAAGGGTAGTCCTAGCGCCTTTACTACTACCTAGGGAAGTGGAGGACGTAGTCTTGGCCTCTAGGAGGCAGTCCACCAGAAAGTTGTATGCCCTTAAGTGGCGTAGGTTCTCTACCTGGTGTACTCAACATAACGAGAATCCCTTCTCGTGCCTGGTACCAGTGGTGCTGCAGTATTTGCTTCACCTGTCCAACCTAGGCCTTAAGTCCAATTCTGTTAGAGTTCATCTTAGTGCTCTTTCAGCACACTGCTCACAAGTGGAGGGCCAGTCTCTATCCGGCCATCTTTTGGTGGCTCGCTTCCTCAGAGGCCTGCTTTTGCTTAAGCCTCCAGTGCGTCCACCTGCCCCTGAATGGGATTTAAATGTGGTCTTGCAACGGCTTACTTGCCCACCATTTGAACCTATGGCTACTTGCCCTCTGCGTTTTCTATCCTGAACAGTGCTATTTCTGGTAGCCCTTACCTCAGCAAGGCGAGTGAGTGAGCTTCAGGCCCTAGTATCAGAAGCTCCCTATACTAGGTTCTATAGGAACAGGGTAGTCTTACGGACTCACCCTAAGTTCCTTCCAAAGGTTGTCTCCTCCTTCCACCTCAATCAGGAGGTGGTTCTTCCGACTTTCTTTCCCAGGCCTCATGCTAGCCGGGCCGAGATGGTCTTGCATACCCTGGACTGTAGGAGGGGGTTGTCCTTCTACCTTGACCGTACGCGGGAGCACCGGAGGGCGGTTCAGTTCTTTGTCTCTTATGACCCCAATAAGTTGGGGTTGGCTGTCTCCAAGCGTACTTTGTCCATATGGGTAGCTGACTGCATCGCCTGGGCTTACAGGGCAGCCAGCCTCTTGTTGCAGGGTCGAGTTACGGCTCACCGTGTCAGGGCGAAGGCTGCGTCAAGGCTCCTCTCCGCTCTGTTCCGTTGGCAGTCATCTGCCAGGCCACTACTTGGTCTTCAAGCCAGACTTTTGCGGCCCACTACTGCCTTGAGAGGGAGTCCCGCAGGGACAGTGCTTTCGGGCAAGCGGTACTCCATAATCTCTTTGGGGTCTAGGCAACTCCTACCCTCCAGCCCTGGTGTTGGGCTACCTTTCGGGGGCGTTGTCAGAGAAGATTCTGTTCTTGCATGCTGAGGCTCTAGAGCAGGGGTCACCAGCCTCCAGGGGGCCGTGGGCCGCACAGCCGACTACCGGCAGACTCGCGGGCCGCACCCCCCTCCTCCCCCCCGCTCGTGCGCGCGAAAAAAAACCCTGCTCATACCTGTACTTTATTTTCCCATGTCAGCTCCCTCCCTTTTTCTGCAGCCGCGGCTCCCTGCCTCTTAGGGAACCGCGGCTGTGCTTGTAAAATCATCGCGGAGCCCTTCCTGTCTTGACGGGCTCCGTGCAGCATTGTCCCGCCTCTAAAGGAAGTTGTTTACCACTTCCTTTGGAGGCGGGACAATGCTGCACGGAGCCCGTCAAGACAGGAAGGGCTCCGCGATGATTTTACAAGCACAGCCGCGGTTCCCTAAGAGGCAGGGAGCCGCGGCTGCAGAAGAAGGAGTTGGTGAGTTGCCTTGGCGGGCCGCACCGGGGTAGAGTCTCGCGGGCCGCACTGAGGGACCTCGCGGGCCGCAGGTTGGTGACCCCTGCTCTAGAGGGAGCTCATTATTTCAGTTTGGGGCCTCTGGTAGCCCTGAGCTGGGGAGTCCCATATGTGAGGACTGACTTCCTGCTTGGTCCTGGAGAAAGAGTAATTACTCACCTGTAACAGGTGTTCTCCAGGAGCAGCAGGAATCAGTCCTCACAACCCTCCTGAGGCAGCCAAGGAGATAGCTGTGGGTAATCCTCCCCCAGGCCATGAGGTTTTACATAATAATCAGCTTGCTAAGAGAAGACATAGAGGTTTCAGTAGGCACCCTCCCCCAGGCCTGAGCTGCAGTGAAACAAACCTGAGCACAATAACCCCCCGCCCAGAAACCAGCAGACCAGAGCATACCAGTTTGGACAGGTCACTCAGGAATGCTCTATGATAACTCCCCCCTCCCCCCCAGGGGCTACTGATTGGTGGACAGGGGATACCTGAGACGAATGAGAAGGTAGAATGACTTTTGAAAATGTACTGTATATAAGGCAATGTATGACGTCCTTCGGGACCCAGAATCTTTGTGCAGGGTGCCGGCTCTCTGTCTGGGCCTGTGTACACATTAAAGTTCTGATTTGCATACTAGTCTGTCCGTCTTCCTTCTGTGGGTGAGAGTGAGAGAGAGAGCATACTTTCAAGCCGTTTAGCTGCTTCACTCCCTCCTCCCCTTGGAGTTGAAGTCATATGATTTATTTTTGCTGTCTTTTAGCTATGTCATCAGACTGAGCAAGATGGCACCCTTGGGCGGGAAGGGGACCGCGCATGCGCGCTGCATTCCCAAAGGCTTTCTATGAAAGCTGGGGAAATGCTCCGCACGGGGGCTCCGTCGGCACCGACGTCACCCATATGTGAGGACTGATTCCTGCTGCTCCTGGAGAACACCTGTTACAGGTGAGTAACTACTCTTTATTAAATTTGCACAGAATTCTGGGAAATGATGCACCATTTCCGGGAAAAAATGTAATTTTCTTTTAAGGGTTCTTTGAATGACAGTAGTATTTGTTTTACATTGTGAGTAAAATTCTAACAATGTTCTTGTTTGAAAGAATTGATTTTTAGGAGCTGTGGAATTACCTCCCCTATGCTTAGAGAGCTGCTTAACAGGGGACAGGGCAGGCATGTGCTGATAGGCTCTTAGCTTTTGTTGTGAGGAGAGAATAGTTAAGAGAAATGGTTAGTTGAAACCTTGTCTGATTTGAAAAGGAAGTACCTCAAATGACATTACTTAAGCATAGATTGGAGTGGAGGAGTAGCCTAGTGGTTAGAGCAACAGCCTAGTACCCAGAAGATAAAGGGTTCAATTCCCACTGGCACTCCTTGTGACCTTGGGCAAGTCACTCCATTGCCTTGGAAGAAAAGACTGGCCAAGAAAAACCAGAGGTAGCTGGGTCACTATGAGTCAACACTGACTTGATGGCGCTAAAATAATTTTTAAAAAAAGCATAATTTATTTGTGTTATATAGTGCTGCTAGTTTCAGAAACATAATGAATGTGTTACTTATTCTTCAGATGTCTGAGATTTTTGGATTTTTTTCCCAGAATTTGAGAGAAGAATGTGGCTTCTCCCCACCTCACTAATTTGTTTTGTTAGAGGTCTTGGGTCATATGGATTTTCAAATGTTAAAAATGGGGTCATGTCAGCAAAATGTTTTTTTGAAGCACCTTCATAAAGCTACTTTTTCTTTGTTGGTTATTCTACTTAATTATATACCACATCCAGTAAGTTCAAGGCAGGACACAGTGAAAACTCAAACAAGTGAGGAAAGCATGCATAGCATGGTCCATGGAATTATTTCCAACCCCTGTGTGTGTTTGTGTGCACACGCAAGTGCATCTGTGTGTATATTTATATCTGTGTTTCTCCTTGTGTCTGTGATTGGGAGGGGAGATGAGGGAGGGCTGTTTGACAGATGCAGTTCTGTAATCACTAACAGGCCGATGTGGAAAAATAGTATGGCCTTTAAGCACAGATAACGCCACATTTAAGCACACTTTAAACACTTATAAGCTAATGTCAAATGCAGAAAAGAGACACAAGCATAAACAGCGACAAAAAAACTAGTGCACAATTAACGCCAAGAGTATTTAAATGCATTTAAATGATAGGCATATGAGCTGCACATAATCAACTGGAAAGCAAATAATGGCTGTGCCCAGTGCAGAAACAGGCTTAGAGGTTTTTGCAGCCAGTCTTAGCTGCACTATCTCTACACTTGCCTCTGTAGTAGCTTAAACACTAGTGCATGCCCCCAACAGTATTTTGATGGTTTCGGGTGCTTTCCCCAATGCCTGGATCGTCTTACCCTCAGATGATCCAGGCATGGGGCAAAGCTCCCGATGCCATCAAAATACTGAAAAATCCAAATATATAGAAAAAAACTGAGGTCTGCTACAACTAAAGCAGCAATCAATAAAGGAAAACCAAAAATAGTAGAACAAAAGCTTAAACTGTTTTATGTCAGAATGTTTGTCGTGAGAAAAGAATTTCCTCAAGAAACAAACCATTCCTTTTAATCAGTTTAAAACGATGTTCACAACACCAGTAAAGATGTGCCAAACACAAATCAACATTTGCCCAGCACAAAATTAATAAAAGTAGCACTTTGCTGATAGTTATAGATCTCCAGTCAAGGCCATTCAAAGAGACTTCAAAAGCTCTGAACTCCCAGTGCATGTATGAAGCTGTCCACTTCTGTTATATGTGAACACAGTACTGCATTTCAGGCTCTCTTCTCAATTCCATGAGCTCTGTGTTAATGCTCAATAATGAAAGCTTCATAAACAGTGAATGAAATGCCATATGAAGGGCTAAACTCCTGTTTTAAGCACCCGTACAAAATTCCACATGTGATGTCACTGGTCTAGAGCACTTGACTTATTCAATAGTAAAAGTGCCAATCAGGACTGAAGAACAGAACACAGTCGATCACATCTTCCAGCTCTAGGATACTCAGGAGATCAACCTCTTCACCTCCCCGCTCAATGCACAAGTCCCTCAGTTTTGCTCCAGGTGCCTTCTCCATACCATGAGGCCCTGAATGCATTCCTTCTCCATTGGGGAACAGGTCTGCTCTATGCTTTCCCACCCATTCACTCATTGCCAAGACACTACTCGAGCTGCAAGCTGACAGGGAAACCGTGATCCTGGTAACTCCATTCTGGCCCTGACAGCCCTGGTTTCCCATGCTTCTTCATCTAGCTCAGTCTCAGCCCCTTCGCCTGGGGTATACCCCAGACGTGCTCTTGCAGAACCAGGGAGTGCTACTTCATTCCAGTGTCTGTGATTAACAGCTTGGATGCTGAAGGTCTAGTCCTTTCTGATCTTAATTTACCAGATGCTGTTACTGACATCTTGTTGGCTTCCCAGAAGGCCACTACCCATTGTACCTATGCCTTTAAGTGGCGCCACTTTGTGCTTTGGTGCACTCAGCATGCACTCGACCACTTCACTTGCCTGACAGAATCTCTCTTTCTCCGAGAACAAGCAGGAAGTCAGCCCTCACATATGGGTGACATCGGCACCGACGGAGCCCTCGCAGAAGCATCCCCCCAACTTTCAAAGAAAACCTTTGGGAGATGCCACCACGCATGCGCGGTCCCCTTCCCGCCCAAGGGTGCCATCTTGCTCCTTTTTTCCGTGGAGCCCTTCAGACGCTGTCTGACTTTCTCCCGAAAAAAGGCCACCACCCGCACCATCCAGGTTCTGCAACACTTGGGCTTCGTCATAAATTACCCCAAGTCTCACCTCCTCCCAACACAATGCCTGCCCAAGGACCGGGCTGATCATCTCAGATCTTTCGCTTGAGATGTACAGCACCGTCCTTCAGTGCCTGCCCGGCACCTTCTGTGTCTCCTTGGGCACATGGCCTCCACAGTCCACGTCACCCCAGTCCACATGACAGCGGCGCAGTGGTGTCTCCGGGACCAGTGGTCTCAGGCCACAGGCCGCCTCCAAGACAGGGTTGCAGTGACCCGCCAGTTGGCAGATTTCCTGGTCTGGTGGCAGTCACCCCAACACCTAGAAGCAGGCATGCCCTTCCAAACTCCCAGCCACTCGAGGGTCCTCACCACGGACTCCTCCCTGCTTGGCTGGGGAGCTCACTACGGAGCCCTCCGCTCTCAGGGCACCTGGTCACCAGACAAGAGCACCCAACAGTTCAACCTCCTGAAGTTCCGAGCCATACACCTCGCTCTGAGGGTTTTTTGTCACCATCTATGCCACCAGCCGGTCCTGGTCCAGACGGACAACCAGATGGCAATGTTCTACGTGAATAATCAAGGGGGCACTGGGTCTCTGCTTGTACGCAGTCTAACAGGGTATCCTCCTGAGGGCAGTTTACTTACCAGACCAGGACAATCTGCTGGCCGACAGGCTCAGCAGGGTTTTCCAGCCGCATGAGTGGCAGCTGGACCCCAGGATAGCCATTCTGCTTTTCCGGCTCGGGGGGGAACCTGTGATGGACTTGTTTGCCAGTCCAGACAACTTTCAGTTGTCCTGCTTCTGCTCCCGGCAGGCCCACCCCTCCAGGGTGGCAGCGGATGCGTTTCTAGTCTCGTGGTCTTAAGGCCTCATGTACGCCTTCCCTCCAACGTCGCTGATCGCCAAGACCTTGTTCAGAACCCTGCGTGACAGGGCCTCGCTCATCCTGATAGCTCCCAGGTGGCCCAGGCAGCCATGGTTCCCGCTGCTTCTGCAGTTGACAATGGAGGCCCCCATCCCCTTGGACACCTCCCTGGGACTCCTATCTCAGGAGGTGAGCTCTCTCTTGCACCCCAACCTGGGGTCTCTCTTATTGAAAGCGTGGCTGCTGAGAGGGTGACTCTCGCCCCCCTCAACCTTCTGGTTGAAGTCGAAGACATTCTGCTGGCGCCTCGCAAGGCCTCTACTAGGAAGGCGTACGCACTCTAATGGCACAGGTTCTCTGCTGTACCTATCATGGGGCTGATCCCTTCTCCTGCCCGGTGGTTTTGGTGTTGCAGTGCCGTCTACACCTTTCCCAATCCGGACTCAAGGTGCCTTGGCAGCGCATCACCACCCGCCCTTCGAGCCTCTGGCTATTTGCCACCTTTGCTACCTTTCTTGGAAGGTGGTTTTCCTGGTTGCGCTCACCTCCGCTCGCAGAGTTAACGAGCTCCAGGCCCTTGTGTTAGAGGCACCCTATACCAGGTTCTACAAGAACAGGGTGGTGCTGCGCACCCACCCCAAGTTCCTGCCAAAGGTAGTATTGCCCTTCCACCTTAATCAGGAAGTGGTGCTTCCTACTTTCTTCCCAAGACCTCTCTCCAGTCAGGCAGAGACGGTCCTTCACACATTGGACTGTAAGAGGGCCTTATACTTCTACATCCAACGCACCCAAGGCCACTCAATCTTCTCAGCTTTTCATCTCCTATGACCCCAGTAGGCTGATGGAGGCGGTGACCAAGTGTACACTGTTCACATGGGTGGCGGACTGTATCGCCTTTGCTTATGGGCAGGCGAGGCTCCCACTGGAAGGCCGCATCACGGCACACCGTGTCTGGGCCATGGCTGCTTCCATGGCAAACTTGTCCCGATGGTGGACATCTGCCGGGCCACCACCAGGTTTTCAATCCATACTTTCGCAGCACATTACTGCCTGGAGATAGAGTCCCGACGGGACAGTGCCTTCGGCCAGGCCGTGCTTCGTAACCTTTTCGTGGTTTAGGCAACTCCTACCCTCCAACCCTTCTGTGTTCAGGCTACCGGAGCGCTGGTTTCATTGGACCCAGGGGTCCTACTGTGGTCTGTGTGCACGGACTCAATTGCTGCTGCTTGCATCTCCCCTTGCCGGGAGCCCTGTTTTTGCTATTGGTTTTTGGTAGCCTGTAGCTGGGTAGTCCCATATGTGAGGACTGACTTCCTGCTTGGTCCTGGAGAAAGAGTAGTTACTCACCTGTAACAGGTGTTCTCCGGGGACAACAGGAATCAGTCCTCGCAACCCTCCCTCCTCCCCTTGTAGTTGCTACTGTACCATCTTTTATTTTTGCCATCTTTTAGCTATGTCATCTGACTGAGCAGCTACTGAGCCTGCTTCTACACATCCATTAGTAGACCGCTACATACAAGGTCTCCTCTTAACTAAACCACTGATCCGGCCCCTGACGGTCACTTGGGACCTCATCGTGGTACTTGCTCAACTTCTTAAACCTCCATTTGAGACGATCACTAGTGCCACTCTCAGATTCCTCATGTGGAAGTCACCTTCCTCGTTGTGCTTACTTCGGCTCGCCGGGTCAGAAGCCTTAGTGGCTCATGCTCCTTATATGTGTTTTCACCATGACAAGATGGTCCTGAGGACACATCCACTTTTCTTCCCAATGGTCATCTCTTCTTTCCACCTCAATCAGTCGGTCGTTCTTCCGACCTTTTTTCCTAAACTGCATGCTTCTAGGGCTGAGGCCATGCTCATACCCTAGATTGCAAATGAGCTCTGGCTTATTACCTTGACAGATCCAAAGTACACAGACAATCATCGCAGTTATTCATTTATTTTGATCCTGATAGGCTGGGTCTTCCCGTGACCAAGCGTACCCTTTCTCGTTGGATAGCAGACTGCATTTCCTTTGCATATGCTCAGGCAGGTATTTCATTAAAGGATCATGCTACCACTCATAATGTCCAAACCATGGCTACATCTTTAGCTCATCTACACTCTGTTCCTATAACAGAGATCTGCTGGGCTGCCACACAGTCTTCACTCCACACCTTTGCAGCCCATTACTGTCTGGACAAGAACTCTTGTAGGGACAATAACTTTGACCAAGCCATACTCCAGCACCTCTTTTGGACTTAGCTACATGTCTTTCCCACCGGCCCTCTGTCTTCTAGTCTACCATCACACTTGAGTCCAGGGGAGTGTGCTCGGGATGCTGAGTTCTTCATTCCCCTTGACCCTCGCATTATTCTTCAGTGATTTTTTTTTCTCATTCCCAGCGAGCTTGTCTCTTCACAGTTTCCGATAGCCTGGAGCTCTGGAGTCCCATATGTGAAGTCTGCATTCCTACTTGTTCCTGGAAATAGCGTCGTTACTCACCTGTAGCAGGTGATCTTCCGGAACAGTAGGAATCAGTCTTCAGAACCTGCCCTCCCCAAGGAGTTGTACATTTTTCTTCTAAGTTTGAACTTTACTGAGGAAAATAGTTGGGAGGTGGGAAGGAATGCATGGAGGCATGCTCCCAAAGGCTTCCTATTGGAAGCCGGGGAGTGTTCCCACATGGGCTCCATCGGAGGACGTCACCTGTATGTGATGATTGATTCCTGCTTTTCTGGAGATCACCTACTACAGGTGAGTAACTATGCTTTCATGGCGCTATCTGCTGGAGAAATGCTGTGTACACTCCAACAGATAGTGCAGCATTAGCTATAAAAGATGAGCATTATTTGGATTAACGCCTGGTGTTAGCTTCAAAAGCCTAGCACCCTTTAGTAGATATACCTGAGTGTTTATATGTATTCTCTAGTGTCAAATACTTGTAATGAATATGGACAATCAAGTGACAGTGTTTTACATCAACAAGCAAGGAAGCGAATGGTCTCTGTGACTTTCAAGAAGCAGCATAAACTTGGGACTTTTGAATTGCTATGTAATTTTGAGACATGCAGCCACTTACATTTCAATGACTCAAAGCCAATTCTCAAACTTTTAAAAGTATTTTTTGGAAGCAAGGCACTCCTCAAATAGACTTGTTTCCCAGCAGTAAGCATGCATAGCTGCCCCTCTTTTGTTCGATACACGCAGCTCCAGCTCAACTGGCACAGGATGTACTAGCCATAAATTTGGACTTGGCTCCTCTACTACATTTATCACCCATCCTTTTGATAGCCAAGACCCTACATAAGTTCCAAAGGAAAGCCGGTAAACTGATTTTTGAGAATTAAAAAAATACTCTACTCTTCCTCTATGCAGGCTTCAAATCTTTCCAGTCTTAATGCAAGACAAAGTTACCTAGAGGTGGGTCCCAGAGTAGTCAACTGCATTAAAATTTGTTTGACTGATGAGACAATAGAGGGTGGTGGTAAACAACATTCATTTGGAAGAAAAAGGTAAGTTGAGTTCCTTGTAGAGTCATGACACAAAGATCTGCAACAGAGTGTACATCCCTGAGGGACTAGACAAAATGAGAAGTGATTTATAGAAACTAGTTGAATATTGATTGAATGCTTGGCCTTTGATCTTTAATGTGAATACGTGGAGACTGCTACTTTTTGGGTGCAGAAACCCAAGGGTTTGTGATAGGAGGGGAGAGGCCAATTTTTCATGGATCAGGAGAAGAGACCTTGGAGTATTTGTTTCATCACCTTGAAATCCTCAGACACTATGGGCCTGATAGTCAGCTGTCCAGATCTCCGAAGAGCTATGTGCCAATGGGCACATAGCCCTTCCTGCTGACCTCTAAACCAGATATTCTCTGTGAACAAGCAGGAAGTCAGTCCTCACATATGGGTGACATTGACGCAGACCGAGCCCTGCACAGAAGCTTCTCCCAAGCTTTCAAAGAAATCCTTTGGGGGATGCACGACGCATGCATGGTCCCCTTCTCGCCCAAAGGTGCCATCTTGCCTCAGTCTTCTTTTTTACCCAACGTGTGCCTGATTCCCCTAGAAAGAGTCAGTTATCTTGGAAATTTTCTTCCCCAGTTGCACCGGTTCCTTTCCTGCCCTCAAGCTCGCTTGCCTCAGCATTGCGTCTCGAGTGTTTTTCGTTTTTTCCTACTTTTTTGACTGGCACAGTTTTGCTCCTTTTTTTACTGGCAGAGCCACGGGCCTTTGACCTTGCTGGGGCCCTTTTCCACCCCATGGTTTCTGCCATCAGCTTCAAAAAGTGTGATTGGTGCTCAAGGACCATGTCCTTCACCAACACACACAACTGCTGCCTTGGGACAGACCACGATTGTTGGACTATGGCTTCTGTAAAAAGATGATCTCCAAGGCCATTAAGAGTCATCAACAGCAGCACGATAAGATCTTCCAAAGGTCCGACTCTGCTTCGGAGTCTCCAGCAACACCGCGCTCTAAGCCCCCATCAGGGATCCAAGAAACATAGAAATATGACAACAGAAAAAGACCACATGGCCTATCTAGTCTGTCCTTCCATATCAACAACTACAACAGTCCCCCTTTTTTCCTTTAGAGATCCTCTGTGTTTGTTCCATGCTTTTTTGAATTCAGATACTGTCCTCGTCTCTACCACCTCCACTGGGAGACTATTCCACGGATCCACCACTCTTTCCGTAAAGAAATATTTCCGCATATCACTCCTGAATCCGTCCCCCTTCACCCTCATCCCATGTCCCCTCGTAGCAGAACTTGCTTTCAATCAAAAGAGGCTCCCCCCTGTACATTTATGCCACGGAGGTATTTAAACATCTCAATCATATCACCTCTATCCCGCCTTTCCTCTAAGGTGTACATATTAAGATCCTTAAGTCTGTCCTCATATGCTTTATAATGAAGACCACTAACCATTTTAGTAGCCACCCTCTGTATGGACTCCATCCTGTTTATATCCTTTTGAAGGTGCGGTCTCCAGAATTGCACACTATACTTCAAAGTGACCCTGCCGCCGCCTCCGACAGACCATGAGTCCTCCGAGCAGAGCACTCTGGAGGTAGAGAAGAAGAAGAAGTTCTGAAGGGCTGTGTCCGTGGATGAGTTGGGGAAGGCGGGTAAATCTCGCACCCGGTTCCACAGTTCACACCATGTGTCCGAGACATCAGAGCGGGAGCGGCCTACAAAATCGCCCAAAAAGAAGCATCGGCCTCTGGTGACCAACCTCTGACCCCCAAGGCCATCCTGGTAAAGCACTCCCCCTCATTGGAGCCAGCGCCAGGCCTGAGAGCCTCGGTGCCCGCACTGGAGACTGCAGAGCCATCTGGCCTGATGATCAGAATGGCGACCTTTGAGCACAGCCTGTCTGCCTTCATCGCCCTGTACTGAGTGTTGATACCCGAATCCCCCATGTCATCGACTCGAGGACCTCCCCGGCCATCAAGCCAATCCTTGAGCCCCATGTGCCTCTAGTCAATCCTCGACATTGGTTCCGATCCCAGTCCCGATCCTCTGGACCAAGGTCTTCCCTGATGACTGGCTACAGCTCTACCCACAGAGCCTCCAAGAGGCATGGACTTTCTCAAATTTGTGTGGGACATGTCAAAGGCATTATCATTTGACACTGAGTCGGAGGAGGACCTTCGCACAGAGGAGCTCGAGATCCTCCAAGTCCCCTCCGAAGGAGGCACTTACAGTGCTTGTGCCCCCGATCCTGGAGCTGCTGCTCTTCTGCATGTGAAAACACCTGCATCAGTGCCCATCATGAGCAGATGGCTGGACTCGATGTATCGGGACCTCCGGAGCCAAGGTTTTGAGAAAGCACAACTGCCATACATCTCCATGGTGGTGGAGTCGCCCATGCATCGGCTCAAGAGCTAAAAGACACACTCCTCTGTACCCCTAGGTAGGGGGGCCCGTGCTTTGGATGCCTTGGACAGAAAGTGCTACCAGGGCTCGATGCTCATCAGCTGGATCCAGGCATACCAGCTGTACATAGGCAAGTACCTGAAGGACCTGGTGAAGGAACTTGGCGGGTTCTCAGCTGGTCTCTCCGAGTAACCCTCCAGCGGTTTCAGAGCCTGTCCTCTGCAGTCAGAGAGTGCTCCTAATTCATGACTCGAGCAGCCTATGATGGCTTCAATTCATCGGCTAGAGTAGCCGCGACAGGCATTGGTGCCTGACGCCAGGGTGGGCTGAAATCTTCCGACCTGGAGCAAAATGGGTTCAGGACAAATTGGTCGATGTCCCTTAGGTTTGCCGAAGAGGTTCTCTCCTTATGATGGATAAGGCTGTAGAGTTGGAGTACGAGTTCCTGATGAGGATTAGGCTCTCCAAGAAGACCGCTACCCTTCCCCGACGGAAGGCTCTGAGTAGAAAGCCCCCTTACTTGAGGAAGGGAAGAGCTTACAGAAGCTACCCTCACTATCAGGCCTCCCCAGAAGGTTCAGCAGGCCAAGGGACAAGGGCATGGCCCTCGTAAACCCAGTACTCCAAAACCCAGGCTCTGGCTCAGCCTAGTGAGAGTTTTAGACTCATTGGGCATAACCTCTCCACCCCTAGGAGGCCCACCCCAGCAGCCCACAGGGGGCGTCTTATCCTGTTTGCCCACAGGTGGCCAACCATCACCACAGACACCTGGCCCCTTCTGGTGGTCAAGAGAGGACTACCTCCTCCACTTGGAGCAGACTCCTCCTCCATTCTTCTCGGGGGAGCCCTCCAGGACTCCCCTCCACCAGACCAAGCTACTCCAGCGGTGGAGTCGGACCTCAATGTGGTGCTATCCAAGCTCACTGGGCCACTGTTCAAGCCCCTGGCTACCTGCCACCTCCAGTACTCTCATGAAAGGTTGTCTTCCTAGTAGCGCTCACGTCCGCTTGCAGTATCAGCGAGCTTCAGTTGTTAGTAGCCGATCCACCATATACAAGGTTCTATAAAAACAGTGTGGTGCTCCACACGCGCTCCGTTCCGTCCTAAGGTGGTGTCCCCATTCCACCTCAATCAGGAGGTGGTACTCCCCACCTTCTTTCCACGGCCTCACACCAGCTGGGCTGAGACCATACTGCATACCCTGGATTGTAAGAGGGCCCTGTTCTTCTGCCTTCAAAGTACCCAGGGCCACCACAAAGCCTCTCAGCTTTTCGTCTCCTATGACCCCAGTCTACTGGGGCAAGCGGTGACCAAGCAAACTCTGTCACTTCAGTGACAGACTGCATCGCCCTAACCTATTAGCAGGCTGGGCTCTCGCTGGAACAGTGGGTCACAGCGCACAGCGTCAAGGCTATGGCAGTGTCTGTGGCAAACCTGCATTCTGTACCTTTGTTGGATATCTGCCAAGCCGCCACCTGGTCTTCAGTCCCCACAGCTCATTACTACCTGGAGAGGGAGTCCCGACGGGACTGCGCCTTTGGCCAGGCTGTTCTCCGTCATCTGTTTGGGGTGTAGGCAATTCCTGTCCTCGGACCCGTCTGTGCTCAGGCTACCGGTTCTCACTGGAAATTTGGGTCTCTTGAGAGTCTGTCTCCTTAAAACTCATCTAAGGCATTTACACAGTTTACTGGGCTGTGAACCATGTAAATGCCTTTCGAATATAGGGCCCTGTGTGACAAGGTATGGCCAAAGCCAGAAGAATGCTAGACTGCACCGAGAGGGGCATAATCAGCAAGGAGGAGGAGGTGGTGATAATGCTCTGGTAAGACCTCACTTAGGGGTATGTTTACTAAGCCGTCGCAGCGGTGGTATTATCGTGCAATAAATGATGTTATTGCGCGATTACGCAGCTGCGGCGTTAAGGCACACTAACGCTGTGAAATCCAGCGCTGAAGGGTGGAGTAAGGCTTCCCAGAGGGCAGAGAGAAGGGGTCAATGGGCGGAGAGTGGGCAATGAGTGGCTCCTTGCACACTAACGCCGTGAAATGAAGGGCAGAAAATTAGTGCGAGTGAAACCCTCGCGCTTGGCACATTTGCAGGAAAGAGAAACCAATTCAGTCAGCAATGTACAGCAAAGCCAGGGAAACCCCAAAACGTGATAGTAGTGATACATGTGCACGGAACAAAAAGGCAAATAAACATAGAAAATGACCTGAACCACATTTAAAATCCCAATAACCAAGCTGGCCAATAGTGATATTAATGAGAAACATAAAGAAACACTACTGAGAAGCATAAAAAAGAAGATATCATGTTTGGAAGGGTCTATGTTCTGTCCCCCTACAAGGTGAATGATCCCACATTGAAATAGCAGTGATCAGGGTTTTCCCTTTATATTGGGTAGGTTTGTTATGGCATGCACATGTGCCGCAACAGCAGGGTGGGCATGTAGGAAAGGGCAACTGTACAGATGCTGGAAATGGGATTCAGAGGGCTGCAGGCGGCACATGCTGTGGTGCAGTTGGGGCACAGTGCGGACTAGGCAGATGCCTAGGTGGCACATAGGAATGCTGAAACTGTAGAGCAGCCAGACAGCAACTGATGAGGGTCCAACATGGGCACGAGTGTTTTTCTCACAGTGTCACAGGGCAGAGGAGGAGGCAGAAGAGGATGATGGGGACATGGAGTATGGGAGGGGAGGGTGAGAGTGTGTGTGATGTTTTGGGGGGTGAGGAGGAGAGCATGGAGGGTGGCGAGGGTGGGTGGGAGGTGCCGGGGGGAGGAGGTGGGAGGGAACACAGGACAGCACAGTGCACTGTGGGTCCCTGCCAGCTGCCGCATGTGTGTGGCGATGGTGCCCATCTGGGTGTAGCTATGCCACCCATTGCCACAGACAGGGCCCACGCACATGCCACCACACAGACACCTGGCACCTTGTGTGTATGTGGTGGCAGGTGCGTCCAGGACCTGTATGTGGCAATGGAAGGCGTGGTGCAACGCCTGCGGGCTCAGGACCGCACCATTCGGTGGCTGGCAGGCTCCATTCAGTGGATGGCTGCCGAGATGCAGCGTGTGGCATGTAGGTGCGCTGCATCTCGACAGCCATCCCCTGATGGGTGTTCCAGGAGCGTGTGATGGCCCCTGTGGCACCCACACACGTGCCCTGTGCTGTCCTGTCTCCCGGGACCCAACATGTGGGCTTTGGTATATAATACCTGTTGTAAATATGTTTTTAAATACAGTTGTTTTACTACATCACAATGTTCATGTGTCTCCCTTACAAACAGACTATGAACGTAAGCATGGGACATGTGTGTAGATCACTATGTGTATGCATGATAGACATGGGTAACACACATGGATCGTCTCCACACGCAGTTGTGGGGGCTGCCCATGTGCGTAGGCGTCTGTGTCCCATGGTACCTGTGATGTGTGGGCACCATATCTGATGCACCATGCTCGTAGGGGAATAGTGGGGACGGCCAGCAGCAGGTATGTGGCAGGAAGGATGAGATGGACTGCTGTACCCAGGAGCTGCCCAGGGGGATAACTGGTGAGGTCAAGACAGGTGGATGTTGGTCTGGCGGGTGAGCAGAAGCTCACTACAGGCGCAGGGGGAGAGTAAACAACTGACTGTAGCTAGTTACCTATGTCTGCCTGTGTCTTACACAAACATCTACAGCTAAACAGCCACGTAGGCCCTGGTGTGGGTCAGAGGGAATGGCACACATGTGGGTGGGGCACTGGAGAGGATATGGGGTGTGAGAGACTGACTGATCCGTAAAACATACATGTACCACCATATACATAATCTCCAGAAACAAGCAGGAATAAGTCCTCACATATGGGGTACGTCGGTACCGACGGAGCCCGCGCGGGAAAGCTCCCCAGCTTCCCAGAAGGAAAGCTTTTGGGGCCTCCCACTGCACTGCCTTCCCGCCTTCCTGACCAACTCTCCTCAGTTCTTCTTTTTCCGCGGAGCCAGCAGGTCGTGTTCCTGTCACCGCTGAAGAAGTTGTTATTTTAATTTGTTTCTTTGGCCGCGTGTCTGCCTTCCCCGATTCCGGACCGGTACTGCCGGTCTTTTTTCTTTATTTAAAAAAAAAAAAAAAATCTTATTTTTCCCCACTTGGTGTGTTTGTTCTGTGAGACCTCTAGGCCTTCACAGACTTCTCCCTCATGGAGAAACAAGCCTCTGGTTTTAAAAAATGCACCAAGTGTAGCGGTACTATATCAGTCACAGACACCCATGAATGGTGTCTTAAATGTTTGGGGCCTGACCACTCCATTCCGGATTGCCCATCCTGTTCTTTGATGTCTAAACGTGGCTTACAAAACCGGGCAGCCAAGTTTCACATGCTGTTTTCTACAGATACTCCAGCATCGACATCTTCCAGGTCTTCCTCTCCTGATGGATCTCAGGTAACCAAACATTCCTCTGGCAGGTCCTCAAAGGGCAAATCTCCCTCCAAGTATCGAGATGCCCCCGGGCTTGACCCTGAGGACCCAGCCAAACAACCCCGGCGGGAAGCTCCGGCTTCCAAAGCTCCTCCTATGGGGTTACAGGTTGACATCGATGGCACGGCCTCGACCGATCACCTGTTAGACTGCTCTGGGGTACCGGCTCAATCTTCCGGTACCGACATCCAGACAGTCGTGGCGTCTATGGATCATACAGTTCAATCCATGCAGCAGGCCATTATGGCTTTTATTAGAGCTGCGACGCCCTCAGTACCGCAGCCAGCGGTACCGACTCCAGTTCCGGTACCACAACCGATACCGGTACCCAGGGCATCCACATCAACCAGGATACTGATTCCGGTTCCCAGTTCCGGGGTTTTCCCCGATATCGATCCGGTTCCGGGTACCCCCGATGTCGATACCGGTCGATACGTTTATCGATCCCTGGAAGCAAATAGACGATACTTCGAGTCTTCTGATGATTCTGATTCATCAGATGACTCTGCTGAAGTATCCCTAACTCTACCTGAAGAGCTCTCTTCTCCAAAGAGGAGAATGTCTCCTCCAGAGGATTTGTCCTTTCAAGACTTCATCATTGAAGTAGCTAAAGGTCTCTCTATTTCAGTAACCTCTGAAAAAGAACCTAGAGCAAAAAAATTAGATATTTTAGGATACTCTAAGGTTCCCAAAGAGGCAGTCACCTTGCCCATTCATGAAATTCTTCAAGAACACATGATGGACTTATGGGAGACTCCTCTCACGCTATCTCCACATTCTCGTCGTTTGGACACCATGTATCGTGTCCCTCCTTCTCCTGGTTTTCAAAAAACTCAGCTCCCTCACCACTCTATTGTGGTGCAGTCAGCTATGAAAAGGATAAAGAGTACCAAAAGACACTCTTCTACTCCTCCAGGGAGAGAATGTAGGACTTTGGATGCTTTTGGCAGAAAAATCTTCCAAGCAAGTATGCTTATTGCCAGAATCAATTCATACAGCCTCTATATGGGCATGTTTCTGAAGGAGAATGCATTGAAAATACGCCATTTTCTCCCCTTTATCCCAGAGGATACGAAGGAGGAGTTCCTCCTTTTGCTAAAGCATACCCAAGATATTTCTAAGTTCTCCAACAGAGCAGCCTTTGACTCCTTTGAGGGTGCTAGCAGAGCCTCAGGTATTGCCATAGCGGCTCGCAGAATTGCTTGGCTCCAGGCCTCTGACCTAGAACCCTGGGTCCAGGATGGGTTGGGGAATCTGCCCTGTACAGGTGAGAATCTGTTTGGGAAGGAGTGGTAAATCAAAGCCACCCAAATGGATGCAGAAAATGCTGCTTTAGATAGACTTTCTAAGTCTACCTCTGCACCTGTCAAGAAAAAATCTTTCAAGAAGCCTTTCTATAAGAAGGCCAGATTTGCTACAAATACTGGCCAACAATCTTCTGCAGCTCGCTTTGCTCCTAAGCGTCAGCAGCCTAAACAGGCCAGGGCAAAACCTGCAGGGGCTGCTACAGCCCAGCAGTCCCAACCCCCTCAGGGTTTTTGACTTAACTCTAGAGAACTTAACCTTTCTGGCTCTAAAACATCCAGAACCTCTCACCATTCCAGGAAGGTTAACTCATTTTGCTCCCAGATGGGAGCAAATCACATCAGAACAATGGACCCTCTCTATCATCAGAGAGGGCTACAAACTACATTTCTCCAGCCTTCCTCCCCATACCATGGTGAGATGTTTCAATTCTCCCCCATCTCTCCTGAACCTGTTAGGTCAGGAGGTGACCACCCTTCTCGCCCAAAGGGCAATAGAAGAGGTTCCTCTTCTTCAACAGGGGTCAGGGTTTTACTCCCCTTATTTTCTCATTCCCAAGAAAACAGGGGGGTACAGACCTATTCTAGATCTCAGAGAATTGAACAAATTCCTATGCAAGGAGAAATTCAAGATGCTTTCTCTAGGTACTCTCCTTCCATACCTACAGAGTCAGGATTGGCTTTGTTCTCTAGATCTCAAGGATGCGTACACACATATACTCATCCATCCATCCCACAGAAAATTCCTACGGTTTCTGTTCCAGGGAAAACATTTGCAATACAGAGTACTTCCCTTCGGACTAGCCTCTGCTCCAAGGGTATTTACCAAATGCATGGCAATAGTAGCTGCATTTCTACGAGCCCTGGGAATTTTTGTCTTCCCATACCTGGACGACTGACTCATCCGAGCTCCATCTCAGTCCGAGGCTCAGACTTCCCTGGATCGCACCAGACGCATTCTGCAGTATCTGGGACTTGTGATCAATCTGCCAAAGTCTCAACTCACCCCTACTCAGTCCCTGGAATTCATAGGGGCCTGGTTGGATACCACCACTGCAAGGGCCTATCTTCCTCAGGCCCGTTGCCGACGTCTAGTGCACTTAGCCTCCCAGACTCAGTCCAGAAGCCACTTGACTGCCAGGGAGATGCTACAACTATTAGGCCACATGGCCTCCACAGTACATGTGGTGCCCTATGCTCGCCTACATATGAGAGCAGCTCAATGGACTTTGTCCACCCAGTGGACTCAAGCATCAGGAGCTCTCTCAGACCAAATAGCAAACTCCAAACGTCTCTTTTGGTCTCTCCAATGGTGGATGTCCACTCAAAATCTGTTGTTGGGGGCCCCCTTTCAACCATTGTTGCCCCAAGCAACCCTCACAACAGATGCCTCCCAAACAGGTTGGGGAACTCATCTTCAAGATCTCTCCACTCAGGGCACTTGGTCTCCACAGGAGACCACCCTTCATATCAACCACTTGGAACTTCGAGCAATCTTTCTAGCTCTCAGAGTTTTTCATACCCTCCTCAGCAACATGACGGTCCTTATTCATACGGACAATCAAGTAGCCATGTTTTACATAAACAAACAAGGAGGGACTGGCTCTCTGTCGCTTTGCAACGAAGCTCTAAGATTATGGGCCTTCGCCAGAGAGCATCAATTCCATCTCCTGGCAGTATATCTTCCAGGAATCCAAAACTCTTGGGCAGACAGACTCAGTCGAGTTCTGCTTCCACACGAATGGTCCCTACACATGGATCAGGTACTCAGAATCTTCCAGAAATGGGGGACCCCGTACATAGACCTCTTTGCAAGTCCGTGGAATGCCAGACTTCCCCGGTTCTGTTCCAGAATTCCGTGTCAGGGAGTTCAGGCCAAGGATGCCTTCCTCTTTCATTGGGGTCAGGGCTTCCTATATGCCTTTCCACCCATTCCCTTGATTCCTAAGACTCTGTTCAAACTCCAGAGGGATCAAGGATCTATGATCCTCATAGCTCCACGCTGGCCACGCCAAGTGTGGTACCCTCTACTTCTGCATCTCTCCCAAGCCCCCTCCCTGGACTTGGGAGCAGCTCCAGACCTTCTGTCTCAGGAGGAGGGGACTTTGTGGCACCCAAACCCCAAGTCCCTTCACCTCAGAGCTTGGTTACTGAAGGCCTAGACCTTCAACACTTCAATCTTTCGCAGCAAGTGAAGGATATCCTCCATGCCTCTAGGAAACCTTCCACTAGGCGTTCTTACGCTTTTAAATGGAAAAGATTTTCCATTTGGTGTGCTCAAAAGGGTTTTAACCCTCTAGCACTTCCTTTGAATTCTCTTTTGGAATATCTCCTGCATCTCTCCAATGCAGGACTCAAAACGAATTCAGTAAGAGTCCATTTGAGTGCTATTGCAGCATCCCTTAAGCCCATCTATGGACAACCTGTTTCCTCTCATCCTCTTATTGCAAGATTCATGAGAGGCCTAACCTTAACTAAACCTCCCATTCGACCTCCTCCGGTGGCATGGGACTTAAACTTGGTTCTTGGTCAGCTTATGAAGCCACCCTTTGAACCCTTAGCCACTACCTCCTTGAAATCTCTTTCTTGGAAGGTTATTTTTCTTATTGCAGTCACCTCAGCTCGCCGTATCAGTGAACTGCAAGCTCTAGTGGCTAATTCACCTTATACAAGGTTTCATCATGATAAGGTGGTCCTTAGGACCAATCCCCACTTTATGCCTAAAGTGGTCTCCCCTTTTCATCTTAATAAAGAGGTATATTTACCTGTCTTTTTTCCAGCTCCTCATGCATCCAGTGCAGAGAGGACCCTTCATACTCTAGATTGTAAAAGAGCTCTTGCCTTTTACCTCCACAGGACACAGCAACATCGAAAGTCTTCTCAGCTTTTTGTTGCTTTTGATCCTTCTCATTTAGGACTTCCAGTCTCTAAAAGAACACTCTCCAATTGGATTGCTCAGTGTATCTCTTTTGCTTACCAGAGTAAGAACCTTTCTCTGGAGAGCCATGTCACCACTCACAATGTGAGGGCCTTGGCCACCTCTATGGCTCATCTAAACTCTGTCTCCATTGACCAGATCTGTCGAGCAGCCACCTGGGCCTCGGTTCATACCTTTACAGCCCATTACTGTTTGGACAAGGACTCCCACCGGGATGCCTTGTTTGGTCAGGCTGTCCTCAGACACCTGTTCCATTCTTGAACAACTCCAGCCCACCTTCCCTGAATGGATGCCTGAGATCCATAGGAAGATGAGGAACCTTTCAGGGTCTCATACCCTTGAGGGGCTCTCCCAGGCATCTTAGCTAGGGAGTCCCCATATGTGAGGACTTATTCCTGCTTGTTCCTGGAGATAGCACAGTTACTTACCTGTAACAGGTGATCTCTGGGAACAACAGGAATTAGTCCTCACAACCCACCCACCTCCCCTAGGAGTTGTATCTCTCTCTCTCTTTCCTTTCCTCTCTCTATTATCTCAGCTTTAAACTCGAACTGAGGAGAGTTGGTCAGGAAGGCGGGAAGGCAGCGCGCATGCGCAGTGGGAGGCCCCGAAAGCTTTCCTTCTGGGAAGCTGGGGAGCTTTCCCGCGCGGGCTCCGTCGGTACCGACGTACCCCATATGTGAGGACTAATTCCTGCTGTTCCCAGAGATCACCTGTTACAGGTAAGTAACTGTGCTTTACTGCCTAACTGGAGAGGTAGGATATACCCCCACGCATAGGTAGAAGGGTGCACACATGGCATGGTTCCTGGCACACAGGGCATGGTATAAGGTCTGTGTGTTGATTGGTGGTAGTGCATACGCCACACCCCTAAGGGAGCTGGGGAGGCACATGTGACCATGTTGACAATATGGGGGACAAGGTACTCAGGGGAGTACAGTGTCAAACACTGGAAATGGGCACATAGGTATAATCAGGTTTTGTCTTCTTTATTGGCACACAGTGACCCAATCCCCCCAATCAGGACCTGCATGGGTGCCCATGACCACGGCCCATGCAACCCCTTTGTGGTTCCGCTGGTGCTGCCTCTGGGGCTGTGGCTGACTGCTGAGAACGCCCAGCCATGGCCTCGTGAGCATCTGCAATCCGCAGTAGTGCCGCTGCCATCACCTCAGCTGTGTTACTTTAATGGTCTTTTCAGAGTATATATCTTAGTTAAACTATACAAAAATACTCCACTATAACATGAATGAATGGACACTCTGGTGATAGTTATAACTAGAATCAACTGTAGTCTCAGACTCTGATGGCACTCAAAACCACAATCTCTGTGGATAAACAGGTGTGCCCCATTTGCATCAACGACTACTAGTGAGTGGATTTTCCTCTTTTTATACTTTTTTTTTGCCACAGTGAAAATATCTCACACCTCTATCACCTCAGCTGTGGCATGCATCCAGTCCATCCTCTCCTGAATGCCCATCAGAACCTGATGAGTGGCTGTGGGTGAGACACAAGGTGATGTATGAGACATGTGTTGCACCCCCCCACCGTGACTCATGCAAATATCCGGCGTATCCAAACACACCAGTCCACAGACCAACTATGTATGTGACAGCTAGCAGCGCAATACCATGTTTACATCTGTGTGTCCCATGACCCATCCACAGGGCCAGCAAATGATCCTGCTGGGGGTCGTGGTGATCACAGATATGACACATGGTACTGTGTCTCACTTCATTGTGTCACTGCTGTATCTGTGCACTGTTCGTATGGGATAGGTTGGATAATGTGGGAATTCATGGCACACAGATATCTGTGGGGCGCTGTTCACTCTAAACCTGATGCACAGTACTGAGTTCCCTGACTATCTCTGCTACGTACTACTACCCAGGAAGAGGGGTTCGACTGGTAAACTGTATAGGTGATCTGGGGTAGGTGTGTACCACTATACATCTCCA
Source organism: Ichthyophis bannanicus (assembly GCA_033557465.1). NCBI lineage: Eukaryota > Metazoa > Chordata > Amphibia > Gymnophiona > Ichthyophiidae > Ichthyophis > Ichthyophis bannanicus. Next base: position 257,303,053 of record CM066032.1, on the reverse strand, counting down.
TGGGGTATTTTGTGGTGAATAGTAGGCAGATGTATGGGCCCATTATCATGACAACACCAGATGGCACATGATACAAGGAGGGGGAGTGCACATGGCACCCACCCCCACTACACATACAGAACTATGTGCTATGGTGTCCTAAGATTAGGGGGCACATGGAATCTCATTGGGGATATTCCGTCAGCCCCCAGGGGGCTTGTTGTGTATTCTGTTACCCACCTTCCACATCGTGCTTTGCAGAGGCAGTATGAGCCCGCAGCTCTGCAAGGATGATATCCATGCTGGTGTGTTGCATGCGTGATGTTCCTGGTGCCTGCATCCTGTGGGGACTCCCCTCCGACTCTGCGTCCTCCACAGCCCTGTGCTGCTGTTACCTGCCCCCACCTGTGCGTTAGCATCCATCGCCCAGTCCTCTGCCTCGGCCAGCACGATGTTACCTGGGGTCTCCCCGCCAGTGCTGTCTGCATCCCCGGACTCAGCGGACTCTGGCCCCTCGGCATCCCCTGGCGCCGGCACATCCCCTCCTCATATGCCTCCATGGCCTGGATGTCACCTGGGGGGTAGAACAAGGTACACAGCAAGGATGAGTTAGCGCAGGTCACATATCTACACCTGTGTAGTACGTCCCCGCCAACAGCAATGTGGTATGTGCCTGTACCTGCTGTTACTACACCTGCAATGGTGACGGCACATGTGCGCAAGGTGTGTGGTACCTGACGGGGGGAGGGGCGGCCTCACACACTGGTGGAGCTGTGTCACATTTGCTGTTATGTTGGGGGGAATGAGGTTTAGACTTGCGGACCCACTATATGCAGCACGAGGTATGCTCTGTGCGTTTGTCCTTGGATGCGGGCTCAGTGTTACATGTGGCCAGTGTGCGTGTGTGAACCATGAGTGGGATTGTGGCCTGGCATATTCTGTGTGAGCGATGTGTATGCATTGGCCTGAGTGGTATGGATGGCAGGTGTTGCTTAATCTGTCCAGGTCAGCCAGACGTGTGTGGGGAATGCCACATGGGTAGGCACTGTGCAGTGTGTGCGGACAGCTATCACATAATTGGTGTGTGTGGTGGGTTGTTCCAGGGGATGGGTGGAGTGTTGCTGGGTATGTGTTTACACCATGGGTGAGAGTCATGGGAATGTGTCTGTGGCACTGCAGTACCTGTATAGATGATGGCACCAGGTGGTGGGTGGTCTTGGCTAGGTGCGGTTGGTACGGCTGTGGCAATGTGCACCTCAATGTCTTGTGAGGGTGTGTGGGACATCCAAACTATATGTTGGACAATGACAGAGTGTGATGTGTTCGAAATCTGTGTGATGTGGTCGTTGGGGTTTGTTTGTGTCTACCTCGCCATCACAGCGTGACAGGCCTTCCTCTGTCTCTGGTCTGGGATATGTCCCTGGACATGTGATTTCAAACACACGTCATAGCTGTTGTATGTGGTGTGTGTGGGTCCCCCCAGTTCAATGTTTTCTGCCCTTTGTTTGCCCCTCCTGTCAGTGTCCCCCTGTCATATAGTGTTGTGTGCCTGGCTGCAGATGTATGCTGTTCTGTGTGACCTATATGGCGTGTACTGTGATGCAGTGGGGGCTGATGAGAGCCCTGATGAGAGAAATGAAACTGTGCACATCTTTTCCTCTGTGTAAAACAGAGTACATTGTTCACAGGGACCAGCTAGAGGGAGCAGGAGTGCAGTCAGAGAGACTGGAGTGCCACGCCCAGCTGGTCAGGAGCACATGACAAACAATTCACATGCCTCAAGGAGAGGAGTTCTTTATAAGGAAGAACTGCCTCAAGCTAAACAGAGAGGTGGCAAGGACTGGAAAGGCAGAGGTGGCAGGGACGAGAGAGTCGGAACAAGCAGCAGAGTTGGCAGAGGCAGAAGAGAAGCCAATGGAAGCAGAATCACCACAGGCAAGGAAAGGTTGAATGGGAAACCTGATTACTCCAGTGCCAGAGGATCTCCATGGGTGAGAGGTGATTTCCTAAGAGCTGAGGGAGAACCTAAAGAGGTTTCAACTCAAGCCATTGAGAGAGCTGTTTGTCCCCAGAGGCAAAAGCACGGCTGCTACAAGTGCTACCCTAAGCCAAACGAGAAACAGCTGAAGAGGCCAGGCCACGCTGAGCAAGCAAGCCGGGAGCGGGGCTGGTGTAGGAGCAGGCCTTCAGCAAGAGAAGAGATAGCCATTGAGAGAGCTGTTTGTCCCCAGAGGCAAAAGCACGGCTGCTACAAGTGCCATCCTAAGCCAAACGAGAAACAGCTGAAGAGGCCAAGCCAGGCGGAGCAAGCAAGCCGGGAGCGGGGCTGGTGTAGGAGCAGGCCTTCAGCAAGAGAAGAGATTCAAAGGTCACAAGGTAAACCACGCTTTCTTAGAAAGGGGTTTCAACAGGCTGCTGCTTGGGAGAAGCAAGCAGTGGGAGAAAACTGTTTACCTGTGGACTGCTGCAAATTAAAGTATGGAAAATATATGCCTAAGAAGAATGCTGTGAATGATAAAGGTTCATATAATGCTGATATAAAACCTCCAAGAAAAGGAGATACTTTTAAGCTCAATATAGCAAGCGGCCGACGCCTTAGGTTAGGCCCTGGACATTGGAAAGTGCTAGAGCAACTATACAAAACTCCTGAGAGTGGTTTGCATGAAACCAGGGATACTGAATCAGAAGTATCAGAGTATGAGCAAATGCAAGTGGATCCCCCAGGAGACTTATCTGATCATGAAATGGATTGTACAATGTGTATTTCAGGAAGTCTAGAATCTCTGCCATACGTGTGATCTGTTAAAGTACCAACAGAGCATTCTTGACTTTGTTTAAGTTCCACCATTCCTGTAATATATGATAGTTTTGTTTGAAAAGCCTGAGTTTGTTTTTCTACCTGAAGTAAGGACATTTTGCTTTGTAACCCAATATTTTGAACCTCAGTGAAGACGGGAAATAAAAGCCTTATTTTTCCCACCACTCTGCTTAAGTATCTCATTAAAGATTTGGAGCTCAAGGAAACTACAAAGATCAAGAACCATTTGGGCCTTGTAAAAGACTCTCAAGTCTTAACTTTAGATTTTGTGTCGCACCTGCCCTGGCATCCACTAGCCACCAGGGAAGTGTTGCTGACAGTACGTATAGCAGCGGCATGTTCTGGGTTCATGGGGTGGGGGGTGTTTGGACCCCCTGTATGTACGGTCATCCGCCCCACTCATTTGCAGTCAAGGGGGGGGTGGCCCCCAACCAGTTTTGTACACCTGTGCAGTGCTGTAAAACGTCCAGGACTGTGGCTGTCGTGCAAGCAACCCCAGGTACCTGTCACACCCACCCTGTACCTACACAGCCATGTTTTGCTCGATATGTGGACCCCAGTTGCCTGTGTTAGGGCAGACGTGTTCACAGGACATAGGCGCCCCCCCCCCCCACCTTCCCGTCCATGGCAGGCATGTACTGGGCCGTGTGGTTTACATGTGTAGAATCATTGATTTCTTTGACTGGGTGACCAGGGAGTTGGACCGAGGGAGAGCTCTAGATGTGGTGTATTTAGATTTCAGTAAAGCCTTTGACACTGTTCCTCACAGGCGACTTATAAACAAACTGAGCACCCTAGGGATGGACCCTAAAGTTACTGCTTGGGTTAGAAATTGGTTGGGTGGGAGGCGACAAAGAGTACAAGTAAATGGAGCTCACTCTGAGGAGAAGGATGTTACCAGTGGTGTGCCCCAGGGATCTGTCCTTGGTCCGATTCTTTTTAACATCTTTGTTAGTGATATAGCAGAAGGGCTGTCGGGTAAGGTTTGCTTCTTTGCAGATGATACCAAAATCTGCAATAGAGTAGACACTCAGGAAGGTGTAGATAACATGAGGAGGGATCTAGCTAAGCTTGAAGAATGGTCTAGAATTTGGCAGCTGGGATTTAATGTTAAAAAATGTAAGGTCATGCATTTGGGCTGCAGCAATCCAAGGGAGCAATGCAGTATAGGAGGTGAAGTACTTTTGTCCACTAAAGAAGAGCGGGACCTAGGCGTGGTTGTGTCTGATAATCTTAAAGTAGCTAAACAGGTAGAAAAGGCGACGGCAAAAGCTAGAAGGATGCTTGGGTGCATACGGAGAGGAATGGCTAGCAGAAAAAAGGAGGTGATAATGCCTCTGTATAAGTCTTTGGTGCGACCTCATTTGGAGTATGGTGTGCAATTCTGGAGACCGCACCTTCAAAAGGATGTGAACAGGATGGAGTCGGTGCAGAGGGTTGCTACTAAAATGATTAATGGGCTTCATTATAAAGCATATGAGGACAGACTTAAGGATCTTAATATGTACACCTTAGAGGAAAGGCGGGATAGAGGTGATATGATTGAGATGTTTAAATACCTCTGTGGCATAAATGTTCAGGGAGAGAGCCTCTTTCAATTGAAAGCAAGTTCTGCTACGAGGGGACATGGGATGAGGGTGAAGGGAGATAGATTCAGGAGTGATATGCGGAAATATTTCTTTACGGAAAGAGTAGTGGATCCATGGAATAGTCTCCCAGTGGAGGTGGTAGAGATGAGGACAGTAACTGAATTCAAAAAAGCATGGGACCAACACAGAGGATCTCTAAAGGTAAAAAGTGGACTGTTGTAGTTGTTGTTATGGAAGGACAGACTAGATAGGCCATGTGGTCTTTTTCTGTCATCATGTTTCTATGTAATATCTCTGACCTACCTGCCTGTGGATGGGCGGTGTCCAGCGCTTCCGGCAGCCCTCGCAGGTAGATGGGGCCCAGACGGTCTGCCAGTTCCTGCTCCAGGGATGTCAGAATTGGGGCAAAGGGACCACCCTCTCCGGTGCCCATGGCATGTTGCCTCTCTGCCACCATGTGGGCACGGACACCCCGCTTGATATCATTGAATCTTTTTCTAAGGCTATCCAGGTCCCTGGACGGCCCCCCTGCCTGGGCTACGGCCTCCTGGATCTCCTCCCACACTTGTATCTGTGTGCCCACAGTGGTGCTTGTGCTCAGGCGGCCGTACAGCACATCATACCTCTCCAGAACACTGGCCAGCAGGATGTAGTTCTCCTGCTGGCTGAACTTAACAGCCCTCCTCCTTTCCTCAGCTGGCACAGGTATCCGCCTTCGTTTGGTGCTGGGTGGCCCCTGTGTGGGCTGGGACACACCCGATGGGCCTGAAGCCACCACCACAGGCCCAGCACTCCCTGCCGGCTCTGGGTCCTGCTGAATAGGTCCCCCCCCCTCCTCCACTCCTGCCATGTCCTGTCTCTCCATCTCCCTTCCCTCTGTGCCTTCTCCCTCCCTGTCACACATACTTGCTCCTCAGCTCCACCTCACACCTGTTTCTGGCCCCCCCCCCTCCTCTCCCTGCTGTCTGCTCCTTAGCTCAGCTCGTGTCTCTCTCACCTGCTTCTCGCCTCCCCCCTCACTCTCTCCCTTGCTTTGCCACACACCTCTCCACAACAAACCTGCCTCTGACACTCTCCACCACCACTCACGAACCCAGACACTCTCCATGACACTCCTGCTTCTGACTCTCTCCCTGCTTCTCCGACAACGCACGCCTTCTCTCCCTCGCCTGAGCGTGATCCAGGTGTGCAGGTGTTTTTATAGGGTGTTTTTACATTGCGCGCGTTGCGCATGCGCAGCAGCACTAGTGCAGCGGCTGTGCGCGTTGCGCATGCGCCACAAAGGCATGGAAGTGCGTGCACGGGACACCATGTTACACATGTGCTGTGTCTGCTCATGAAGCGCAGCGTATGTGCGTAACAGGACGCAGCACATGCGCATGTCTCACGCACAGCGCACTTACTGTATCTGTGCGGCGCATGCGCAACGCGTGCAGCCACCGCGCTAGCGCCGCTGCGGCATGCGCAACGTGCGCACCGTAAAAAACCCTATAAATATACCTGCACACCTGGATCACGTTGAGGGGTTTTTGTAGGCGAGGGAGAGAAGGCGTGCGTTGTTGGTGAAGCAAGGAGAGAGTCAGAAGCAGGTGTAGGCCCAGGGCATGCGTGAGGACCAGGTCATCTCCCTCTACCGCCTGAGCATGGGGGCTATTAGGAAGCTCTATGAGGATCTAAGACCAGACCTCAAGCCCCTGACTGGTCGGTCACATGCCATACCGGGTTTGGTCAAGCTCCTTGGTGCCCTATATTTCTTTGCCTCTGGCTGTTTCCAGTCATCTGCGGCCGCAGTGGGTGGCATGAGCCGCCCCACCTTCTCACGCTGTCTCCACCAGGTACTACGTGCCATGATCAGCCGGGTGGGGAATTACATTGCCACACACGTGATGGGAGCTATTGATTGCACACATGTTGCCCTGGTCCCGCCTAGAGACACGGAGGTAGTGTTCCTCAACCGCAAACACTATCATTCCCTGAATGTTCAGGTTGTATGTGATGCAAATATGCATATTCTGAATGTGGTCCCTAGGTTTGCAGGGTCCACCCATGACTCCTATATCCTGCATCACTCGGCACTATTCAGACAATTTGAGGCTGGACAGTATGAGGACTATATTGCTGGGTGTGTATTTCTCATCTCTGACATGTGTGTGTGTGTCTCATCTGTCTGTGTGTGATCTAACGTTAATGGGGGGGGGTGCCCTCCAGCTCTACCTTGCTATGGTGGTGTGTGATGATGGTAGAATGGACGGTAGCATTTGTGTTGTGGTTACAGATTATGTTGATGGCAATCCGTACACCTACCCCTTGTTTTGTGTGTCATAACTTCACACGCTGATGCATAGTTGTGGTGTCCCATCATGTGCTGTTATATGTATACGTCAGGATGTGTCATGCATTTGGTTTGCACGTACATACCTGTGTCCATTTATGTGGGCATGGGCTGCTGCTTTAACGTTCTACATTTCTTTCTGCAAGTGATGCAGGATATGAGTGTCGCCCCTGGTTGCTGACCCCCGTGCTTCAGCCACGGACACATGCATAGAGGAGTTACAGTGAGGCCCATGCCTCCAGCCGCTTTATCATAGAGCGCACCTTTGGCGTTTTAAAGAGTCGCTTCAGGTGTCTGGATAGGACAGGCGGAGCCTTACAATATAGACCACAGACTGTGGCAGAGATCATTATAGCCTGTTGCATCCTGCACAACATTGCTTTCAGGCACCATATCCCTGTCCAAATTAATGAGGATCTCGAGGATGATCCTACGTGGCCTCCTGTATGTGCCTGTGGTGACTCATGTGAGGGCACAGCAGTCAGGCGGCAACTGATTGAGGAGATCTTCTCATGTAAGTACTGCATATGTTGCCACCTACATTTGTTTCAATATGTGTGTACTGCTACCACTAGTTAACATCTGTATACCAACATCAATAAGATGCAAAACGGCACTGACATGTAACAGACACTGCCTGGCCATCCCAGCTTACAATTTAGTCATGACTGAAACGCAGAAGATGTGAGCAGGCCACAACAGCTGGTGGAGGTGGATTATGTGTGTCTGTATTTTTAGGCTTGTGGGAGGTGTTACGCTGACATACCTGATGTGTGGCTGATTGGGATAGGGGCTGCTGTACAGGCACAGGTAGTTAGTTTGATGCTTTGGGTGCAGCGCGGTGAAAGGCATGTAGTATGGAGTAAACAGTAGGATAGCAGACCATAGATGAGGCCAGTTGTCTAGATGTGTGTGTTTAACATTTTTTAATTTGAGCTGATTGTGTGGTTGGTATGCTCTGATGAGCAGGGACTGTGTGTTAGTTGTTTTTGTATAGTGCTATATGTGATACGTAGCACTAAATACATGCTCAGTAGTAGTTGGATTACTGGGATTTGAGATCATTGAGGGACGTTACTGCAACACCACAGTGTGCCTGCATGTATAGGTCAGCACATAGCCCTGACATGGATGCAGAGAAGGATAGGGAACCTGTGAGGTGTCCTGCCAGGGGGCGTATAATCACCATTATGTGTGTGGCTGTAGTGTTGCATATTTTGAGGCAGAGATGATTCAAGGCCAGATCTGCAAGGTGTAGATTACAGTAGGCATGCCGGCAGCTGAATGGGGGGGGGGGGGGGGAATTGGGGTTTAGTTGTGTTTTCAGGGAGGACAGGGGAAATATAGCTGATGGCATCTAGACATAAACCAAACGACTAAACTACAAGCTGGGTAGGTGTGTAGAGGAGGGGAGTGCAGTCCAAGATAACACCTACATTGTGGACCCTAGAGAGAGACAGTTATGGCCACACACACAAATACGCTCTGATGGGAGTGGAGGGTTTAGGTGCACATATAGGCTATACATGCTTTGCCATTATTTATTTCACACTGTGGGGTAACATACAGCCATCAAGGTCAGGTCGCAAGCAGACATCGGGGTGTGGTTTAGCAAACATAACTCAGCCTTTGAGAGATATATTTGCAACTCATCAGCACACAGCTCTTAATGTAAGTCCAGGTATGAAATGTACACGCCAAGGAAATGTATATAGACAGAGGATAAGGGGGAAGCCCCTGCATATTTCACTGTGTTACAGGAATTAACAGAGGGGTAGCAGACAACATTGAGAAACCAGAACACACACTGAAGGGGCATTGGGAGCGATATGGGGGACAAGGGATAGTACTGCGGCCTTGGAGCCCAGCAGGGACACGGTAGTGAACAAACGCTTCTGTTCACCAGTTTTTACGGCAACAGAGAGGTGAGGGAGGGGACAGACAGAGTACAGACCCTTGTAGTTTGCCAAACACACTTCAGTGATAACACTCACATGAAAGAGATCTTTTCAGTGTGATGGGGAACAGTCAGTCTGTAAAGGATCTTGGGGAGTGTGAGAGCTGAGGACATGAAGGTGCAATGTGTGTTGCACAGCTACAACATGACATATGTATGTTTCTCTTGTGTTTCTCGATCCACAGGACATACTTGGTGACCCTCCTGGTGCTGTGGTGCATTGGCAGGTGACTACGTCATCCAACATGCAGTAATCTGGGGTAGGTGGACCAACAGCTATTTTGTGTGTGCTGACAGCCAGGGAGAACACATGTCTGCAGTGATCTGTCATATTGTACATATGTTGTTGTTCTCCTCTCTTCCCTGCGCCCCCATACCCCATATCTTGCTGTTGCCACACATAGCCACATGTGTTCCTGTCCAGTTTGTCTTCTGCAACACTGTCTCTGGCACACGTCCAACAGAGCTGCATGTGTGTGCAGGTCCTAGGTGTTTGGGTGGTGGGCTGCACATATGCCCTTCCCTGACATTGTACCATCAGCCAACAGCAGGGTATCATTGCATTTAACAGGCCTTTATGTCCACTAATCTCGAATTGTGCACATAGAGGCCATATGCTACTGCTGGCACGCTCACCTTAGCATACTGTGTGGGTGGGTGTTTTTGGGTTGGCTGTGTGACGATACAGTGTGCAGGCATTTTGCATTATTATGTGGTGTGTGTGGTCTGTACACCTGGGGAGCTGTGGTGACTGTGCTATCTCTACCTTACTGCTGTTTAACGTGTGAACATTGTGGACATGTGTTGTGTGTTGTGAGCAGACCTATCTCTTGCGTTCTGACAGACCACTGTGCAATAGCATATTTGTATCACAGATATCACCATAATGTGGACATGTATCAACAGTGGCTGGACATGGTGATTCTACACATTCTGATGACATCTTCTCCCTTCACAGTGACGTGTTGCGGCCTTTAAGAGACTCAAGGGATCCAAAACATACCCTTGATGCAAACACACGGTAGGTTGCACCTTTGGTCTTTTGTGAATGACATCTGCCTTTACAGGTTAATGATTTACTGTTTGTTTCATAGACATTTCATGTTGGCTCTCTGTACACGGACGCTGATGCACATGGGGTGGAGCTGTGAAACGCCTGTGTAACATGGGCATGGACATGACCAAATCCATGTGACACCCTCGACTGCGGTTCCAATTCAAAATGTCCCCAACATGCAGTGTGTTCTGTGTTGTGATCAAGTTATGGTTGCCTGTGTGGCGTTTTCGTATGTGCATATTAATGTTTGACTCTGTGCAATTTGGGCTGATGTTGCAAGCAGCATACCAATACACTGTTTATCCTCTTCTGACACAGGGCAGAGAACAAACCAGGCACATCTACTACAGTGCATCCGGCGTCATCATCATCCACCTATTGGAGGACACAACAACACCATGGAACTATCCCTGGGAAATGGTGCCATAGGATGTTTGACCTCTGTGAGTGGGACACATGCCTAGGATGGACAGTATTATTGTTGGACTGCTACTTTGGGCATGACAGACCTGTCCAACACACCGTTGCTGCTGTGCTCTGGCTGGGTGTCGCGCTCATCACAGGAGACACACATACCCTTTCTAGTACTGTGGCATATTGGGATGTCACACTTGACTATGCATGCCCAGGGTTTCAAGGACAGTCTTAACCTGACAGTCAAATCTGTGCAGATTTGTGGTGTCAGCACATTGTACCCTTATTATAGTTGCCAACCATCCTTCTGTCTTCCTATGTGTGTCTGCCAGCTGTATGCCATCCTGCCCTGATGTGCAGGCTGCTACCCCATGTCCTGCAGTGATACACATTTCTGCATTGCAGCTGTTCCTGGTTGTCTCTCCTGTGTGTGCTCTGCATGGCACTGCTGCTCCTCTGTCCTCCTGTTATTACACCTATCCTGCCACCTCTACCTCCTCTGCTGAACACGTCTTCCCATCCTCTGCCACACACTGTCATTGTTGCATGATACATTGCAATCACCCTGTGCATCGCTACAGCTGCCCCCGATATGTTTGTCCATTTTTCCAGCTGCCGCATGGGCTGGACGCAGATTTGTGTGGTCCATCAGCTAAGATCTATTTCCTTCCATCACTTGTGCATTGTCTTTCCTTGGGTGCTCTGTGCAGTGTTAGGGTTACTTCGGTGTTTGTCCCATGCCTTTCTTTCTTTTCAACTTGGGTGACCTTTGTGCCCTTGGCCAACATTTCTGATTCACCTATACATCCTTGGGGCATCTTTAGCCATACCTTAATTTCAGCTATCTTGTGGGGCACCTAATATGGTCCCTTGGGGGTTGACAACCTTTGAACATGCCCTCTGGGACACATTATAACCCGCCTTGGCTGACGTGGTGGTTTAGGATGTGCCTTCTGATGCACCCTAAAAGGTGCATTCCTAATCGTCTCTCCGGGCCAGTCCAGAACCAATGGGTAGTCAAATCTCCCTCCTCTAGCAGCTGAGGACTGAATACTAATTCTTGTTGCTAGGATACCTAGCCCTCCCCTGGTGACAGGAATCAGTCTTAATGTCCTCAGCAGCTGAGCTGGAGGTGTGAAGATTTGACTCCCCACCAAGTTCTGTACTTTAGGTCCTCTTTTTTATTTTCATGGAAGAGTTTCTCAGAGGGCTGCTTGCTTTACCCTAGCAGGGTTTTAGCATTGCTCCTTTGCTAGCTATTTGCTGCTTTTGGTGTCTGCGAGCTGTGTGCTCGATGTAGGGAATGAGACAGAGCCTGTCTCCGCTTCTCTAGTCTCCCGCCTAGTTGGGAACAGGCCTGGGGGCCCCAGCTACTGTTCCCGGTGGTGTTGCCTTCGCTTCTCTGAGCCGCTGGCTGCGGGTCTTGGGTAGCGTCTGTTCCTCTCCCGGACCGGCAGCTCTCTCAGGTATTTGGTCGCGGCGCTTTCTTTTCCCGGCGTGTTTCGCGGCTTGTGTCCTGCGGGTGCTTTTCGGCGCAGAGAAGCTGCAGAGGGGGTTGAGTCTGCAGGGGTTCTCTGCCTGGGGTGGATTTCGGCGCTGCGGGTCTCGGGAGCTATGCCGGAGCAGTTCGGGGAGCAAACAGCGAAGATGCAGGCCGGGGGGGAAAGCGTGGGAACGGCGACCATTTTAGCAGAGCCATCCGCTCCCGCGCGCCCGCTGGTGAAACCTGGCAAAAAGAAAGTAAAATCGCGCCATTGTACGGCGGTGCAGGAGCAGCCCGTAGTCCCAGCGCTCCCAGCCTTGCCTGAGGCCATGGATCCGCTGCTGTGCCCGGAGTTTATCCTGGCGTTTCATCGGGCCTATTTACTTAAAAAGGGGCAGTCTCCTGCTCCCTTAGTAGCGGAATCACTAGCAGCTCCAGAGGGGGTCTCTGGTCGGTCTCAGCGTAATGAAGGGCTTCCTGTTTTCTCGGCTCCGAGAGAGACTAGAGATGATTTTTCTCTGGCGGCAATGGACGCCGTGGGGCCCGAGGAGGGGGAGCTATTGTCAGACTCTGGCATGGATTCCTGGCCTGCGGATTTGGAGGAAGGGGAGTTAGGGCCAGGAGAGGACCCTAATGTTTTTCGAGTTTTTAGGAGGGAAGAGTTGCCTGCGCTGATTGCGCAGTCGCTCTTGGCCCTCAGTATCCTTCCTCCAGCAGCCCCTCAGGAACCTTTAGAGGATCCCTTATTGCAGGGGTTCAGGGCCGAGCAAAAATGTTTTCCACTGCACAGAGTCATCAAACAAATGATAGAATCTGAGTGGGAATGTCCGGAAGCGTCGTTGCGCGGGGCTCGGGCAATGGCGCATTTGTATCCGCTGCCTCAGGAGGAACGAGAGCTCCTCCGTATGCCCAAGGTTGATGCGCTGGTTTCGGCGGTCACCAAGAAGACCACCATTCCTGTGGAGGGGGCAGCGGCCCTTAAGGATGTTCAGGACCGTCGTCTCGAGGGGCTTTTAAAGCAAGCCTTTGAGGCTAGCGCCCTGGCGCTGCAAGCGTCCGTCTGTGGCGCTTATGTCTCTAGAGCGGCTATTCGCTGGAGTCAGTTGGCTTCCGGTCCTGCAGGGGAAGCTTCTTCTTCCACAGAGGGAGCTAAGCTCGAATCTGCGGCGGCGTATCTGGCAGATAACTTCTACGATTTAGTTCGCATTTCCGCAAAGTCTATGGCCTCCATGGTCGCAGCCCGTCGGTTTCTCTGGCTGCGTAACTGGTCGGCAGATGTGTCTTCAAAAGCCCGGCTCAGTAAGCTTCCATACAAGGGCAAACTTCTCTTTGGAGAGGCACTGGAAAAGATTGTGAAGGATTTGGGGGACTCCAAAGGGGGTCGGCTTCCCGAAGATCGCCCTCGGGCGACTAAGCCGAGCTCCTTTTCTAGGGGTCAGGGGCGTGAGTTTCGCCGTTTTCGGGGAGCGCGTTTTGCCCCTTATCAGCGGGGCCGGTTTCAGTCCCGGGGACAGTCCTTTCGAGGCGCTAGAGGTTCCGCAAGGGGTTACTTCGGCGCCGTTCCAGCGGCCCTTAAAAAGCCGCAATGACGTGCGGCAGGTTCAAGCGGAGATTCCAATTGGAGGTCGATTGCAGGAGTTTCTCTCCGCTTGGACCGCCATTACAACCGACCAGTGGGTTCTGCAAGTTATCCGCGAGGGCTATGCTCTCGAATTCGCTGGTCCGCTGGCGGACGCCTTTCTATTTTCTCCGTGTGGTCCGAGCGCCAAGCGAGCGGCGGTCCGCGAGACGTTGCTACGTTTACTGCGGCTCCGAGCCGTCGTGCCCGTCCCTCCAGACCAGTGCGGCTTCGGTCGATACTCGATTTATTTTGTGGTGCCCAAAAAGGAGGGCACTTTCCGGCCAATTCTGGATTTGAAGCATGTGAACCGGCGGCTGCGGGTCTCTCATTTCCGCATGGAAACCTTACGCTCAGTGATCAGTTCCGTGCGTCCGGGGGAGTTTCTCTCTTCCATCGATTTGACAGAGGCCTACCTTCACATTCCGATCAGACCGGATCATCAGCGTTTTCTCCGGTTCGCGGTTCCGATGGGTCATTTTCAGTTCCGAGCGTTGCCGTTCGGGTTGGCGACAGCACCGCGCACTTTCACGAAAGTGATGGTGGTGGTGGCGGCGGCTCTTCGCAGAGAAGGTGTGCTCGTCCACCCTTACCTGGACGACTGGCTGATTCGGGTGTCGTCGCGCGCAGAGTCGGTCAGGGCGACCCGGCGTGTGGTTTCCTGTCTCGAGAGTCTTGGCTGGATCATCAACCAGGCAAAGAGTCGCCTGGAGCCGGTGCAGCAGCTCCCGTACCTGGGGGCGCATTTCGCCACGGACAGGGGTCTGGTCCTCTTGCCTCCGGAGAGGGTTCGCAAACTTCTCTCTCACGTGGCAGCGTTCTTGCGGGTTCGAGCGCCAACGGCGTGGAAGTACTTGCAGTTGCTGGGCCTGATGGCGGCGGCATTGGACCTGGTGCCTTGGGCTCGGGCGCACATGCGTCCGCTTCAACAGGCGCTGCTTTCGCGGTGGTCTCCGCAACGGCATCCTCTTTCCCGTCGCTTAGCCTGCCCCGAAAACGTGCGGCTCAGCCTTCAGTGGTGGTTGGTTCCGGACCATCTTGTCGCCGGCGTTCCCCTGGCGCTTCCGGAGTGGCTTTTGGTCACGACAGATGCCAGTCTCTCCGGCTGGGGAGCGCATTGTTTGACGCACATTGCGCAGGGCTCCTGGTCGCCGGAGGAGAGTCTGTGGTCCATCAATCGCTTGGAATTGCGAACAGTGTATCTGGCGCTGGTAGAGTTTGCAGCACTGCTCGAGGGCCAGCAGGTGCGCATCTTTTCCGACAATCTTGTGACCGTCTCCTACATCAATCGGCAAGGCGGAACGGGAAGTCTCCATCTCCTGGAGGAGATCCAGCGGTTGTTTCACTGGGCAGAGGTGCACCTTCTGGCGCTCTCGGCGTCTCACGTGGCTGGCAAAGACAATATACAGGCGGATTATCTCAGCCGCAATGTGCTGGATCCGGGAGAATGGGAGCTCAACGCGGAGGTGTTTCACGAGATAACCCTTCGTTGGGGTCAGCCCGTTCTCGATCTCATGGCCACTCTTCGCAATGCGAAGGCGCAGCGCTTTTACAGCCGGTGCAGGGAGCGCATGTCGGAGGGCCTCGACGGCCTGGTACAGCCGTGGCCGCAGGATCAGCTCCTGTATGGGTTTCCTCCATGGCCCTTGGTCGGCAGGGTCATTCGGAGAATCGCCACGCACGGGGGTCCGGTGATCCTGTTTGCTCCGGATTGGCCCAGGCGTCCTTGGTACGCCGATCTGCGGAAGCTCCTGGTGGAGCCGCCCTGGCGATTGCCGGCTCGGGTGGACTTGCTGCTGCAGGGTCCCGTTCCTATGCCGCAGGCGGATCGGTTTTTGCTTACGGCATGGCTATTGAGAGGCAACGGTTGCGCCGCAAAGGTTATTCGGCAGCAGTGATTGATACGTTGCTGCAATCTCGCCGACGTTCCACATCTTTGGCGTACATTCGGGTGTGGCGCGTTTTTGAGGCATGGTGCGAGGATCGCGCCTTGAGAGCACGTAACTCTTCCATTCCCGATATTCTCGCTTTTCTGCAATGCGGTTTGGAGAAGGGTCTTGCTCTCAGCACCTTGAGAGTGCAGTTGGCGGCACTGGCAGTTTTCCGGGGTGCCGTGCGTGGTGTTCGTCTTTCATTGCATCCGGACATTCTGCGTTTTCTCCGAGCGGCCAAGCATCTGCGACCACCCGTTCGTCCGGTTGTTCCTCCTTGGGATCTGAATATGGTATTGGAGGTGCTGACCGGCGCTCCTTTTGAGCCGCGGGCGGTTAGTTCCATCAGAGAATTGACTTGGAAGACGGCTTTTTTGGTAGCCCTGTGTTCCGCGAGACGCATTTCCGATTTGCAGGCTCTTTCTTGTCGGCCTCCGTTTCTGCAGTTCTCGGCTGAGAAGGTGGTCTTGCGTCCGGTTCCGTCTTTTCTGCCCAAGGTGGTGTCCGCTTTTCATCTGAATCAATCGGTTTCCCTGCCCACCTTCGTGGTCTCGGGGACAGAGGCTTCTGTGGATCGTTCTCTCTCCGACGTTTGGATATGGGTCGCGTGCTCCGTCGGTACCTTCGGGAGACTGAGTCCTTTCGTAAATCCGATAGGTTGTTTGTGCTTTTCGGGGGACCGTCCAAAGGCCAAGCGGCCTCAAAAGCCTCTATTGCACGTTGGGTGAAACAAGCCATTCGTGTCGCCTATGAGACCAGGGGCAAGGCCGTTCCAGTCGGTCTTCGGGCTCACTCTACCAGAGGTCAGGCGGCCTCGTGGGCGGAATCGGCCTTAGTTCCGCCGGTGGATATTTGTAGAGCTGCATCCTGGTCTTCTCTTCATTCTTTCTCCCGTCATTATCGTCTGGATGTGTTCGCGCGTAGAGATGCTTGTGTGGGTGCTTCGGCCATAATAGCGGGGCTCACAGGTCCCTCCCAGGGTTAGATACTGCTTTGGTACTACCCATTGGTTCTGGACTTGCCCGGAGAGACGATTAGGAAGAAGAAATTAGACCTTACCTGCTAATTGTCTTTCCTTGAGTTCTCTCCGGGCCAGTCCAGACCCCGCCCAGTTGGTTTTCGGTTGTTTCTCAAGTAGTACAGTATGGCGGTTTTTTGGGGTTGATCTATAGTGAATACCATAAAGCTAAACAATACTAAAAGAAAAAAAAAAAAACCAAAAGACAAATCAAAACAAAAAGAGATTCTGCAAACAGACAGTCGCACAGCGCCGCTGCCGCGGCTGTCAGCATGTGTTGTCACTGTTGCATGAACCCGTGCTTTTGCACGATCTCCTGGGACACTCTTCCATCCTTCGGGGTTTCCATAGTTCTGCTATTCGTTTCTTATTTTTTATCTGCTTGGTACGTTCAGACTGATTCCTGTCACCAGGGGAGGGCTAGGTATCCTAGCAACAAGAATTAGTATTCAGTCCTCAGCTGCTAGAGGAGGGAGATTTGACTACCCATTGGTTCTGGACTGGCCCGGAGAGAACTCAAGGAAAGACAATTAGCAGGTAAGGTCTAATTTCTTCTTAGGTTAGGGCACTGGGGTGCAGGTATTTTTAGCTAGCAGCACAGATTGTTGGACTGTTACAGGCAGGAAAAGAAATTGCCTTAGCCACCCTTATTGGGCACACTGGGGGATCGAACTCATGCCCTCTGTCTCAGCAGTCATTGTATTAACCAGTGTGCTACACCTCTGTTGCTGTGATTGCAGATTGGCACGCAAAATTAAGGTTAACGCGCGGTAACGTGCATAGCTTTCTCTATCGTGCGATAATGGGCACGGTGCACTTTATCGCGCGTTAACCTACGATTGCTGTCTTAAGACCGGACCGCCCACTCCTTATATGGTATCCTTCACATTATCGCTGGTACTAGCGCCACGCACATTAAGACGGTTTAGTAAACATACCCCTTAGACTACTATGTTCACTAAGATCACACAGAAGAAAATGACCAAAATGGTATGTGGTCTCCAGCAGACATATGAGAAGAGCCTGGAGGTCTTAAATATGTATACTGTAGAAGAGAGGAGGGATGGAGGCAATATGATCCAGACTTTTTAAATACTTGAAAGGTATTATAGAAAAAAACAGAGGGAAAGGTATTAGAGAACAAATGATGGAAAACTTGTACCTCAGCTGAAAATAGTTGTGAAGTGACTGTTTTGCTCTGTTTCTCCTAAGAACCCATGAAGAAAACAACCAGCACTGTGTAGCAGAAATAGCCTTCCCTCCCACCCAAAAAAATGCTATCTGGCACTGGTAGGGATAGTTGTGCCTGTAGATGGGTAACATTGCTGTGTGATGGGATCCCTGGATTGGTTGCAGAAAGAATTATAGCCTTGTTGGCCCTATAGCAGACTGGGGGCTTAAGTGCAATCTATTTTAATTTTCTGAACTGCTCTGATGCAGTAAAGTCAAATTTTTATAAAAAAAATAAATATAGATGTTTGATGATTGGAAAACCAAAGGCATGGAGACAGTAACCTGTACTGTATGGCAGGTACAACACCCCACCTCCAAAAAGAACAAAGACGGGGGGAAGTAACCTGCACTGCGCCACAGTGACTCCACGATGGACTTCCTCCCCTTTATAGCAGGAAACGACTGATCAAGATCCTAGAGGGGGTTGTTGGTCAGGAGAGAGAGATTATCCTGAAATTGCTGAGATGCCTGTGGGAAAAACCCTGCCGCTCAGAGGTTGCTTTGTCCTGTACTTTAGTAAGCAGCACAGGCATGGACTTCTGTGATGACAGTAGCCAAGGTCATCACCATGGTTGTCTGAGTTTGAAAGTTCAAGATGGACCATGTGAAAAGAGCTAAGAATCCTTGACCTCATCACTCTGCCCCCAAAATTCTTTGCAACTGCATCTGGGTCATTTTTAAACAGCATCTCCATAGCCACACTGCATATATCATGATCTGATTCTTGTCACTCTTGATTTGGAGACCAGGCTGGGACATGTGAGACTGCTTGCTCTTCTACATTTGGACTTTTCATCAGTAGTATGGAGAGAATTTTATAAGCATTTCTGTATCTAAAGCATGTTTTACACATGGAATAATACTGATAAAAATGTGTGGCTAAACATTCACTTGATGTTTAGGTGGCACAGAATGTAGTTGCAGTGTACATGCATATTTTATAAAATATGCTAATACATGCATATGCTACTCCTTTGAAGCAACTGTCAATGCATACGGCTACTGGAGAAGATGCAGGTGGCCTATTTTATAAAGGCATGTAAGAGCCTATATTACTTTTATAAAATATATCTATATCCCACAAGTACCGAGCTTCTGAATTCCATCACTGCAGAAGTAATGCAACTCTTGAGGAAAAGAAAATATGTTTATTATAATGCAACCCTTGGGGAAAAAGATTATTGTAGGATTTATAATGCAACCATTTTATTTCTGTTACATGTGCTTGAAAAACACATTAACCAGAAATCAAAATCTACAATTAATTCTGTTTTTTTTAAACTAGTATTTCAGGGGAAAGCGCGAACGCAGTCCCCCACTACCAGAAATTATGCAGTCGACTTTCCCGCATTTGGGGAAATCGCAGGGGTCAACCCAACCTAAGTGCAATGGATGAGCCTCACCCTGGGAGAACCACCTTCCTGATCATGGTATCTCCCCTGCCAGGTAAGTATGAGATTTTTTAGAAAGGTCTGCCACGTCCCCTCTTAGCCAGCACTGTTCAGATGAGGAGGTATTTTCACTTTCTGCTAAAAATCAACTACTCAAATACGAACAACATTCTGAGTTGTGCCCACATTGTAATACACATTTTGATCATTTAAGGAAACCCTAAATACAATCAACTTGTAAACCAGATACCATTTTCTATTTCCCAGAATGCTGTGTCGTTTCATTATTTGCATATAATGACGTGTTTTCTTGCTGTAAGATGATTTACATAAGTGTTCCCCCCTAAAAGCTAATAGTACTTATCTGCTTTTTAAGTCTAGATTAGTTGAGAATGGTTTAGTTACTTTCTGTATCATTTGCAAAAGTGCCACTAAATTTCTTTAGGCACTTTGGATGCTTAGATGTTATGTAGTTCAAGTCCCGGAGTGCTGATGCTTTCCAGGATATTAAAAGAACGAGTATGGGAAAATCATTTTCACTGTGAGACGAGACAAGGCTAAGGAATATATCTGCGCTCAAGAAGCATTCAATACCAGAAACGTTTTTTCTTTCTAGCCGTTAACTCAATAATTTACCCAGTGTGATTGCTAGGGAAAGGGAGAAAAACAGTTCAGTGAGGATGAAAAAGCGAGAGAGTTTCTGAATAATTTTAATTCCTAAAAATTTCCAGTAATCTCTAGATTTAATCTGCAGTTAAAACTACTAGGTAATGTATACAGCATATGTTGGAAGGAGAGGCTCCTCCTCCACACAAGCAATATTCAGTTCCTCAGTGCAAATAACAATTGTAACTATACCTGAAGGACTATAACTTGGCACCATGCCCTCAGCCCACTGCTCCTCACCCCTCTCTTGCTGATTGGTTGCTTTGGAATGCAGTGGGAGATGTGCCCACCAAGGTTTGGGCATCCTGCTGTGCAGGAGTGGTGTCTGTGTGGGGGTTTAACTATCCACATGTCGTGGAGCAGCCATCATCTGCCTAGGGTAGATGCAGGTGGCTAGATTGCTGCCAGATCTTCCCGTGCAGCGTTTCTGTACTTGCTTTCTTCCTAAGATTCAGCAGAAGATAGAGAAGTGGTTTCTCTTTCTTCCCGTCTGTACCAGCAAACTGCCAAAAAAAAAAAAGACAGACAGAGCTGGTGGAACAGGACACATCAGCTGTCAAAGCTTGCTCCTTTATTATATTTTTCCCATCCCTACCCCACTCCCACATTTGGATCAACAGTATCTCCTCTTCCCTGCCCAGCACCCAGAATTTGATTGTGTGCTCTTGAAAGAGGCAGATCCAGTTCCATTGTTCATCCTGATTGTGATATCTGTCATCCATGTGCGACAGCCAGAATCTCCCATCTGCCAATGTCATTGATTTTTCATCATTCCAGAGGCAGTAACTTCTTCCTGGAAGCCATCTTGGAATTGGAAAAAAATTACTACCACATTCAACAAACAAGATTCCAAATCATCCCTCCAGTTCAGTCCAGACGCATGGGTTATGCCCCTTGACCAGCAGGTAGAGACTGAGCATGATCAGATTTGCTGATGTCACATACTAAGGGCACTGTGCATAAGGGGGCTAGCTAGTATTGCTCAGTCTCCATTAGATGGGAGATCTCCCTGTGCATCTCAACTGAGCTGTAGGGATTCTTTTGACTAGACCTTGGAGGCATTCATGGAAATGAGCCATTTAAATGAAGTGATTTTCTGGTTGAGACAGCTGTTTAATTTAAATAACAAGAGGGGTTCTGGTTCCTGCTTACACATGAACAGAGGTGATTGAGCATGACTCCGGGCACCAGTATTATAAAAACATTAAAATCAAGTCCCCAGAGGCCACCAGAGCAGAGTGCAACAAAGACCTCTATACCAAGACTCTACGGACCCGCAGGGATAAAGGTGAACCGAAAATCATCGCTTTTGATAGTGCCAGGGTGAAAAAACCTCTGTTGCCTGGAGGAAGCCCTATGGCTAAAATGGCGGCAGCTGAGACTATAATGCAGTGGGACCTCGATAATAGCGACGCTATTGGTATACCAGAGTTCCTAGCTGAGATTAAATTGTCCAAATAAGAAATAATAGCAGAGGTCTCTGCACACATAAAAGATTTGATGCTTTCATATCTAGAGTGGTGGAAGTGGAATGTTGGAAGACTAGGAAGCCAGCCGCACTAAAGACCTGGAAAAACTGCAAGGCGGTGCACTGACTCAAAGATAAGGCAGAGGACCAGTAGAACAGGGACTGCCACCAGAATTTACAAATTTTCGTCATACCTAAAGGAGTAGAAATTTCAGACGCTCGTGTCTTTTGTGAAGCAACACCTGCAGGACTGCTTCCCCGCCAGCCTAGCTGCACCCGCATACGAAGTAGAACAGGCCTATTGGGAAACCCGGCCCCAACATGATAGCGGCCGTGCACACTTATTGTACTCCTGCTCCAATATCAGGAGAACGAGCACATAATCGGAGAGGCCCGCAAAACTAAGACAGTGCAGTATAAAAACTGGTCTGTGGCAGTGTTCCCTGATATGAGTGCGAAAAAGGCGTGGAGGAAGAAAGCCCTGCTGCCCTATAGAGATTCTCTCATTAGGCAGTGATTAGGTTCCTCACCCAGCTAACTGCTCGCCGACAGGAGAAATAAATTTTTCTCCACTCAACAGAGGATGTCCAACAGCTTTTGACTTAGCTGAATCATAAAAGGGACATGTGCCAAACCCTGCCTAAGGTATCATAGAAACATAGAAAAATGACGACAGAAAAAGATGACATGGCCTATCTAGTCAATAACATTTTTTTTCTTTTATTAGTGCCATCAAGTCAGTGCTGACTCCTGGTGACCCAGCTGCCTCTGGGTTTTCTTGGCATTGCCAGGCCTTTTTTTCTGAGGTAATGGAAGGTAAAGTGACTTGTGCAAGATCACAAGGAGTACCAGTGGGAATTGAGCCCTTGATCTTCTGGGTACTGGACAGTTGCTCTAACCACTAGGCTACTCCTCCACTGGGCCCAGAGAGGATCTCTGAATGGGTGGGCCCCACCTCTGTCACTGGCATCCAGTGATAGCACCCCAGATGGGCTCTCCCCTGTCTCACCAACGCAACTGGGGGGAGAAAAGGCAGAGAGCCTGGAGAAGACCAAGGAGGCTGGGGAACCGATAGACTCCTTGCTCACACCTGGATCAGGAGAGTGAGCAGCTGGTAGTACCAGGCCTTACAATCAAGCAAGCAACAAAAACCATTGTTGTGGACATGGATTGGATAGGCTGGTTTTTGGACTTGTGACCTTCGCCCCACGAGGAGGGGAAGCCTTTGGACCTCCTGTGGTTTTTTTAGCAGGAACTTCTTAGATAAGATATGGGTATACGAAAGGGACAATGGACCTGCTTGAGCAGTCATATCTGCAGTAGCCAGGTCAGCTGAAGAGCCTGTTGTTTGGGCCCAAAGGGACCTGATAGAACTGTCCTAAGGACTGACCAAGCTTCAGGTGCCTGGTAATGCCATGCCCACAGTCCCACCCATTGAATAGAAGCCAATCAGTGTATTGGTAAAAAGAAAAAAAAGGATTGTTAGAGTGACTGAATATGAATGAAGGAGTGAATGTTGGTAAGAGAACAGGAGGGAGGGGGAGGAGTGAGGGACATAGGAGAAGATCAGGGGGTATGGTGTGTGTTGGTAGAATAGGAGATTGTGGTGTATGGACTGGATGGTGCTGGGTATGGGGGAGAGAATGGGAACATGAAAGGACATACGGGGAGAGAGAGGGCAGATGGGGATTGGATGGGTATGGATCCTGGAGTTGGGAGTCTATCCTCCGTAAGGTATATGCATATAGCACCTGGGACACATACTGTAAGCCATGTCACTTAAAATAGCCACATTAAATGTTGGGGGCTGAATCATCCGATTAAAAGAAAGCGAGTACTGAAATACCTGCAGAGGGAGGCCATTTATATCGCCCTTCTGTAGGAGGTGTGCTTAACCTCCTTGGAGATGGAAAAGTTAAAGGGAGAGCAATGAGAACAGCTCTACTATTCTTCCTATAACTCTAAAAAAACGGGAGTAGCAATATTGATAAACAAGCGAGTCCCCTTTATGATGGCCGAGACAAAATGTGATTCTCAAGGTTAGATCATTTGGGTTGTAGGCTGTGTGGGCGGGAGGAGTGGCCTAATGGTTGGGGCAAGTTACTTCGGGCCAGAGGTTCAAATCCTGCTAGAGGTCAGCAACCCTGGGCCAGAAGGACTGAAGTTTCTAGTCCCACAGGTGTTTCTTGTGGCCTTGGGCAAGCCACTTAATCATCCATTGCCTCAGGTCTAAAACACAGATTGTGAGCCCTTCAGGGACAAGGGAAATAAATATATATATATATATAGTGCTTGAATGTACACCACTTTGACTGCATGTTGAATCTTCACACTAAAGGCCAAAGGGGGATTGTGTTCTGAGCACTCTGGACCCATAACAAAAGTGGTACCACTCTCAGAGAGCACCCCCTGCAAAGAGCACTCCACACAATGGGGTGGGTGGATGTTTGGAGGACCCTTAACCCATACTCATTGTTCCACTAAAACACATGGATACTCAAGGTTGGATATCTTTTGTGGACCAGGGGGGTAAAGACCTCGCAGGTAGAGGAATGTCAGATTACAACCCCCATAGTTAGTGATCATGCAATGGTATGGATGCAGCTGGACATGGGGCTGGGTTTGGGACAGAGAGCGTGCAAGGGTGTGGCAAGCCAATGTGCATCTCCTCCAGGACAGTAAGGTGCAAGACCAAATGTGGGCATGGTGGGTGGACTACCTGCACCTTAATGACACAGGGGATTTATCAGTACATGTACTCTGGGAGGCTGGCATGGCTTATATACGGGGGCGACTTACAGTTCCCCTCCCAGAATAAGAGACTGAAGGAGGCAGAGCTTGACCAACTCAAAGAGTAGTTGGACTCCCTGCAGAAGGAGCACAAGCGCCCCGGCAGTAAGAGGACCTTTCAGATACCGATGGAGGTGAGGCGGCGCATTGAGAGCATCAAAGTGAATTTTTGTTACGACTTACCTGTCACAACTTCTTAGAGCAAGGGGGAAAAGCTGGTAAGTTACTAGCTTGGCAGCTGCGCAAACAGTTGGCAAGCCGCTTGATAGGCGAGATTTATGATCAGAATCGGCAGTTACAACATGACCCAACAGGTATCACTCCAGGCATTTAGGACCTTCGGTGCAGCACTGTATGCCTCGGAATGCAGCCCGTCCTCTGAGGTGCTCACCTCCTTTCCAGAGAGCAGAAGGAGTTCCTAGACCGGGAAATAATTGGTAGAAGTCGACCCAATGGAATGGTACAAAGGAATTCCTGATGCCGTATCCCCCACGTTGCAGAAAGTCTTTAACGAGGTGCTGTCTCAGGGGACCCTCCAGCAGCAGAGTATGTATGAAGCCACGATAACTCATACCAAAAGAAGACTGCCCCCTAACGAAATGTGGCAGTTAAATCGATACCACTACTTAATAGTGATGTAAAAGTTTTCTAAAATTTTGGCAAATCGATTGGACGGGATGATGTCCTCCCTGATACATCCAGATCAGATTGGGTTTATTCAGGGATGGCAAATCACAGATAATGTTCATAGGCTTGAGTGTTGCGCAGAACAAAAAAGATGTGTGGTGTGTATCGCTGGATGCCGATAAGGCTTTCAACCACGTGGAGTAGGAGTATCTGTTCACGGTAATGCGCAGTTTTGGCTTTGGTGACCACTTTGCTGGGTGGGTACGAGCCCTATATGCTACGCCACTAGTGTTGATAGCAGTAAATGGAACCAGGTCTAACAAATTTCGGCTGTACAGGGTAACGAAGCAGGGGTACCCCTTATCCCTGCTACTGTTCACTATGGCCATTGAGCCTCTTGCTTCGTTGCTGTGGTCAACTCCGGATATTCATCCGATAGTTGTTGGGGGTATATCGCACCAAGTGTCTCTTTATACAGATGATACATTGGTCTTCTTGGAAAGGCCAGAAAAGTTATTCCCTAGCCTCCTACGTGTGCTCCATGAGTTTGCGCAACTCTTGCGCTTTAAGATTAATTTAGACAAATCTGAGGTCCTACCCTTAGGGCTGAGTGATAGACTCCTACGGAATGATTGCCGATTCAAAC
This sequence comes from Ichthyophis bannanicus, assembly GCA_033557465.1. NCBI lineage: Eukaryota > Metazoa > Chordata > Amphibia > Gymnophiona > Ichthyophiidae > Ichthyophis > Ichthyophis bannanicus. The sequence goes on along the minus strand of CM066032.1, from coordinate 257,278,036 downwards.
TAGCATCCGCCTTGATTAAATATCTCGGGATTAGAGTCTCCTAAAAAGGAAGAACTGTTTAAACTTAATTACATCCCCTTAATGGCTGGTATTCATGAGGAACTAGCACGTTGGGCTGACCTTACAATGGGCTGGATGAGCCGAGTCACCACCCTAAAAATGATCATTTTGCCTAGTTTGCTCTATCTCTTTTCTCAACTGCCCATTCAACTCCCACGTTGTTTTTTTTCAGGACATTAGAGAAGAGCTTCAGTGGATTTGTCAGGGGAGGCCATAAGGTTTGTATAAATTGGATGCGGATGGTCGCCCTGATCAATGAAGAAGTGGTGAGCTTTCAAAACCTGTCCATCTATTATAAAGCCGCTATCTTACGAGGTCTCCAGTACCACTATGTGCACCCTCCGGACACCCACTGGGTGGATATGGAGCATAGTTGGATGACACCCATCTCTGTATATGACGATATATCAATGCGGAATGGACAGGAGTCATGTCACATATTTTTAGCCTCGCTGTTGCAAGTGCAGAGACTGGTCTATCTAAAGGGTCATCGCTTAGTTCTGGGGCCGAGACCACACCTTGTAGACATTCTGCACGTTTGTGGCCCATCCTTCGTCCAGTTATGGGGGTGTGGGCATCCCAGGGACTCACTGGTTTAAGGATATGATTGTACAAGGAACCTGCATGAGTCTGGTTCAGTTACAGGATAAAGGAGTGATATCAGTCCCCTTTTACTAATATTTGCGTCCGGGGATCTGGGGGCAGTTGACCAGGCCACCCACGGCAATGGAGCAGGTACCGTATTACAAAGTGGGGTTTTGGAAAGGCCTAATCTCCCGGTTATATAGAGCATTATTGGATCTGTTCAGTGGCACGGAAGATAGACATTACAATTTGTTGCAGCAGTGGTTGGGTAGATCCTTCATGCCGGAAGAATGGAGTACCATCCACCAAAGAGGAGTGTTAACTAGACAAACCCAGTATCAGCTCCTCATGTAGGCTTACTTTACCCCTGTACAGCTGCAGCACACTGGCCCTGTGCTTGAGAATGCCTGTTGGAGAGATTGTGGGCAGATGGGATCCTTTTTTCATATGTGGTGGGAGTGCTCAAAAAATTCAAAGGTGTTGGGAGGCGGTGCTCTGGGAGATTAGTAGGATTGTTGGCAATCCAATAACAGCTGCCCCAACTAGCTGTCTGTTAGGGTTCCTGGAAGGGAGTTTGGGAGCCCACATGGCCAATAGGCACTTAACAGAAATATTAATATTGAGTGCCTGTATGGTGATAGCTCGCTGCTGGAAATCAGTGGAGGGACCCACAGTCTCGCTATGATGAGCGTGGACAGATGATATGATGCTTACATGTTTAAGGGTCGGACTGAAGAGCACCTTATCCTTTGGATCCCCTATAGTTGTAGGTGGCCACTGTCTTTTCACCTATAAAACTCAGCAGCCCCTTAGTGGACTAGCTTGGAGAGAGCCTGCTCAGTGCTGTGCTCCACACACCACTCTTTGTCCATTCACCACCAATAGTTGATGAAAACTGTTTCTCTGGGAAAGGGGAGGGGGAGAATTGATATGTATCAAAGTTGTATTTGCCCATTTATAAATGAATGTTATTTTAATAAAAGCAGACAAAGAGTTATAATTTGGTTTCAGTTTTAGAGTCTGACTGGAGGCTGCCTCTGTGCCCTGAGTGCCGGGTCCTGCCCCCAATTTGGCCTGCGGCCCTCTGAGGCTTGAGTGATCTCGTTGTGTGCTGTTCCTTATTAGTGAGTGCATTGTGTGGGTGCGTGTGCTTGGCCAGATCGCTGTATTGGAGCTCCGGAAATGGAGGGGGGGGGGAACAGCCCTTCGTTAGGGTCTTCTGCGTGCTTTCTTCAATTTCCGACTCCTTGGAGGTGCAGCAAGTGCTCACATTCAGAGTGCTTTGGGACAGCCTGTTTGCGCAGCCTATGGCATGCGCCAGGGAACTGTTTCGGCTGCCGAGTTCTGCCGTCTGTGCTGCACGGTCTGAAGAGCCTGCTCTGCCATCTTACTCTCTTCTGAGCAATCTGGAACACTCCCTGAAGCAGCTTCAGACACGATGGCTGAGGCTTCCATCCCCCTGCGCAGCTCCGTTTTGGTGGCAAAAGAGGCCATTTTGAGCCATTCAGTGGCAGGAAAGGGGAAGGAAGAAACATGAAAGCCTGTGGCCAACGCTAAGAGAAAACATAGGGCAGTTGAATCGGATGAGCAGGACTTGAGGATGCCCTTTTCCCCCAAGTTTGTTTCACTCCTCCACAGGGCTTTTTGCTTGAAGCAGAGCCACAGCTGGAACAATAGCGGGGTCCCTTAGGGAGTGAACTGATCGGGAGAAGGTCCTCCACTGAAGAGAAGATGAGACTCCTCAGCAGTGGCCTCTTTGGAGGACCCAGCCTCTCTGAGGTCCCAATCTTTGGTGGAAGTGGCCGAGGGCACCTTTGGGATTGGGAGGGCCCCGGGAACTGGAGGGAGACAGGGCAGAGCGCCCCATTGAGGACAAGCCTGCAGTTGTTAGGGTTTTCCGTAGTGAAGAGTTGACAGGACTCATCTCCAGTTCCTTGGGCACTCTGAATATGACGGTGAGGTCTTTTTCTGAGGAGCTGGTGCTGGAGAATCCCCTCCTGCAGGGCTGACACATTCCGCAGGATTTCCTTCCAATGCACAAGATGATAGATGCTAAGTGGGAATTGCCTAAATCCAGCCTGTGGGGGGTTCTGGACCTTGGCACGGCTGTACCCTCTCGCTCCTAAGGAAAGGGAACTTCTGAAGCTTCCCAAAGTGGATGCCCTGGTGACAGGAGTTACCAAGAAGAACACTAAACACTATACCGGTGGAGGGCAGCACAGCTCTCTGGGACATGTAGGACTGCAAGTTGGACACCACGCTCAAGCAGTCCTTTGAGGCAAATGCACTCGCCCTGCAGATGTCTATCTGTGGGGCATACATGGCCAGGGCGTGCCTCCGGTGGGTGCAGAGTATCCGGGACCGGGTTCTGAAGTGGCTCTGCTGGATTCCAGCATGGTGTACCTATCAGATGCCTTTTATGATCTGGTCTGTTTGTTGTCCAAGAGTATGGCTTCCATGGTGGTCATGCGGCGCCTCCTTTGGCTCCGCAATTGGGCGACAGACGTCTAAGGTTAGACTCACCATTGCCTTTTCGAGGCAAGCTTCTGTTCAGGGAAACCCTGGAAAAATTGGTGAAGGACCTGGTAGAATCCAAGAGAGCTTGCCTTCCAGAGGTCAAGCCCAGGGAGCCTAAATCCAGGGGGGGGGGGAGCACTCAAGGTCAGCCTAGGAACTTTCGAAGGTTCAGGGTGGCCAGATTTGCCCCTTACCAGTGGTGCCATTTTTCTCCCAGAGGTAACTTGGCCTTTATGGCTGGGGAGTGGGCAGGGGCTTCTACTCCCTCTGGATCTGCTAAGAAGCCACAGTGAAGTGAGGAGGGCCCAAGGATTGAAGCGGATCGGGAGCAGGCTCCATCTCTTTTTCTTTGCTTTGGTCCGGGTCAGACAAGACCAGTGGGTCTTGGAGATCATTCAGGAGGTCTATGTGCTGTAGTTGGCATGGCCTATACCCATTGCCTTCCTGGCATCCCCTTGCAAATCTCAGACCAAGCTGGCATAGTTCAGGAAGCACTGGATGGGCTGGTACAGCTCAGGGCAGTATGTCCGATACCAGCAGACCAGTGCAAGTCCGGTCATTACTTTATCTACTTTGTTGCCCCCAAAAAGGAGGGCTCCTTTCGCCCTATCCTCAACTTCAAGTCCGTCAACAGAGTATTGCAGGTCCCGTGCTTTTACATGGAGACTCTGCGTTCAGTGATCGTGGCGCTGCAGAAAGGTGAGTTCCTCACGTCACTGGATCTCACTGAGACATACCTCCACACCCCCATCCATGCAGAGCATCAAGGCTATCTGCGCTTCACACTGCCCATGGATCATTTCGAGTTCTGCGCTCTCCCATTTGAGCTGGCTACCATGCCCCGAGCATTCACAAAGATCATGGTGGTCATGGTGGCGGCCTTGTGACGAGAAGGCATCTTCGTGCACCCCTACCTAGACACTTGGCTGATAAGGGCGAAGTCCCTTGAAGGGCCACTTGGGTGGTGGAATTCCTTCGGAGTTTGGGCTGGATGGCAAACCTCAAAGAGTTAACTGCAGTCCTCTCAGCAGCTGACCTACTTGGGTGCGCAATTTGATACTGCAGTGTGCCTGGTGTCCCTACCACCAGAGAGGGTGGAGGAGTTGCAGGAGCAAGTCCGTCAGTTTCTTGGTATAGCACGACCATCGGCATGATGTTACCTGCAGCTGCCGGGCTCCAAGGCAGCTACCATCTATCTGGTCCCATAGGCGAGAACGCACATCTGACCTCTGCAAAGCTCTATGCTGTTGTGTTGGTCTCCACAGAGGGAGTCCTTTCGCGACATTTGTCTTGTCCGCTAGAAGTATAACTCAGCCTACAGTGGTGGCTCTCCTCACCAGAGGTGTTAGCAGGCCTTCCTCTGGAAAATTCCACTTGGATGACCATGATGACCAACGCCATTCTGGTCAGTTGGGGGGCACACTGTCTGTCCAAGTTCTCCAGGGTCTCTGGTTGGAGGAGGAGGAGTCGACCTGGTTGATCAATTGGCTAGAGCTCCGAGCGGTTGCTTGGCGTTCACGTTTCCGTCACCTCTTCAAGGGGCAAGCAGTGCAGTTGTTTGCAAAAAATGCAATGGTGGTGGCTTACATCAGTTGCCAAGGGGGCATTGCCAGTGTGCCACTGATGGAGAAAGTGGCTCTGCTCCTGCAGTAGGCAGAGGGTAATCATTTGGCTCTCTCAGCGGCGCATGTAGCCAGAAAGGAGAACATTCAGGCTGATTTTCTGAGCCAGTACCAGGTGGATCCAGCAGAGTGATCCTTGCTGGACTTGGTCTTTCAGTTGATTAGTGGAGCACTGGAGCCAGCCAGTGATGGACTTAATGGCCTCAGCATCCAATGCCAAGGCGAGCGGTTTTTCAGCAGATGGCGCAAGCACTTATCAGAGGGACTCAATGCCCTGGTGCAGCTGTGGCTGCACGAGGGGCTCCTGTATGTCTTTCCACCCTGGCCTCTGATCAAACGGATGCTTCACAGGATAGAGCAGCACAGAGGCCTGGTGATCTGTTGGCCCTGGATTGGCTGCGGAGGCCGTGGTATGCAGACCTGCTACAGTTGAATGCCGGAGTGCCAGGGCAGCTCTCGGCAAGGGATGACCTGGTCCAGGGCCTGATTTGGATGTCTCAGGTGACTCGATTCTTGCTTAGAGCTTGGCTCTTGAAAGGGCACAGCTAAGCAGACGAGGCTACTCGCCAGCAGTGGTGGCGACTCCTCAAGGCTCAGAAGCGGTCTACTCTGTCGAACATCAGAGTGTGGAGAGTGTTTAAGGAATTGTGCGAGGCCAGGGGTGTTTCAGCCCTCTCTGCCTGCATCCCACACATCTTATCCATCCTGCAAGCTGGGCTGGAGAAGAACCTGGCGCTCCGCTCGCTGTACGTTCAGGTGGCGGCGCTGGCCTGCTATCACAGCAAAATTCGGGGAAAGTCTTTCACAGCGCATGCGGATATTGTATGCTTTCTCTGGGTGGTGAAGCAAGTATGGCCTGGACTCCCTGGAGACAGGTGCTTCCGTCATGGGATTTCAATTTGGTCCTGTCGGCACTGACAGGAGCGCCATTTGAACCTTTGTGGAAGGCATTCTTGAAGAACCTTACCCTGAAAACGGTGTTCTTGGTGGCTGTTTGTTCGGCACAGCGTTTCTTGGAGCTGCAGGCCCTGTTCTTTCTGGAGCTGCTCTTGGTCTTCCATCTGGAGAAGGTGGTCTTGCGGACCATGCCCTCCATCTTGCCTAGGATGGTCTCCTCCTTTTATGTAAATCATCCCATCTCCCCGCTGGTGCTGTGGGGAGAGGAGGGCTTGAGGAAGGATCAGCAATTGAAGCTACTGGATGCCAAGAGGGTCCTCCAACTGAAGCTGAAGCAAATGGCAAGGTTCCCTCTTTGGAAGGGTGCGACAGGAGGCAGCAGCTTCCACAGCGTATATTGCACACTGACTGAAGGAAGCATTTGCGGCCACCTATTTGGTGAAGTGGAGGCTGGTGCTGTCCGGTCTGTGCGTGCATTCTACATGAGTACAGACAGCTTTATTGAGAACTTAATATACCGCTCATTACAAAAGTGTCTGAGTAGTTTACAAACACGTCAAAAGGCTGCTGGAAAAAGAAAAGAACGCCAATTCAAATGGACAGGAAGGGAAAGAATAGAGTGGGGGATAAAGGGTGAGAGAACAAGTGAAAGAAGTAGGCTGGTAAGTGCGCTAAAGCGAAGGGGGGTGGGGAAAGAGGGGGGTGGTAGGAGGAGGAAGGTCAAAGGCAGAGCAGAAAAGGTAGGTTTTTAGTTTGGCCTTGAAGGTTTTGAGGGACGGTTTGAGGCGGAGGGCTGTGGGGAGCGAGTTCCAGAGACGAGGGCCGAGGAAATAGAAGGGAGAGGAACGGGTAGATTCCAGATGGGCCTGGGATGGGGAAGGTAGAGACATGCGATATCACCAGGAACAAGCAGGAATGAGTCTTCACATATGGGTATCGTCGGTACCGACGTAGCCTGCGCGGGAACGCTCCCCAGCGTCCAGTAAGAAAGCTTTTGGAAGCATCCCACAGCGCCTGCGCGCTGCCTTCCTGCCTTTCCCAACCGCCTCTCTCCAGTCCCATGGATAAATCTAGCCGGTCCTCGAAGGGCAAATCTCCCTCTAAGCATCGAGATGCCTCCGGGCTTGTCCTCGAGGATTCCGCTCCGGCAAAATTACCCCGGCGGGAAGTTCCGGCTTCCAAAGCATTGTCTATGGGGTCACAGTTTGACATTGATGGCTTGGCCTCGACCGATCACCTGTTGCCGTGTTCTGGGGTACCGGTGGCCTCTACTGGTACCGACATCCAGACTTTGGTGGCGTCGATGGATCAGAAAATTCTGTCCATGCAGCGCACTCTTACGGCGTTTATGCAGGCTTCGACGCCTCCGGTACCGCAACAATCTCCGTTGCCGGTACCAACCCCGGCACCGTTCCCGGTGCCGGTACCGATTGTATCGGCTTCGGTGTCGACTGCAACGGTACCCTGTCCTATGATGCCCATCGGTACCGAACCGGCGGTGTTTTGAATGCGTTGCAGACGGTGAAGTTGTGACTGGGGAAGGCCAGCGATAGCGGAGAGACTGAATGAATTCTTTGCTTCAGTCTTTACTGAGGAAGATGTAGGGATGTTACCCATGACTGAAGTGGTATTTAAAGATGCAGAAGAATTGAAGGAAATATCGATACATCGGGAAGATGTATTACAACTATTAGATAAACTGAAGAGTAGCAAATCACCTGGGCCGGATGGTATACATCCAAGGTTGTTGAAAGAACTGAAATATGAGATAGCAGACCTGCTATTAGTAATCTGTGAACTACCATTAAAATCATCTCTAATACCTGAAGATTGGAGGATCGCCAATGTAACACCAATTTTTAAAAAAGGTTCCAGGGGTGATCCGGGAAACTACAGACCGGTGAGCCTGACATCAGTACCGGGAAAAATGGTAGAAACCATCATAAAGAATAAAATTACTCAGCATGTAGAAAGTCATGACCTAATGGGAGACAGCCAACATGGCTTTAGACAAGGAAGATCTTGTCTTACTAATCTGTTATGTTTTTTTGAAGGAGTGAATAATCAGGTGGACAAAGGTGAGTCGGTTGATATTGTGTATCTGGACTTTCAGAAAGCCTTTGACAAGGTCCCTTATGAGAGACTTTTGGCAAAACTAAAGAGTCATGGGATAGGAGGCAGTGTACTATTGTGGATCAGGAACTGGTTAAAAGATAGAAAGCAGAGGGTAGGGCTAAATGGCCAATTTTCCCAATGGAGAAAGGTGAATAGTGGTGTACCCCAGGGATCTGTGCTGGGTCCGCTGCTTTTTGGACATATTCATAAATGACCTGGAAAGTGGAATAACGAGTGAGGTTATCAAATTTGCAGATGACACAAAACTATTTAAAGTTGTTAAAACCCAAGAGGATAGTGGAAAATTACAAGAGGATCTTGATAAATTGGAAGACTGGGCATCAAAATGGCAGATGAAATTTAATGTGGACAAGTGCAAGGTTATGCACCTAGGGAAGAACAACCCAAACTATGGATCTCCAGGAACAAGCAGGAATGAGTCTTCACATATGGGGGTACGTCGGTACCGACGGAGTCTGCGCGGGAACGCTTCCCAGCGTCCAATCAAGAGCTTTTGGAAGCATCTCAGCATGCCTGTGTGCTGCCTTCCCGCCTTTCCCAACTGCCTCTCCTCAGTTTTTGTTTTTCCACGGAGCCGGCAGGACGTCCTCCTGTCACCGCAGAAAATTCTTGTTTTTATTTTTTATTTTTCTTGTGGTCGCGGCTGTCTTCCCGACGCCACCGGTGTTTTCTTTCCTTTTCTTGAAAATTTTTTCCTTTTCCACGGGATATTTTTTCTTCATAGTGTCCCATGGTCTTTTAGGCCTTCTCTTTTTCCTTCATGGAACCGCCAGGCACTTCCTCCAAGAAATGTTCACACTGTGGCGGTACAACTTTATTTTTAGACCCTCAAAGTCGGTGTCTAACCTGCTTGGGTCCTGACAACAGTTTGGTGAGAAGAGGTTTTCAACATCGAGGTTCCCTTGATACACGGTTGCCCTCCAACTTCGGGGCACCGTCCCCTTCTTCTTCCACACAAGATCAGGTAACCCACAAACAGTCTGTTAAGACTAGCCAGTCCTCGAGTGGTAGGTCTCATGCACAGCATGAAGACTGCTCCGGCCTTGCCCTCGAGGGCCCACTGGCTTCAAAATCCCGGCAGGAGTCTTCGGTCTCCAAAGCAAATAAGGGGTTTCAGGTTGTTCCTGGGGTTCACCCCTCACAGAACATACCTCAGCCGTGTCCGGTGGTGGCATCTGCTTCGAGCGGTACTGGTACACCGGCATCGGCACTGGTGTTGGATGAAACACTCCTCACCAAGGATCGTCATCTGGCGTCCTCGGTACCTTCGGGACCGGTGAATACAACCCAGATTGACTTTCCTTTATCGTTACCGGCACCGATACTACCACTGCCGTCGGTACCCTCCAGACGTGCATCGATAGACTCGCTTCCTTCGATGCCGAGTCTGGAATTGATCTCCAGTCTGGAGGACTGGGTATCGACTCACCTTGGTACCGGCTCTCGGCGGTACCGAAGGCTCGGTTCCGATGATTCGGATCCACAACTCTCGGTTCCTTTGAGGCCGATTAAGTTGCCACTGGTTGACCTTCCTTCACCGGTGTTAGACACAGTACCGAACTCGGTACTGATGACCTCATTACCTTTGCGGTCGGTGCCTTCCATGCTTCGCCTATCAGGCTCTCTGCCTTCGATGCTGAGTTTGGAATCGATCTCTAGTCTACAAGACTCGGTACCAATAACTTTTGGTACCGACATCGATCGATACCGGTGCTTCGGTACCGGGGATAGTGGCCGGATGGGTTCAGTCACCTCGGTACCGATTGCACTGTCAACGATGACTACTCCGATGTCTTTGTTGGGCTCGACTCCGACATCGGTACCGGTATTGACATCGGTACCGGTATCCACAGTAGCATCGTGGCCAACTCCTACCATGCTTTTTTCAACAGGATCGCTCCATTCTATACCAAGCTTAGAGTCGATAGCGGGCATGGACAATATGGTAAGGACGGTTGCTGCTCATGATACCCAGTATCAGCAACCATCCTTTAAGCATTCCACACTGCACTGTGCAGGATCTTCTATTCCTATATATTTGGATACCTCTGTGGATGTTCAGGCTAGTTCTTTAAATCTAACCTGTCCAAGAGAGATTCCTGCTAGGGATCCCTCTTTTCAGAGTTTCCTCCGGGATATAGCAAGATCCCTTGCCATTCCTATCCCAGGACATGATCCTGCACAAGGCTCTCTCTCTACAAAACAAAGGAGAACATAATGCTTCCTTTGCATCATTCCTTGCAGAATCTCCTTCTAGGAATGTGGGAAACACCTTTCCGGGTACCCACACCTCCCAAGGCAACTGATCTGTTATATCAGGTGCCCCCCTCTCCAGGGTTTCAAAAGACTCAACTTCCTCATCATTCCCTAGTAGTGGAATCAGCAGTGAGGTGGGTAAAGAGTAAGAAAAAGCACTCTTCCTATCCGCCAGGTCGTGAGTCTAAAATACTAGATGACTTTGGATGTCAAACCTTCCAGACATCTATGCTTTCTGCAAGAATTCTCTCATATATATTTTATATGAGTCTTTCTCTTGAGGAGGTCACAAAGCAATTACATCTTTTGTCTCCTTTCCTTTCAGATTCCAGGAGTACAGAATATTCTTCACTGCTTAAGCATATCCAGAATATCTCTTGGTTTCTTTCTCCTGCTTCCCTAGACTCTTTTGAGTCTGTTAGCAGGACTTCTATAGCTATAGGGGCACGATGTAGAGCCTGGCTCCAAGCTTCAGACTTGGACAAATGGGCACAACAAAGGCTGGGACATACTCCTTGCACTGGAGAAAATCTTTTCAACAATAAGTCTTTACGTCAGGTTACTCAGTTGTACACTGATTTACCTGTTCCTAAGGGTTGTTCTACCCCTTCCTCTGTCCCAGTACGTACGAAATGTCCTCCCAAACTTTCTTCCCACAAGAGAAGAAGGTTTTATTCATCACTTGCCCATCATACAGATGTTTCCCAACAGGGAAAGCATCGTCCTGGTCTAAAGAATCCAACCTCTCACCAAGCTCAGCAAACCCAGCACCTGCAGGGTGTCTGTTATTCATCATCGGATGCTTGTGACTTTTGGTGTTAGAATCTACAGTTGCTTCTTCTCAATGGAGGCAATCCACTGCTTTATTCTAACCCCTACACAGGGATCTCTTTCCAAAAGATATCAATTTCTTCTATATTTTTTATGAGCTGTCAGGATGTTCATGCCTATAAGTCACAGGTTTCTCCTCTTTTTCCTGCTAGGGAAAGAGGTTTAACCACTATCAGATGATAGTTCCTGTGCCAGCATGTATTTTTCCTTTCTATAGACATACTACTTCGTAAGTCTTCTTCAGCTCTATTCTCTTCACCCTCTTACCAAGGTTTTCCTCTGTAAGAGTGGAATTACTTACTGGGAGGCTTACTCTTCAGCCTCTCTAGTTTTCTCACTTTCCAGTGCGGAGTTTTTCTCTCTGAGTTACCTCCTCTGTTTCAATCTTGCTTTGGGGCAGCTTATCAGACATGTCCAGAGTTTCTACTCCTGTTCTGTCTGTTCTTTCTGTTTTTGAACAGTAAGATTCTTCTGCTGTCTTGCTAACAGCTGCCCATGCAGGAGCTTTAATGTTTGGACCACTGGTTCTTGTCCACAAACAACCAGATTGTCCTCCACTAACATTCTGTCTAGTCTTAGTAGTGGCTCCAAGTCAGTACTTCATCTCTCTTGGACATCATCTCACTACAAGCTTTCTAGATTGTCTTCTATTCTGCCATCTTAATTTCCTGAGTTTGGCAGCATAATTGACAGAGATACTGACTCTCTAACAGCCTGTTCTATCCCCTCATTCTCCTGCATCATGCTCTCTGCAATCTACAGAGAAGCTTTCCACTATGGGCCCTTGCTAGAGAGCATGGGTTTTTTTTTTCTCCAACAGCTATTCTAGCTGGTTAGAAAAGGCTTTTCAGTCATGTCTTCCATGACTAGAAGGTTCCCCCTTCTTTTCTATCTCCTTTTTTGATATAAAGGACATAGGCCTTCTCTTACGTGAAGACTCAAGGAGTTGCCAGTTCCCTGCTTTGGTCCATAGTATTCCCAATCGGGGATATGCTCGTCCTCATGGTAAGAACGCATGATACCTTTGCCCTTAAGCAGGTCAACATGGTATCTCATCTCTAAGCGTCTTCTGTCTACTTACCATGCCAGAGTCCTGGAGGACTCGGGACTTGCTGGCTGCACATTGACATTGTCCTTGGTTTTTCACGTAACAGTCCTGGTTATTTTGCACTAACTATCATTCTTGCAGATCATGACCAGGAGGACTAGATTCTCTATATGTCTTCTCAAGTAGGTTCCACCTCCTTGTTATTAGATGAATCTTGCCTCTCCACATAGCCTATGTGTTCACTGTACTGTAGGCATATCTCTGTCTGTTTAACTGCAGACACCCATATGTACGTCTACATATCCTTATTATTTTTGTGTGTATTTTATGCCCTGCCATATCTCACTATAGATATATTCTTAGATGTCTATCTATCTATCTATATATATATATATATATTGTGATAAGGAAGCTTATCATAGCTCAGGTAGGAGCTATAGAAAAGATGATGTGACTCTGAACAAGCAACCTGTCAGTTCTGGTAGAAGTAAGAAAACAGAGTTTTCATATAAAAGACTACCAGTCCCAGAATGCACCAGGTTTCCAGCAGCCATGAGAGGGGCTGAAGTGAGAAAACGTGTGTGCAATCAAGAGAGCTATGAGGTAATCCCTAAGCACTCATCTCAAAGGGCAGGGCCTGATTCAACACAGCTGCGCTGTGTTAGGGAGGAGCTTCAGCAACAGCTACAGAAAGAGCTTCAGAAACAGAGACAGCAACAGCTTCAAGCTCAAGCACCAACATCATCTCGAGAAGCAGAAGCCAAGCCAAGCGGATAGAGAGAGAAGGAAACTCTCTGGAAGGAAGAGAAGAAAGGCCATTGGAAGGTCTGGGAGATTCCAAGGCAGTACCTATACTGGGAGGTATTCCAAATGCCAGCAGAGTCCATTGGACTGGAGTCAGCCAGAGGAATGGAATGGCAGAGATAGGAATCACCAGTGGCTACCTGGAAGAGAGAAGACTGCACGTGGAAGGGACTTTCAGACCAAGGCCAGAAGGTATGTGAGAGGAGATCCAGTGTCCAGGGATCAAGATTGGAAGGCTGGACATCAGAATTGGATTACATACTGGCCAGGCTATACAGAGAGGAATTATGATAGCAGGAGAGGCTCAGGTATGAACACTGATCCAGACCCTATCTATAATAGTGAATGGCAGCAAGGGAATAAGCATTCTCATGATAGTGCCTTATGCAAAGACTCGTCTGTGCCAATGTATGATAGTGACCCTATGCTGATTGATGAAGGGGGAGATACAGCAGATGAAACTATTAATTACATGGACTGTTCTCTATCTAAATGCTATTGCTAGCTTTCTGTGAGCAAACACATCAGCCATCACAAAGAAACCTAACTTTGTTCTTTATTCTACTGCAAACAGCTCTTAAAGCAGGATTTTGGGTTCACACAGTAGCAGCCAGCCAGCTAAAGGGTTTCAGCTGGACAATTGATAGTAATTAAAGCTGCACCTGATTGTGTGTGTGAGCAAGGGAGAATCACTGCTGGGATCTGTGTGGAAAATAAGCAGAAGTTAACCTAACAAGCAAAGTTCATTTATTTCTTTGTGCCTTTTTCATTTGGTGATTATTTGCTAAGAGAACATTAGCTAATTGCCTGACAAGCTGAAGGTTGTTTTCTGATTTGCTTTGTGACTTTATGTTATCCATTTAAACACTGCAAGCAAGTATCCTCATTTATATTGCTAACAAGCATACTTGTGCTGGGTGAATTAAACCCTATCAATAAAAGAAGTATTTTATTGGCTTTACCACTGGTTACACAACTCAATTATTGTCTTCAGCTGTGTTTGGGAGTGAATGAACTACAATACCCACAATACCTTGCAAGAATCATATGAATATATGCATCGTCAAGATTGTGTAAGTTCTCACCCTAGGCAGCCGTCTGACAATATATATGTATCTGTTGAGATATTTTCTTATAGATAGATATGTATCCACATACTTATCTATCTTCCTGTCTAATCTCATATACTTATATGATTCTGACAGGGTTTTTTTACCCATACCTATGCTATTTAGCAGGTTTGGGATTCTACACACACTCCCACTCCTGTGGTAGTCAACAATTCAAATGCCATAACCTAACGGTTTAGGTACTTCTGAAGCTCTCCATACTCAATATCTCTCCTAGCTATCCCAGTTAGGAGAGACATTGTGGACCTTCAGTTAATCACAGGCTTTAACGCCTCCGGCATTTGTCTTCTCTTTTTGGGATACAAGGGGTCCCCATACCTTTTCTCCCTCAAGGACTATGCCTGTTTGTCCAAATCGGTTAGCCTTTCTCTTTTTGCTCCTAGGAGTGAGCCACTCTCCCGCCAAAAGAGTTAGGTTTTTGTCATAAACCCTTCCTCTGAAGGCCCACCGTTTTTGTACTACCCCAGTTTTTCCTACTGGGGTTACCTGTTCCTTCAGGTTTCTGACCTCCACTATTTTTTCCTACAGATTTATTGCCTCCACTTCACAGTGAGGTCTTCTTCAAGGTTCCTCTACTGGGTTCCCAGTAGATCCATGAACCTCCATACTTCTGTGAAATCCTGTTAGGGGAGGTCTCTATTGCCATTTTCTTGCAACATCATTGATGACAATCATCATCCACACATGGACTCCTTCTCTGCAGTCCTATGTTAGGTTAGCTGTTCCACAGCATTTTTTTTCTTCAACTCCTAGCCTCCATCCTCAGGATGCCTGGTGTTCTGGGAGATAGCATGTTCCAACCTATGACATGCTGGGACTCCAGGCATCTCAGCTTGGGAGTCCCCATATGTGAAGACTCATTCCTGCTTGTTCCTGGAGATAGCACAGTTACTTACCTGTAACAGGTGATCTCTGGGAACAACAGGAATAAGTCTTCACAACCCACCCACCTCCCCAGGAGTTGTCTCTCTATCTATCTTTCCTTTCCTTTCTTTCTCTCTTTGTCTCAGCTTTAAAACTTAACTGAGGAGAGGCAGTTGGGAAAGGCGGGAAGGCAGCACACAGGCGTGCTGGGATGCTTCCAAAAGCTCTTGATTGGACGCTGGGAAGCGTTCCCGCGCAGACTCCGTCGGTACTGACGTACCCCCATATGTGAAGACTTATTCCTGCTGTTCCCAGAGATCACCTGTTACAGGTAAGTAACTGTGCTTTACACGATGCAAGGTTCCACATTAGGAACCACCATCCAGGAAAAAGATTTAGGCGTCATTGTGGATACCATGTTAAAACCCTCGGCCCAGTGTGCAGCGGCGGCCAAGAGAGCTAATAGAATGCTAGGTATGATAAGGAAAGGAATGGAAAATAAAACAAAAGATATTATAATGCCTCTATATCGTTCCATGGTGAGACCGCACCTTGAATATTGTGTGCAATTCTGGTCGCCGTATCTTAAAAAGGATATAGCGATTTTAGAAAAGGTTCAGAGAAGAGCCACCAAAATGGTAAAGGGGATGGAAGGATACTCCTATGAAGAAAGGCTAAAAAGGTTAGGGCTCTTTAACCCGGAAAAGAGACGGCTGAGGGGAGATATGATGCAAATGCAATGTGTGCCTTCGAGTCAGTCCTGACTCCTGGCGACCCAGAAGCTCCTGGGTTTTCTTGGCAGTGTCACCAGAAGTAGATTGCCAGGCCTTTCTTCCGAGGCACTGGAGGGTTAAGTGACTTGCCCAAGGCCACAAGGAGTGCTAGTGGGATTTGAACCCTGGTTGCTTGGTTACCAAGCCAGTGTTCTAACCACTAGGCTACTCCTCCACTCCAATGAATGGAGTGGAACGGGTAAACGTAGATCGATTGTTTACCTTATCAGAATATAGAAAGACTAGGGGACATGCAATGAAGCTACAGGTTAAACTATTTAAGACTAATAAAAGAAAATATTTTTTCACTCAACGTGTAATCATACTCTGGAATTTGTTACCGGAGGATGTAGTAAAGGCTGTTAGTGTAGCTGGGTTTAAAAAAGGTTTGGACAAGTTCCTGGAGGAAAGGTCCATAAACCATTATTAAGAAGGGATCCAGGATATCAGTGCTTGAACCAATACAAGCATTGTGGAACCTGTGTCCCTTGGGGAAACTGCTAGGTACATATGACCTAGATTGGCCACTGTTGGAAACAGAATACTGGGCTTGATGGACCTTGGTCTGACCCAGTATGGCATATCTTATGTTCTTATGGATAGGGAGACGTTACAGTAATCCAGTCGTGATATGACAAGGGAAAGGAGCAGAGTGGTCATGGAAGAAGGGGTAAGAAAGGGATGGACGGTGCGAAGTTGCTTTAGGGTGAAAAAAGAGCGTTGAACCACAGAGGAGATATGATCTTTAAAGGAAAGGGAAGAGTCAAGGGTAACACCAAGATAGCATAGAGAAGTGACGACGGGGATAGGAGAAGAGGAGAGCAGAGCGCCCGGGGGGGCAGAACTTCCCAAGGTGAACCAAATAGCTGAGGTTTTAGAAGGGTTAACGTGGAGGAAATTAGAAGAGAGCCAAGAGGTCACGGAAGAGAGACAGTTGTTGAGAGGGGTGATATCAGGGGCAGTGGAATCAGTGTGGTGGAGGAGGAGGATGTCGTCCGCCTAGTAATAGGCAGAAACACCATGTTGTTGGACCAAGAGAGCGAGGGGGGCGAGGAAGACATTGAACAGGAGAGGTGCAAGAACGGAGCCTTGGGGAATGCCGCATGGAAGAGGGGTAGAAGGGGAGAAGGTAGACCCTGAGAGGACTGAAAAGGTCCGACAGGAGAGGAAAGAACGAAACCAGTGAAGGACAGAGCAGGCAAGTCCGGCATCGTGCAAACGTGAGACAAGGGTGCGGTGATCCACCAGGTCAAAGGTGTTGGAAAGATCGAGGGAGACAGCAAGAGAGAAAGAACCGTGATCGTGAGCAGCTTGAAGTTCGTTGAGGAATGAGAGAAGAATAGACTCGGTGCTGTGGCCGGGGCGAAAACCTGATTGCCGGGGGTGTAGGGTGAGGGAGGATTCAAGGTGAAAAGACAGTTGAGTGAATACAAGTTTCTCCAAGAGCTTGGAGAGAAAGGGGAGGTTAGAAATGGGACACCAGCTGGAGGGGGAGGAAGGTGACAAAGGGCCCTTCTTTGGAATGGGACGAATGATGGCGTGCTTCCAGAGGTTGGGGAAAGTGCCGGAGGAGAGACTGGAATTGAAAAGGGAGAGGATGTGAGGAGAGAGAGCCAAAGAAGAATCGAAAAGCCAGTGGGAGAGGATAGGATCTGCAGAGCAATAGGTTTTCCGGGTAGAGGCAAAAGCCCTGGGGAGGGCTTCGATGGAAATAGGCTCAAAGGAGGACCACTGATGAGAAAGGGGAGGAGGGGGAGGGGAGAGAGGATGGAACCAGAGGGGGAGGGCATGAAGGGAAGGAAAGACGGAGGGAGAGGACCTTGGAGGCAAAGTACAAGGCTAGGGAAGCAGGATTGGGAATAGAGGGGAGGGGGTAGAGAAGGAGTGGGGAGCGGAGAATAGAATACAACTGATGGGAGGAGTTAGAGGAGGTGGAAATAAGAGTGGAGAGGTAGTCTTGTTTGGCTGAGTGAAGGAGAGTGCGGTAGTGCCGGTGACAGGTACGGAAACGATCCAAATTGAGGGGCGAGGGGTGTTTACGCCAGATGCGCTTGGCACGGCGGAGATGCCTGCAGAGGAGAAGGTCTGGGTGAAACCAAGGGTGGTGGCGAAGACGGCGAGGGGAGGGACAGGGCCGAAGAGGGGCAATGTTGTCAAGCGCAGTCGAGAGGGTTGTGTTCCAGACGTGAACCAAGGTATTGACGGGGAGAAGGTGGAAGGACATTGGAGGGAGGAATTGGAAGTGGGAGGACATTGGAAGGGGGGAATTGAAGGAGGGTGTTAGGGGTGATATCACGAGACAGGGGGGGAGTGGGATGGATATGGGGGGGAGACTAGGATGGGGAGGAGGAGAGGGGAGGGAGATGGAAAAGGTGAGGCAGAAATGATCTGACCAAGGAAGAGGGAGGGAGGTAAGGGAGGAAGGAGCAAGAGGGGAAGCGGAGTGAGAGATAATGAGGTCGAGAGAGTGACCGGCCATGTGAGTAGGAAAAGAAGCAAACTGAAGAAGGGAAAGGTCAGATAGGAGAGTAAGAAAGGCATGGTCCCGGGGACAACAAGGGGGGGGATCCTCGCTCCATCTGCTCCTTGGGCACGTTCCTACAGCGCGCGCCCCCGCAGCACGGGAGACCGCACCAGAGGTCTTTAAATGCAGTAAGGAGGCCCCAGGGAGGGGCACACACTTCCTGGTACAGGCAGCCAATCAGGGGAGGTACCTGGAGTAGAGCAGAAGGAGACACAAGCAAACACTGGTGAGGCACAGCTGAAAACAGCACAAACAGGTCAGAAGCAGGCAGGAGAGAGCAGCCGGTCTTGTTCTCTCTGGGGAGATCTGCTGGGCAGCTACTTGGGCCTCTTTGCATGCCTTCGCGAAACACTATCTGCTCGATGTGGGATCCTGGGAAGAGATGTGGTTCAGAGCACGTATGCTGCAGGCTGGTCTCCTGGCTCCCTCCCAGTGAGGTATACTGCTATGGTACATCCCATTCATCTGGACTGGACTGGAGGGATGATTTGGAAGGTGTAATTAGGCCTTACCTGCTAAATGCTTTTCCTTGAATCCCTCCAGTCCGGTCCAGAACCCACCCTGTTTGTTCTTCAGCCACTTGTCCATATGTCTGTTTTTGGTGATGTGTTGATAAGAGTGCAGTGTGGTCATGGCCTGAACGGTGTACGGACAATAAGAAGATGATTAAAAAAAAAAAGAAAGAAAGAAAGAAGAAAGAAAACATGTCAAATGTTAGAACGCTCAGGTTACAGAGTTCCATAGTGAGTGGGAGAGTGGAGGCATAGGCTTCTTGAGTGGGTGCTCTTCTCTATAGGAGGCATGGCCTGAGAGGGATCAGGTGTCACTTCCTCAAGTAACTAGTTCTATCTAAATTAGGACCATTTGAGTCTGATCTGGGTTTAAATTCTGCTTTGTGAGCCAATACTGGCTAGTCCCCTGATGCACAATCAATGCCCTTAATATGTGACATCAGCAAAGCTGGTCATACTCAGTCTTCACCTACTGGTCTGGGGGCATAACCCATGTATCTGGATTGGACTGGAGGGATTCAAGGAAAGGCAATTAGCAGGTAAGAGCGAATTACACCTTTCCAACTAGCAGTCATCTTGTGGTATGCAGGGACAGCCCCAGAGTTGGTTCAAGGTGTTGGCACCCTGGGCATACCTTTTAGCCTTATCCCCCCCAAGTTGTCAGAATCTATTGTTTAGCTTTGAATGCCTTGTTCTTTACTGCACACACACACACACACACCACCACCACTGCACCCCTTGCTTCCCCCCAAAAAAGCTGCAGCTGCCTAGCTTGCCTAGTGGTTGGCCTGGCCCTGGTGGTATGATACTTGCTACACAAGCATTGTGGAACCTGTGTCCCTTGGGGAAACTGCTAGGTACATATGACCTAGATTGGCCACTGTTGGAAACAGAATACTGGGCTTGATGGACCTTGGTCTGACCCAGTATGGCATATCTTATGTTCTTATGACCTCTATAGGGATATTTTCACAAAGAAGACAGCAAAGTTACCAGTTGTCTGTCAGAAGAAAAGGAGCCAGCTACGCTATTGGACTTTATGGAACTTTCTTGGAAATAACCCAGAGATGCCATAACTGACAACCTAGGTATCTGCAGCCTTCAAGAAGGCCCAGTGCAACCTTGCTTAACTGCAGAACTCCTAAATGGGTGTGCTGAGAAGGTCAATGAGCACCATAAGCATGGGAAAACTCAGATCATGCTTCATGGCAACAGCAATCTCTACTACTACTACTACTACTGCTTGTCATTTGTATAGTGTTACAAGGTGTATGCAGTGCTGTACAGACACATATAAAAGATGGTCCCTTCTCATCAGAGCTTACAATCTACTGTTATTTATTTATTTATGTATTTAACAGCTTTTATATACCGCCTTATCATCAATTCAAGGCAGTTCACATGGAACAAACAAAGCAATAAGCTTTTACATAGAACAAGGAGCAGAAACTTGGAGGAGTATATGAGGTATTAGATACATTTAACAATGGCTAACTATGTACAGAAACATTGTAGCAGGTGAGGTGATATAGTTACATTTATCATTTGTCCATTGCTATATCTATAATGTCTCACTGTGGCATTTGATATATTAGGTAGGACCATAGTATTTGCAGAATAGATGTTCTTGATGGCTTTTCTGAAATCAAGTAGGTCTTTGATTGCTTGTATTGGGGAAGGTAGCTGATTCCAAAGTTGGGGAGCATACAGAGAGAAGGCTCTGGTGCAAGTAAATTGCTTTGATGTTCTGTAGTTTGTTGGGGTTTCGATGATGTTAGTGTCTGTACTTCTTGTTCTGGTTGAGTTGATTTCTGGATCAACAGTTGAAGAGTCGGCGGGGATAGATTATTTAATATTTTGAAGATGATTCTTATGCTTTTGTATTTAGCACGTATAGCAACAGGAAGCCAGCGTAGTTGTTTAATTGTTGGAGTTATATGATTGTATTTTGCAGTTCCTGTAATGATTCTCGCCACTGTTGACCTCTTCCATGAAAATAAGTAGGGAAGGATCTTGACCAAGCATATCAGGTATGACTTATAACAAGACCTGATGGTGCTTAGGATATTTTTTAAGCTAGCCAATACCTTTACATTTTTGCATTTGTCTCTGCACCACTATCCTTTGATTCTCCAAGATGAGGTCCAGAACACCCAGTACTATGTGGAACTAAACCCCTAATATATGGAGCAATACCCTATCTCCCCCTCCCCCACCAATGAATTATTATCTCCAGTACATCTCTTCATCCACACCCAACATTTCACTCAATCCACCATTCATACTCTTTCTTCCCTCATCATTTGTTACCCTCTTCCGCTACTACCAACAGTTATACCTTATGCACACCTTTTTACAGTTATCCTCCCCAACTCGTCAACCATTCTGTTCTCCTTTATAGTCCCACTTACCCCTCCTCCCCCACTCTTCAACTTAATCAAATCATATTTTCAACCATCTCTATGTACTTTGACAGTTAAAGTGTGGGTGACAATATATTATCTGCCCAACTGCTTTAAACAGCAATAAGTCAAGCCGTATCTTAAAAAGGATATAGCATTATTAGAAAAGGTTCAGAGAAGAGCCACCAAAATGGTAAAGGGATGGAAGGATACTCCTATGAAGAAAGGCTAAAAAGGTTAGGGCTCTTTAACCTGGAAAAGAGACGGCTGAGGGGAGATATGATAGAAGTCTATAAATAATGAACAGAGTGGAATGGGTAAACGTAGATCGACTGTTTACGTTATCAGAATATAGAAACACTAGGGGACATGCAATGAAGCTACAGGGTAAACTATTTAAGACTAATAAAAGAAAATATTTTTTTTCACTCAACGTGTAATCAAACTCTGGAATTTTTTACCGGAGGATGTAGTAAAGGCTGTTAGTGTAGCTGGGTTTAAAAAAGGTTTGGACAAGTTCCTGGAGGAAAGGTCCATAAACCATTATTAAGAAGGGACCCAGGATATCAATGCTTGACCTAGTACAAGCATTGCAGAACCTTTGTCTTTTGGGGAAACTGCTAGGTACGTATGACCTAGATTGGCCACTGTTGGAAACAGGATACTGGGCTTGATGGACCTTGGTCTGACCCAGTATGGCATATCTTATGTTCTTATGTTCTTAAGACTGGAACTACACCTCCAAATTTGCTGAAAGAGCTAAAAAAAGCATCAAAGCTTGTGAATGCTTCAGTCAAGGATAAGCATTCTGTCAGCAGCAGTAACAAAGGACTGAAATGCTATGATACAACTGAGACCTCCCATCACTGCTGACAGAAACGTATGAAGTTCTCCGGGAACAAGCAGAAAGTCAGTCCCCACATATGGGTGACGGCATCGATAGATCCCGCACGGAAGCATCTCCCTAGAAGAAAGCCTTTCTGAGATGTACCATGCATGCGTGGTCTCCTTCCCACCCAAGGGTGCCATCTTGCCTCAGTCTCCTTTTTTCCGCGTAGTCCACCAGATGTCTGTCCCATTTCCCCAGAAAAAGTGTCTCTTTTTGTCTTAAATTTTTTTCTTTCCGGTATGCTTACTGGTTCCTCTTACCACCCCCGAGCCAGCTTGCCTCGGTGTCACTCCTCGGTTTTGTTTTCCTTGATTTTTTTCGAGGTGTCCTTTGACCAGAGCTTCGCACCCTTTTTGGCCAGCAGGCCTTGGACCCTCACCCGGGTTCAAGGACCCTTTTTTCCCCATGGCTTCCAGTGGCTTCAAGAAATGTGATCAGTGCAGTAAGATGATGCCCCTCACCGACCCACATGACTGCTGCCTCCATTGCCTCAGACCGGATTACAACTTGGGTTCCTGCCTTTGTAAGTCCGTGTCCACAAAGGCCATCAAGAGTTGCTACCTGCAGCAGGAAAAGTTCTTCCATAGATCCAACTCTGTGCCGGAGTCCCTGGCAAAACCACACTCCAGGGCCATCTCTGGTATCTTGGTACCCCACGATGCCTGGGAGGAATTCCCTGGAGGTGGAATGCAAGAAGAGCTTGAAGTCCTCGAAGACTGTCTTGGAGGACGGGTCTGGAAAAGTGGATAAATCCCACACCAGGCCCCTCAGTCCCCAGCATGAGTCTGAGGGAGCATGAGTCTCAGTAGGAGCAGCCTCACAAGCTGCCCCAGAAGGAGTTGTCAGCGTCGAGTGACCGGCCTCAGATCCCCGAGGCCATCCTGGTTGAGGACTCCCCTTCAATGGAACCGATGAAGAGCCCAAAGCCATCAGTGCCCGCGTCAAAGTTTGCAGAGCTATCTGGCATGGAGACCAGAATGGCGGCCTTGGAGCACAGTATCACTGCCTTCCTGGCACAGCAATAGCATTGATGTCCAGTTCCTCCAGTTCATCCGCCCAAACAACTAGACCCTTGACCTCAAGGGTTTCCCCGGTCGTCGAGCCAATCCTCGAGCACCAACCGCCTCGAGAGACTCATTGGCATCGAACAAGGTCCCATTCCTATTCTTTGGGACACCAGTCATCCCTGGCAAGCACACGCAACTCAGATCACAGGACCCCGGGGGACCATGGGCCTTAAGGCTCGGTGCCCGACCACAGGAGTCGCAGAGCCTTGGATTCTTCCTCTGACTTCGAGTCAGACTGCGAGACTGAGGATGAGGAGTCCCCGGACACCTGGTGACAGCGAGGCGTGCCCTCAAACCCATCTCCACTGGTGTCCCAGTGTCGTTCTTCGCCCAAGGAAGTTGCCTTCCTCGACTTTTTGCGGGTTATGGCAAAGGCGCTTGTGTTCAAAACTGAGGTGGAGGAGGACCCCCACACGGAGAAACTTGAGATCCTCCAGTATGAGGCCCCTCCAAAGGAGGTCCTCACGGTGCCCGTTCCTCCGATCTTCGAGCGCCTCCTCCATATGTGGGAAACACCGGCATCAGTGCCCATTGTGAGCAGACAGCTTGATACCATGTACCAAGTCCACCAAAGCCCAAGGTTCCATAAAACCCAGTTCCCTCACAGTTCTATAGTCGTCGAGTCGGCCATGCGATGACTCAAGAGCCAAAAGACTTATTTATCGGTGCCCCAGGTAGGGAGGCCCAGACCTTGGACGCCTTCTGCCGGAAATACTACCAGGGCTCAATACTGGTTTGCCAAGTCCAGTCCTACCAGTTGTCCATTGGCATGTACCTAAAGGAAATGGTGAGGGAGCTCACCGATATCTCTGCAGGCCTCGATGGGGAACCCCTTCAGCAGTTCAAGTCACTGGCTTCAGCAGTCAAGGAGTGTTCGAAGTTCCTGTCCTGAGCAGCATACAATGGCTTTGAATCCTCAGCCAGAGTAGCCTGATGCCAGGAGTGGCTGCAGTTATTTGACCTCGAGCATTAGGTTCAGGAAAGATTCATTGATGTCCTTTGCACTGGAGAGAACCTCTTCAGAAAACCTATGTCAGACAAGGCTTCTGAAATAGAGACTGAGTTCCTGACTAAGAGACTAAGACCAGACTCTTGGTGAAGACCTCTGTCCTCCCTTGTAAAAAAGCCCTGGGGAAGAATCCTTTCTTCCTGAGGAAGAAGGGGGTGTTCGGTAGTGCAACACAGTACCAGACCTTCTCTGCCCCACAACAGGGGCAACAGTCCAAGGGGCAAGGGCATGGCCTCCGCAAGCCTAAGACCCAGGCACCGACCCCAGCCCAACCTGGAGGGAGGTTTTGACTCTGGGTATGTCCTCCTCTCCCCCAGGAGACCCTCAGCAGCCCACAGGGTAGTGTCTGGCCATGTTTGCCCACAGGTGGTCCTCCATCATCACAGACTCCTGGGTGCTTAAAATAGTCAAGGAGGGATACCGCCTCCCCCTATAATAGATGCCACCTTCGTTCTTCCCAGGAGAACCTGTAAGGCCTCTCCTTCACCAGACTCTGCTCCTCACCGAGCTCGCAGGCCTCCTCACAGACAAGATAGTGGAGCCAGTGCTCAGGCATCTTTTGGGCAAAGACGTCTATTCTAGATATTTCCTCGTTCCCAAGCAAACAGGGGGCCTCAGGCCCATCCTGGACCTACGGGATTTGAACAGATTTCTGGCGAGAGAGAAGTTCAAGATGCTCTCCCTTGGAACACTGCTGCCTTATCTCCAGCAGGGAGACTGGCTATGCTCCGTAGACCTGAAGGATGCTTTTACACACATCCTGATCCATCCCAACCATCAACAATACCTCCGGTTTGTGGTGGAAGGAGATCACTTCCAGTACAGGGTGCTACCCTTCAGGCTGGCATCATCGCCAAGGGTCTTCACCAATTGCCTAGCAGTGGTCGTAGCCCACCTTCATCTCCAAGGGACCTTCGTCTTTCCCTACCTGGACAACTGGCTCATAAAAGGAAGCAAAGCTGCAGAGATGTACCATCCCACCGAGCGTGCCATCTACGACCTGCAGTATCTGGGGTTCGTTATCAACTACTCCAAGTCCCATCTTTCTCTGGCACAATGCCTGGAGTTCATAAGGGCTCAGCTGGACACCCTCCAGGCTAAGGCCTTCCTCCCTCCGGAGAGGACAGAATGCCTCAGAGTGCTATCCGGAGAAGTGCATCACTGCTGATCAGTGCCTGCTTGTCTTGCCTTCCACCTGCTGGACCACATGCCCTCCACGGTCCACATAACCCCATACGCCTACCTTCATATGAGGGTGACTCAGTGGAGCCTCCACTCTCAGTGGACACAAGCCATGGGCAGACTTCAGGATAGGGTAAAAGTGACTCGCCAACTGGCGGACTCCCTCCAATGGTGGCAGATCCTCCGCCACCTTCAGGCCAAGATGTCCTTCCAGGCACCCACCTCCCAGAGGGTCTTTACCACGGACACCTTCCTGCAAGGATGGGGAACTCATAGCGAGGACCTCCACACCCAAGGCACGTGGTCCCAGATGGAGTGCCAGTTGCAGATCAACCTCCTGAACCTCTGGGCAATATTTCTGGCCCTCCGAGACTTTCGCCATCGGTTGCAACACCAGTCTGTGCTGGTCCAGACGGACAGCCAAGTCACAATGTTCTATGTCAACAAACAAGGAGGCACAGGGTCGTACTCCCTCTGCCAGGAGGCAGTAGCCCTCTCCTCATATGCGACACGCAACGGGATGCTCCTGCGAGCAGTTCACCTCCTGGGTCTGAACAATACCCTTGCAGACAGGCTGAGCAGAGTTCTCCAGCTGCATGAATGGCGCTTCTGCTCCCACCAGCCACACCTGCCCTGGGAGGCAGCGAATGTATTCTTCATCCCATGGATGGAAGGCCTCCTTTACGCCTTCCCGCCAACACTGCTGGTCACCAAGACCCTCTTCAAGGTTCAGCGCGACAGGGCATCACTGATTCTGGTAGCTCCCCAGTAGCCCAGGCAACCTTGGTTCCCATTGCTTCTGTCTGTCAGCAGCATCTCTGATTCCCCTGGGCTGCGTCCCAGGACTACTCTCAAAGGAAGAGGACTCTCTCCTGCACACCATCCTAGGGTCCCTGTCGTTCAAGGCTTGGCTGCTGAAAGGGTAGCTCTAGCTTCCATCAACCTCCCACATAATGTGGAGGGGGTCCTTCTAGCCTCCCGTAAGGCCTCCATGAGAAGGGCATACGCCTTCAAATGGCATTGATTTTCGATCTGATGCGCCAAGAGGCAGGCAAACCCTTTCTCCTCTTTGGTGCAGCTGGTGCTCCAGTACCTACTCCACCTGTCACAGGTGGGGCTGAAGTCTAACTCTGTCAGAGTGCACCAGAGCGCTATTGTGGCACATCACCACTCTATCGAGGGCAAGCCTGTCTCGGCTTAGCCCCTTATCTCTCATTTCCTGCGGGGCCTTATGTTGTCCAAGTCCCCTGTCCACTTACCAATGGCGGAATGGGATCTCAGCTCATTAAGCCACCGTTTGAGCCCCTGGCTACCTGCCACCTGCGGTACCTCTCCTAGAAGGTTGTCTTCCTCATGGCATTCACATCTGCTTGCAGAGTCAGTGAGCTAGAGACTCTGATGACATAGCCACCCAACGCGATATACTACAAGAAAAGGGTGGTGCTCTGCAAAAATCCCAAGTTTCTGCCAAAGGTGGTGTCCCCCTTCCACCTCAATCAGGAGGTGGTGCTCCCCACCTTCTTCCCGAGGCCTCAGGCTGGCAAGGTGGAGACCATTCTCCATACTCTGAATTGTAAGAAGGCCCTGTCCTTCTATCTGCAACGGACTCAGAGCTACCGCAAAGCACCTCAGCTCTTTGTCTCCTATGACCCCAGTCGACTTTGGCTTCCAGTAACTAAGCGAACTCTGTTCACTTGGGTGGTAAACTGCATTGCCCTCGCCTATGAGCAGGCTGAGATTTCACTAGACCACTGGGTCATGGCGCACCGCGTCAGAGCCATGGCTACCTCTGTAGCAAATCTGCTTTTTGTACCTGTTATGGAAATCTGCCGGGCTGTCACCTGGTCTTCAGTCCATACCTTCACAGCTCACTACTGCCTGGAGAGGGAGTCCCAACGGGACAGTGCCTTTGGCCAGGCCATACTCCATAATCTCTTTGGGGTGTAGGCAACTCCTGTCCTCCGACCCTTCTGTGTTCAGGCTACCAGAGTGCTGGTTTTCTGCCAGACACTTGGGTCTTGCGGGAGTCTCTCTGTTGGGACTCAACTGTTGTGGTTCACGGCTCACCTTCTCTGGTTGCCTGGCATTTTGTACATGTTCTCAGTAGCCTGTAGCTGGGAAGTCCCATATGTGAGGATTGATTTCCTGATTGTTCCCGGAGAAAGCGTAGTTACTCACCTGTAACAGGTGTACTCCGGGGACAGCAGGAATCTGTCCTCACATCCCTCCCTCCTCTCCTTGGAATGGCTTCTTTACCGCTTTTTAATTTTTGTCATTTTAGCTTTGTTATTAGACTGAGGCATGATGGCACCCTTGGGCGAGAAGGCAACCACACATGCGTGGTGCATCTCCCAAAGGCTTTCTTTGAAAGCTGTGGAGATGCTTCTGCACGGGCTCCATCGGTGCCAGCATCACACATATGTGAGGACTGATTCCTGCTATCCACGGAGAACACCTGTTACAGGTGAGTAACTGTGCTTAATACCCAATCTGCAGTGACCACTACCTCTGCCCCATCAGCTTCTGAGGTCTTGCAGGATTTCCAACCCTATTATAAGTTTCCCAAGCCTGAATCAAGCCATGGCTTCCTGTGGCTTCTACCAATCAAGCTGTGAGCTTGAATACCAGAGCAAATTCCAGTGCCCCATCCTTTACTATGGGCATGCCGCCCAGTCATCTTCAAATATCCCACCTACTTTACACCACCATCTGTTGACTGGGCCCTTCATTCCAAAGATAGCCCAGTATTTGTCAGATACCTGCACTTGGCTTCCCTACTTCTTATTTGCAGAGCAGCAAGGAGGCAATGGGCATCTTTTATCTCAATTGCCCTACCAGCTCAACAGTCCCCTTGGATCATAGCTTGCTTAATGGCAGCTGTAACCTCACCATGAGGAGCTGCCAGCACTCTCAGCACCAAAAAAACAGATGCTATCACAGCGGCTTGGCGATGGTTGCTGTAGACCAGTCAAGGGCAACGTGTAATCAAACTCTGGAATTTGTTACCGGAGGATGTAGTAAAAGCTGGTAGTGTAGCTGGGTTTAAAAATGTTTTGGACAAGTTCCTGGAGGAAAGGTCAATAAACCATTATTAAAAGGGACCCAGGTTATCACTGTTTGACCCGATACAAGCATTGAGGAACTTGTATCTTTTGGGGAAACTGCTAGGTACTTATGACCTAGATTGGCCACTGTTGGAAACAGGATACTGGGCTTGATTGACCTTGGTCTGACCCAGTATGACATATCTTATGTTCTTATGTAACCTATATCCAGCCACAAGTACAGCAGAGTCCAGTGTTGCTGTGGGGGTAGGAGCCACTCTCCACCAAGTGGGGAGGGTTCAGCCAAGAAAAAGGATCAGTCAGCAGTTGAGACCACTGGCACTAGGGGTGAGTCAAATGCACAGTCATCCTTGATCTTTATTCTGGTGCAGACGACTGATGCCCTAGACCACTGGTTCTCAACCCATTCCTCTGGGACCCCCAGGCCAGTTAGGCTTTCAGAATATCTACAATGAGTATACATGAGATAAATCTGCATACAATGGAAGCAGGACTCGGTTGAGAACCACTGCCTAGACAGTGACAAGTGCAAGCTTGAAAAAAAACAAACAAGCAGAGGAAGCATAACTCAGGCTCTGGCAGCAGCAGTAGTAGTTTCAGTTCATTTTCAGCAGATTCCTCATCAGAAACATGAAACCTGCATGCAGCTAAGCAAAGTAGGGAGGAGAGGAGGGCAGAGAGACATCTATCTGCCCTGACATCTGTATCTTTTTTGGGGGGAAATGGTACTTAGGTCAATCACAAAAAATAATTAAGAAAAGGAAGTTCATAGTTATCTTCAAATTGCAAGAAGGTAAGAGGAAGAACAAGAAAGAGAAAGAGACAATACAAAAGGTACCCCTCAAACTATCCTTAAATGGACAGTGCTTCGAATAATAGACCTTATTGGCCAGGGGTACCCCTCATAGGTCAGCCCTATTCTTGCCTACGCACACAACATCCTGCAGGCATACCGGAATTATGAGTGGTGATGCTGGCTAAAATATGAGGACTTTAGTGCCCCAGGACATATGTTCATTTTCCTCTATCTTCTCCTTAAAAGATACGGATCTACTGTATGGTTAAACAGTGACCAATAGGTTGCACCATTTTCAGCTTTTGTCAGCCAGCCTATCCAAAGAATCTTTCTGGGCATCGTCTTCTGTGCAGGATGTATGTTGGTGCTTTAACAGATCCACCTGCAATGTATGCAATTACAGATATAGAAATGCAGGTTAATCTCTGATGCAAATCACTCTGCCAAAAAGTGCCCAACAAATCTTTTGACAAGGAATCCTCACAACAACAGTGAACCCTACATTTTGGTAAGGCTGTACACCTGTACAGTTAAACAGGATCCCAGCATGGTTGCTCTTATACTGCATAAGCAGCACTTAAGGTCCTTTTTAGAGAAAGTTTCTCAGATGTTTTTGGAATTCCCTATGTTGGTTCCATCAAAACTAAGAAGGCTAGGAACTCTCCAACTGCATCCTGATTAGCAACAGTAGTATGATCGAAACAGGAACAAAAATAGCTTTGTAAAGAATTGCAGGCCCTTTCCAGACCCTCTTTTTTGTGATATTATTTCATCTTTTAGCAGTTATGCCCAAAAATGTAGCCTGGAAAATTCAAGTTGATTCACAACTTAGCATACACTGAGGGAAATTCAGTTAATGATTGCCTATCTGCAGATGCCTGTTTCATACAATACACATTTGATCAAGCAGTTAAGCTGGTCAAACAATGTCGGCCAGGTGCTCTTATGGCAAAAGCCAATAGGAGATCGACCTTTCACCTGCTCTCTCTTCATCCAAAAATATTTCCCCATCATCTTTCAATTTTAGGGTCAGTACTACTTCAACAAGTGCATGTCTGTGGCTGTTCCATATCAAGCACCATCTTTTTTTTTATATTTTATAAACGTAAACAAAATTCTTTCAAACAGTAACATCATTTCACACTCCAATTTTCCACATTGCATTTCCATACAACAAATCAAACCCAACCAGAGTATTTTTCCATATCATTATGTTTACCTTTTATCTTACACATCTTCCTCCCCCCCCCCACCCCCGTTCCCTCCTCGCTCCTCCACCCTCCCTCCCAATTGGTTTCTATCCTCTGTCCCCCTTGTTCTAATTGTTTGATTCCCATTTTATATAATTTCCCCAAATGTTCAAAATGTTTTGTGGCCTAGATCTTTTGAGAGCTATTAATTTACTCATTAGATAGATATGTTCCAAAGATTTATATTCCTCCATCTTCGGCACCACTGCCTGTTTCTACTTCCTCGCAATTAAAACTCTAAGGGCCACACATCCCAAGTTTAAGAAAATACCCTCGGCGTTATTTAAAGTAGAGGGTTTCACCCCCAACATTGCCATCTCTGGTTGTGGTAGAATTTCCCTAAGATTTTACCAATTAAGCTAAAACCTTCCACCCACAGACGGTATAGGGTTTTACAATTTCACCAAATATGTAAATAAGTTCCCTTTTCTCCACATTCTCTCCAGCACTCGTCGTCCACTTGTTTGTGCATATGTAGTTTTGCCGGTGTCAAATGCCATCTATACATTATTTTATAGTTATTCTCAATTCGATTAGTAGCCAGAGGTCCTTTGTATCTGTTTAGATATATTTGCTCCCATGTTGAGTCCTCCCAATTTATTCCCAAATCTGTCTCCCAATTCCTTTGGTAGCTTTCCCTTATCCCTTCCCTGGCCATCATATTGTAAAACTTTGCCAACACCCTTTTTTTCTGTCCCGTCAGGAATATTTTCTCTATTTCAGTGGGTTTTCCTCTTAAATCTGGCAAAATCTTGTGTTGTATATAATGACATATCTGCTTATATCTATATACATCTTTATCTTCTAAATTATATTGCTTTGTTAATTCTGCAAATTCTTTTATTTTCTTCCCCTCCAGTAGTTGGTCTATTTTTATTAAGCCCTTTTTCTCCCATTTCTCAAAGTCATTTTTCCCCAGCGCCGACGGGAAGTCTGGATTCCCTCTGATAGGTATCAATCTTGATACCCCATTTCTCCCCAGCCAGAGATATTTCCATTTTTTCCAAAGACTCAATGTCCATTGTTCGTAAGGGTTACTACACCGATACCCTCTTTTTGCATTCCTGGGTAACCATAGCCAATCTCCTATCTTCCCCTCTTCTGTTTTGTCTGTCTCCATCTGGACCCGCTCTTTTATCTCTTCTGCCTCCCACTCTACTATGGCACTTGTTTGTGCAGCCTCCCAGTATCTTACTAAATCTGGAATAGCCACACCCCCTTGCTCTTTCCTCCTTGTAAGAATCTTCCATGCCACTCTATTATTTCCCCCCCTACAAATTTCATAATAATCCTCTGTAATTTCATGATATAATTCTTAGATACCCGTATAGGTAGGGTGGTGAAAAGATATACCCATTTTGGTAATATCACCATTTTAATGGCGGATATCCTACCCATCCAGGACAGTTCTTTACTTCCCCATCCTTCCAGTTCGCTCTTTATTGTTTTTTCCAACCTTACATAACATATGTCTGCGACTAAAAAGCTATTTGATTATTTTCATCTAATTTCCATGTATTTTGGTGTGCTGAAAACAAATACAATATTGAAAAAACTCCTAGGCGTCATGATTTGCCACTACATGCAAAATTGTCTTCAAATTTATCAAATTTTTTCAAATTACTATTAAATAATTCAAATTACTATTAATTAATTCACATAAGTGCATTTAAGATATAAAATGCCAAAAAAACCTTAAAGGGGTTGTCCGAGTTATGTAAAAAAAATATAGCACTGTAAATCTGATGGTCAGCAATATATACATAAGCTAAGCAAGTTTTAAGTCCATGCTTCTAATGGTAGAAGGGGTTAATCTTTCCTGAAGAATCCAGTGGGAGGGAGACACAGGGCAGATAGCTGCAGCTTCGGTCAGTGCAGGGGGCCTGGCCAGCACTGTGACGTCTCGTGTACAGACACAGAGCTGCTCTCTCCTGCATGCCACACTTGTGCACGAATCATCATCAGGTTCTTGGTTCTAGGCTGTTCACACTTTTTCATCGCAATTCGTGTTAGCTCGTCTTTCTTCAACCGTTATGTTATGGCTCCGCGAAAGTGTATTAATTCGCCAGACAGTTTCTGTTTCATCTGTGGTTAATATACAGGGTTGAAGCAACAGCAGAATATTACAGACTTTGTGAAAAAAGTATACTTTGCATACTTTGGACTAAAAAGTGGAGATGAAGATAAAGTCTGGGCGCCTCATAAAGTGTGCAGATGGTGTGTTGAGGACATCCGAAACTGGTTCAAGGGTAAGAAAAAATCTTTCCGTTATGGGATTCCTATGGTATGGCGAGAGCAAAAGAACCATAGTGACGACTGTTACTTTTGTTCATGCGATGTGAAAGGGTTTAATTCCAAATGGAAGCATTCCATTTCATACCCCAATCTTCACTCAGCAATTCGTCCCATCCCCCATGGCACAGATATACCAGTACCCAAGCCCCCTGCTACCTTGCAAGAGATACCTAGCTCCGATGAAGGTGAAGTTATACCTGAACCAGATGACGAATCGAGTTCTGACTTTGAAGATGATACAAGACCAAAATTGTTTTCTCAGGAGGAGATGAATGATTTGGTAAGAGACTTGAATCTTCCCAAAGATGCCGCTGAGTTACTCGGATCAAGGCTGAAAAGCAGGAATTTATTGTTGCCAGGAGTGTCATCTTCATGGTTCAGACATCGTGAAAAGGAGTTCATTCCTTACTTCGCCCAGGAAGACAAGTTGGTTTATTGCATCGATGTCGAAGGTCTGATGGGTCAATTTAAAATCCAATATGATTCAGAGCAATGGCGTCTTTTTATAGATTCTTCAAAAAGAAGTCTCAAAGCAGTTTTACTCCACAACGGTTTTTACGCTTCCATACCTGTAGGTCATTCCGTACACTTGAAGGAAACCTACGAGAACTTGGAATTGGTTCTTCGTAAACTTAAATATGAAGACCTGGTTGGCAAGTGTGTGGGGACTTGAAGGTCTTGTGCATGCTGCTCGGGCAACAAGCTGGGTATACCAAATATCCTTGTTTTCTGTGTCTATGGGACAGTCAAGACCGACAAAATCACTGGACCAAGAAGAGTTGGCAGCCAAGGGTGCTAACAGTCGGTGAAAAAAATGTCCTCCGAGAAACTTTGGTACCTTCCCATAAAGTTCTTCTACCACCTCTCCACATAAAATTGGGATTGATGAAGCAATTCGTAAAATCACTTCCAAGAGATGGAGAATGCTTCAAATACTTGGTCACCAAGTTTCCAGGCCTGTCGGAGGCAAAATTGAAGGAAGGTGTGTTCGTCGGACCAGACATTAGAAGACTTATAGTTGATCAAGAGTTTGTCAATACCTTGATGGATTCTCAAAAAGAAGGGTGGATTGCATTTAAAGAAGTCGTGCAGAAATGTTTAGGCAATAACAAAGGTCCTCACTACAAAAAGATCGTTGGACGAATGCTGAAAGCATTTCAAGCTTTAGGTTGCCTGATGAGTTTGAAAGTGCATTTCCTCCAGTCCCACCTTGACTACTTTCCTGAAAATTTGGGAGCTGTGAGTGAGGAACAAGGTGAACGATTCCACCAAGACATTAAAGAGATGGAAAGGAGATACCAGGGAAAATGGAGCATTACAATGATGGCAGACTACTGTTGGATGCTTCAGAGAGACGTTCCAGATGCTACTCACAAGCGTAAATGCACCAAGAGGAGCCTCACAAGGAAGAAGAATCGAGTTTAGTGTGTGTAGGTGAGCTCATTTCAATTCAAAAAAGGATTTTCATGAAAATATTGTACTAAAACTTTCATTTTATAAGTCTTTTTCCATTTATTTTGAGGTATTGCCTTATTTAACCTAGTTACCTAAATTGTCAGGAAACATGATGTCCTATGACAAAATGGAGGTCATTTTCGGATTCAGCGCACCAAAGAACATAAAAATTACGTGGAATAACCAAAACAGCTCTCAAAAAAAATTTTTTTGCAGACCTGTGTAATTTGTTCTAAACATATCTATCTCTTTAGAGGTTAAATTTATTCCCAAATACTTAATACTTTGTTTAGCCCCTTTAAATGGGAAGTTCTCTTTTATCTTTAATTGAGTTTCTATCTCTGCTGTTATATTTAGTATCTCAGATTTTGTAGCATTCATTTTAAAACCTGAGCACATCCCAAATTCCAATAATATTTTATATAACGCTTACAGTGATTCCATCGGTCTGGTCAGCATAAACAGCAAGTCATCCGCAAAGAGTGAGACTTTGCTTTCTAACTTTTTCCATTTTACCCCATGTATCTCCATACAATCTCACACCCACTGGGCTAATGGCTCCGTAGAGAGTACAAATAGAATCGGTGAAAGAGGGTATCCCTGCCTTGTTCCTCTAAACAGTTCAAATGCCTGTGTGTATTCCCCATTAACACCAATCCTTGCCATAGGTTGTTCATATATAGCTTTAATCCAATTCAAGTAGTTTCCCTCAATCCCCATCCGTTCCAACACTTTGAAGAGAAAGGGCCATGACATGCGATCAAACACTTTTTCAGCGTCGATTGTCAATAGAATCATCTGTTCTTTCCCCCTCTTCCCTTTCCACATTGCATTTAAGACTTTCCTTATATTATCCGCTGTTTGGCGCCAAGGTACAAACCCCGACTAATTTTCATGAACCAGCCTAGGTGTATATTGTAATATCCTATTTGCCAACACCTTAGTTAAAATTTTGAAATCCATCCCCAATAAGGATATAGGTCTATATGATCCACATAAATTAGGGTCTTTCCCCTCTTTTGGCAGAATTGTAACACCTGCAGTCCGCATAGATTCTGGGATTTTCCCTTCCTCCTTAAATGAGTTAAAAAGACGTGTCAGTGGTTCACTCACAACAGCACTAAACGTCTTATAGAACTTTATGTGAAGGCGGAGATTGTATCACTTCTATGACCTCCTTTTCTCTTATGGGTCTAGAAATCTGTTCTGCTTCCTCTACAGTCAATCTAGGTAGGTTCATTTGTATATATTTGTCCATACTTTCCCGTGAGCTTGTATTCTCTGGTGCATATAATTGTTTATAGAACTCCACAAATCTTTTTTGGATTTGCTCCACTTGCCTCACTTCCTTTCCCTTTGCATCTCATATTTTTGTTATATAATTTCTATGTTGGCGTTGCTTCAATTTATGAGCCAGTAATCGGCTAGGTTTATTACCCAGTTCAAAAAAATGCTGTTTTACCTTGTCTTGAGCGTATTTAATCTCTGCCAATTCTAACTCTCCTAATTCTCGCCTCACTATATTTAATTCTTGTATTGCTGTAGTCTCCAATTTTCCTTGCTTTTGTAAGCCCTCCATATCCCATATCTTTTTACGTAAAGATTATTTTTGTCTCTCCTTAACCTTTTTCATATATGAACCTATCAATATCAGGTCCCCTCTCACTACCACTTTCAGACAATCCCATAGGGTTCCAATTTTACAGTCTTCCCTGTCATTGATCTCTAAGTATAACTTTATTTTCTTCAATATTTGTTGAACTATCTCGGGGTTCTCTAAAAGGGATTCATTTAATGTCCACCCATTTCTTTTCCTCCCCTTATTTTCTAAAAGAAACTCAATCCACACTGGTACATGATCAGACCATGTCCTTTCCCCTATCTCACACTTCTTTACCCCCGCTACCAAGGATTTAGTTACCTATATCATATCTAGTCTTGAGAAGTATTTATGTACAGGTGAATAGAACGTGAAGTCTTTTTCCCGCCCTTTCAATTCCCTCCATGTATCTACTACTCTTAAGTTCTTACACATTGATTTCAGAGTTCTCCTCCTATTGGTGCTCCCCATTAAGTCTCCCTTAGAATTATCTAATAGAGAGGTGATAGGTTAAAATCCCTCCCCATAATCACTTGTCCTTCGGCAAATTGTGCTATTGAGGTGATTAATCCCTCATAAAAGGTCCCTTGTGCTATATTTGGCCCATAGATATTCACCAATGTTAACATCTGTTCCTGTATTTTTATCTTGACAAAAATACATCTTCCCCCTCTATCTTGCTGAACAGCACACACTGAATAAGGGATTTGTCCATTTACCAGGATTCCCATTCCGCCTTTTTTCAATTCAACCCGATTCGATGCAAACCATTGCCCTTGGAATTTTTTATTTGCCACCCTCCATTCATCACATTTTTTCAGGTGTGTCTCCTGTATAAATATAATGTCTCTCTTAAGTCTGCTTATCTCTTTATACATTCTCTGTCTTTTTATCGGAGAATTCAGACCACGTACATTCATCGTCAATAACCGAATTTTAGCCATTTAACAAACATTCATATTCTCCAAAAACCCCCTTATCCATAGGTAGAAATCCATTTTCCCCCTTACCCTTACCCTTGCCCTCACCCACCCCCTCCCCCGTCCTCTTCTCTCTAATACACCATCATCTCTATTCCATAGAGACATGACTCACCAAGCCCATGGCATTTCTGTTCACACCCACATTTTTTCCTGTGAACTTTAACATACTTTCATCTTTTCCTTATATTAATTACACTCCTCCCGCACTATCAGCATACATTGATCTACATCATATTAACTATAACTACATTATTTATTTATTTAATTCTTTGTTATACCGCGCTCTTATGAATCAGTGTGGTTTTCAATGAAAATTAATTGGTACAATGCAGTAAGAAACATACATTAAACTATACAGAGAACAGGAGAAAACAATTTGGAATAAACAGGGTGAGTAATTAGGCTGAGTAATTAATAAAACGGAAATGATAACAACATGTTGTGCTATAATGTCCACCCTTTCATCCTCTTCCTTCTGAATAGGACATAGCCTTCAATTTTTTGTCTTCGTAGTAGTCAGTCTCCTTGTTGTGCCCGTCTCCATCCACTTTCTCTGGTCTCTCGCCTTGTTGCTTTAACTTGCGGTGCACCATTGACTTCTGGTACCTCAGACCATCCCGCTTCTTTCATCGCCTTCACTGCTTCCTCTGTTGTCCTTACATGTGAAGTTACACCTGCTATACAAAATTGTAACCCAAAAGGGAACAACCACTTGTATTTGATTAAACCTTCCCTCAGATGCTTTGTTATTGTTGCAAACTCTCTCCTCTTTCTCATTGTAATAGCAGATAAGTCCGCATAGATCTCGATGCGTTGGTTTTCCCACTGGAGACTGTTTATTTTCCTTGCTGCCTCCACCACTGCGCTTTTCGTGGTATATTCATAGAAACAGGTCACTATGTCCCTGGCATGCCCATCTCTTTTTGGTCCCAGTGCTCTATGGGCCCAATCTATCTTCCAGCAGAAATCTGGCCCATTCATACCTGTTTCTTCCATTATCTGTACACAGATTTTTTCGACCAAACTTGCACAATCAGATCTCTCAGCATTTTCAGGGACCCCTCTTATCCTTATATTTGCTCGCCTTGACCTATTCTCCAGGTCTTCCACCTTGGACCACAAATCCTCGTGTTCAACGTCCATTGCATCCATTCTTTCTTGCATGTTCTTTTGGGGTTTTTTAGTTTAAATCCTTTTATTAAGGAATCACACAGGTAATACAAAAATCACATTACAAAGCAATACGTCAATGACCTTAGAGTCAAAACACAGCCCACAAAATGGAATGCAAAACAATTAACAAACCTGAAATGCTGATTGGAGCCCCCAAAATTTATCAATCCCTTATTTCTTAACAAAGAAGCAAAAAACAATAATGAAGGAAGAAAGTAAAAATCTCCTCATCTTTGACCCTGCAAAAACCCCTCTAACTGAGAGGAGTCAAAGAAAACATAGGTTTTACCCTGAAAAACAATAACACATTTACAAGGATATTTAAGCAAGAAGGAGGCCCCAAGTGCTACGACACAAGGTCAGAGCTTAAGAAAGGCCTTCCTTCTGTGTACTACGAGATACATCGGGAAAAACTTGTGCCAAATAGCCAAAATACCTTTCATGTCTATGAGAAAAATAAGAACGAAGAATTAAATCTTTATCGTTTTCAAGTGAAAAAGAGACTAATAGAGTAGCCCGAGTAGGAATCTCCTCCAAAGAGGTCTCTAAGAAAGCCGACAAATCCAAACTCGGCACAATTGATCCATTTCCCCCATAACTACACCATCTTCCTCATTAAGTTGATCAGAAATCTGAGCCTCCCTAACACCCATTGGAAGATAATAAATTTTTGATAAGTCTATAGAATCTGGGTCAGGAATTTCCAAGATATCTTTCAAATATTTAGTAAACAACATGGTAGGGGAGAGATAGTGAGTGCGGGGGAAATTCAACAAATGAAGATTTTTCATCCGAAAAGCATTTTCAAAATTTTCATTTTGACAATGTAATGTAAGGGAATCTTGAACAGAAGAAGCAATGACTCCCTGCAAGGACAGAATTTGAGGATCTATCTTAGATCTATGAATCTCTAGAGAAGCTAATCTATCCTCATGTCCAGCCAAAGAGTCTACAGTTTCTTTAGTAAGCTTAGAACGCTTCACTAATGACGATTGTAACGATAACTCAGTTCTAGAAACAATCTGCCAAATGTCTTCAAGCGTTACATCTTTCGGTGGTTTAAGATCCTCGGAAATTATAGAAAATTCAAAAGGGAGAGGCAGTGCAACATTCCGGGTATTTAACCTCAAAAAAGAATCAGGATGGAGATCCGATGTAAGGGGAGCTCCACCCATATTAACAGGTGTGGAGTCCTTAACCTCTAAACCAACCTCTTTGTTGGGTGGGGATAAAACCTGTTGCGTATTTGGAGACATACCAGGAGACACAGTACTTACAGAAGCAGAAGAGTTCTCTGATGAGTCAACAATAGGAGGAGGCGCCATGGACTTTAATAAACTGTCCATGGGGCCAACCACCTTAGCAGACTTGGCAGTAGACGATAAAGGTAACAAAGGTCTCTTCTTGCATTTCCCCATTAATATAATAATCGACCTGGATTATGTACTCCTTCGTGCTCCAAAGGGGCGTTCCTGTGCCTTTGGACATGCCCCTTCAGAGCACGTGCCCACGATGCGGTGGGGGCTCAGGTGATATAGCCCGCTCTGTTCACGTGGTCCCCAGTGCTCACCGGCACGGAACAGCGGCTCCAATCAGACACCAGGTAAATGCAGCAGGAAAAAAGCACACACTCGCTTTCTTACATGTTCTATATTGTACCTTCCTGGGTCTCCCATCTTGTTTTCCACCTCCTCAAGACGCTGCCCGACTTCTCTCACAGCCACTCTCAGTTCCTCCATCCATGTTTGTACTTCTGTTTTAAAGTGTGCGAGATCCTGCCAGATGGTACCAAACCATCCCTTCAGCTCCCCTCTCAGCACATCAGTTTATCCTCCTTGACCTTTTTCCGCGCTCTTCGCTGTGCCTGCCTCCTCCTTGCTCGCAGCACTCACCACAGCCATCTTGTTCTTTCCGACGGAGTTCGTCGCCGCATTCTTATACGCGGATGCTTTCAGGTCCACCGCACTTTTCTTCATCGCCATGCAGATCCTCACTGATTCTTTGCCTTCTTGGTTTGTTTTGCGGTGCTATTATCCCTCTGGAGTGCTCATTAATTGCGGGTTTCCATCCAGGACCCATGGAGCTCCGCTTCTACGCTGCCGCTATGCTTGTTGATGTCATTTCCTCCCTCATCATGCACCATCTTTAAAGATTTTAGTACCTTCCTTCATTGAGTAGTAGCTTGTGTCTCAGGGAATAAGAATATCATCCATTTCTTTTTTTTTTTTTTTGCAGGCCCCAGCAACAATGCCTACTTACCAGTAGCATAACACTTTGGCATCTCACTAGTTCATGCCTATCAACTTGCACATAAGGACTTCCGGTTAAGATGGCGATCTATAAAGTCGCAAGGAACAGAGCTCCCTCAAACTCCTGCACAGCAGAGACTATCTTTTCACTTCTCACAAATATCAGCAGTTCAATTCAAACCAATAAAATGCCGAAGATGAAAATTAAAGACAAAAACAGCTAAAATTATTAGAAAACTATGTGCGACAAAAGCCAAGATTGCCAGGAAAAGCTCAGAAGTAGCATCTGACCCACCATCCCCATGCTCATTGGCAGCAAGTGAGACTGCTGAGACTTCACTAGGTGGAACAGAAATGTTACATGAAATCAGGGCCTCGAAGACAGAAATCATTGACAAGGTCCTTGCAAAAATAGAAGAAAAATTTGTGGGAATTGGAGCCTGACTTGATCAAGTGGAGACCAGGATCGGAAACATGGAGGACACCCATCAAACATTAACAGCAGAAGTTGGCTCTCTTAAACTGCAGATAAAACACTCCAGTGATCAGTTGGAAGATTATGAGGACCAAGACTGGCGCTCCAACATTTGCATATTTGGAGTTCCCAAAGGGGCGGAAGAGCCAGAACCCTGTGGGCTTTGTGCAAACACTATTGAAAGAATGCTTTCCCGACTGTCCTGCACCTATGGAATACAAAATTGAACACGCTCATCATGAGCTTCACCTACGGCC
Organism: Ichthyophis bannanicus; assembly: GCA_033557465.1. NCBI lineage: Eukaryota > Metazoa > Chordata > Amphibia > Gymnophiona > Ichthyophiidae > Ichthyophis > Ichthyophis bannanicus. Next base: position 257,237,330 of record CM066032.1, on the reverse strand, counting down.
AAATCCTGATGCAAAGCCTAGAGCACTCATCGTTAAACTACTCAGATTTCAAGAGTGGGAATATCTGATCCGCACTAATAGGAGGACTGGTTTTGTGCAGTATAATTGGAAAGTGATGATATTTCCAGACCTTACTGCCGAAACAGTTAGTAAAAGGCACAAATTACTAAAATGCAGAGATGCACTGATTGCCAAACGATTTAAGTCTGCCTTGTGGTATCCTGTTAAACTTACTCTTATTGAAAATGGGGTTCGTCATTTTTTTACCACTACGGAAGCGGTACAGAAGTTCTTGGTAATGATCCTGCCAAAAAAGAAGGGTGAGTCTGCCAAAGATAAACAACATCAGATAATGGAGACTGTCTGGTCCAACAGGGACAATCGAAAGGGAACCAACTATCTGCTAACGCCCTTTCCCTCGATAGAAAGGGAGCACTACCTGAATCAACTGACCGGCCAGGAGCAGAGGCAGTGCCAGAGAAGCAACAAGGAGCAGATGAGGACACAGGGAAACAACAAGCTCTGGTGATCTGAGCTCTGCTAACCAGGCTATGGTGATCAAATATATAATGAACAATGGAGGCCATATTTGAGAGAGGCGCCATAACAACTCAAAGTGTTCAGGAGAGATTGGGACTGAGAACTTGAACAAAAAGGTCCCAAGATATGGACTCTGAAACAAGTTATCTGGTTTGGTTATTAAATGCCTCAGAAGCCTATGAACTGTGAAGAGGCAAGGGATATATGCTAAGGACTAAGGTGTGCATGGGAGAACAATGAGACTGAGGAAATATGAAAGCGAGTGAATAGCAAACGGGGAAATTGCTGTGCGGGGGTAGGAGGAGTATATGGGAGTTTTCTTGTTGATTGCGCTTTCTGTTTTATCTGAACTATAAGGAAGTCAAAGAAAAAAGGAGAGATTAAAGGAGTTGATTAAGCAAAGAGAGTAGTTATGTTGGAAAAATGTTATTCGTTCTATATTGTAAGTTATGTGTGCTCAGTGGAGAGATTGAAAGGAGTGGTGGAGGGAGAAGGAAATGTGCTGGAATACTGATAGTAGGAACTGGAGTTACTCTGCTCATTGCTATGGCGGGAATTAAGATTGCCTCACAATATAAGAGGAATTCACCAACCAAGTAAGCATCGCGAAGTGATAGCTATGTTACTTAGGGTGAAAGTAGGTATTGCACTACTCCAGGAAACCCACTTAACAGAAGGGGAACATAGAAAGCTTCTGACTTGAGGTATGAAGAAATGTTTTGCTCTGCATACAATTAAAAAAAAGGGGGAGTAGCCATACTAATACACAAAAGGGTGCCCTTTGTACACAGTGCTACAGGTGGAGACACTCAGGTGAGATTAGTGTGGGTTACGGGTAGGTTAGAATAACACGAGTTGGCCATCCTAAACATATATGTTCCTAATGGGCTCAAGGGCAATTTTTTTCAGACAAGTTTGCAAAAATGTGCAGAGGTCGCGAAGGGGTGATTTGGGGGAGACCTAAATTGTACCCTTGATATAATGGATCGCTTTAATTATTTGGGGAAATTACACAGACATGAAGGTCGGGAATTAAGGAAATGTATGAAGCAATGGAACCTTGTTGACCTCTGGAGAACAAGAAATGGGAACAGTAGAAAATATAGATGCTATACTCCCAGGAGAGACTCTTACTCAAGATTGCTACAATCTCCAGAAACAAGCAGGAATAAGTCCTCACATATGGGTACGTCGGTACCGACGGAGCCCGAGTGGGAAAGCTCCCCAGCTTCCCAGAAGGAAAGCTTTTGGGGCCTCCCACTGCACATGCGCGCTGCCTTCCCGCCTTCCTGACCAACTCTCCTCAGTTCTTCTTTTTCCGCGGAGCCAGCAGGTCGTGTTCCTGTCACCGCTGAAGAAGTTGTTATTTTAATTTATTTCTTTGGCCGCGTGTCTGCCTTCCCCGATTTCAGACCGGTACCGCCGGTCTTTTTTTCCTTTATTTAAAAAAAAAAAAAAAAAATCGTCTTTTTTTTTCCTCACTTGGTGTGTTAGTTCTGTGAGGCCTTTAGGCCTTCACTAATTCTCCCTCATGGAGAAACAAGCCTCTGGGTTTAAAAAATGCACCAAGTGCAGCAGTACTATTTCAGTCACAGACACCCATGAATGGTGTCTTAAATGTTTGGGGCCTGACCATTCCATTCCGGATTGCCCATCCTGTTCTTTGATGTCTAAACGTGGCTTACAGAACCGGGCAGCCAAGTTTCACATGCTGTTTTCTACAGATACTCCAGCATCGACATCTTCCAGGTCTTCCTCTCCTGATGGATCTCAGGTAACCAAACATTCCTCTGGCAGGTCCTCAAAGGGCAAATCTCCCTCTAAGTATCGAGATACCCCTGGGCTTGACCCTGAGGACCCTGCCCCAGCCAAACAACCCCGGCGGGAAGCTCCGGCTTCCGAAGCTCCTCCTATGGGGTTACAGGTTGACATCGATGGCACGGCCTCGACCGATCACCTGTTAGACTGTTCTGGGGTACCGGCTCAATCATCCGGTACCGACATCCAGACATTCGTGGCATCCATGGATCATACAGTTCAATCCATGCAGCAGGCCATTCTGGCTTTTATTAAGGCTGCGACGCCCTCGGTACCGCACCCCGCGGTACCGACTCCGGTTCCGGTACCACAACCGATACCGGTACCCATGCCTTCCACATCGACCAGGATACCGATTCCGGTTCCTGGTTCCGGGGCTTTTCTCGATACCGATCCGGTTCCGGGTACCCCCGATGTCGATACCGGTCGATACGCTTATCGATCCCTGGAAGCAAACAGACGATACTTTGAGTCTTCTGATGATCCTGATTCATCAGATGACTCTTCTGAAGTATCCCTTACTCTACCTGAGGAGCCCTCTTCTCCAAAGAGGAGAATGTCTCCTCCAGAGGATTTATCCTTTCAAGACTTCATCATTGAAGTAGCTAAAGGTCTTTCTATTTCTGTATCCTCTGAAAAAGAACCTAGAGCAAAAAAGTTAGACATTTTAGGATACTCTAAGGTTCCCAAAGAGGCAGTCACCCTGCCCATCCATGAAATTCTTCAAGATCACATGATGGACTTATGGGAGACTCCTCTCACCCTATCTCCACATTCTCGTCGTCTGGACACCATGTATCGTGTCCCCCCTTCTCCTGGGTTTCAAAAAACTCAGCTCCCGCACCACTCCATTGTGGTGCAGTCAGCTGTGAAAAGGATCAAGAGTACTAAAAGACACTCTTCTACTCCCCCAGGAAGAGAATGTAGGACTCTGGATGCTTTTGGAAGAAAAATCTTCCAAGCAAGTATGCTTATTGCTAGAATCAACTCATACAGCCTCTATATGGGCATGTTTCTGAAGGAAATTGTATTAAAAATACGCCATTTTCTCCCCTTTATCCCAGAGGATAAAAAGGAGGAGTTCCTTCTTCTGCTTAAGCATACCCAAGATATTTCAAAGTTCTCCAACAGAGCAGCCTTTGACTCCTTTGAAGGTGCTAGCAGAGCCTCAGGTATTGCCTTAGCGGCTCGCAGAATTGCTTGGCTACAGGCCTCTAACCTTGAACCCTGGGTCCAGGATGGGTTGGGAAATTTGCCCTGTACGGGTGAGAATCTGTTTGGTAAGGAGTGGCAAATCAAAGCCACTCAAATGGATGCAGAAAATGCTGCTTTAGATAGACTTTCTAAGTCTACCTCTACCCCTGTCAAGAAGAAATCTTTCAAAAAGCCTTTCTACAAGAAGGCCAGATTTGCCACAAATACTGGCCAACAATCTTCTGCAGCTCGCTTTGCTCCTAAGCGTCAGCAGCCTAAACAGGCCAGGGCAAAACCTGCAGGGGCTGCTACAGCCCAACAGTCCCAACCCCCTCAGGGTTTTTGACTTAAAACTAGAGAACTTAACCTTTCTGGCTCTAAAACATCCAGAACCTCTCACCATTCCAGGAAGGTTAACTCATTTTGCTCCCAGATGGGAGCAAATCACATCAGAGCAATGGACCCTCTCTATCATCAGAGAGGGCTACAAACTACATTTCTCCAACCTTCCTCCCCATACCATGGTGAGAAGTTTCAATTCTCCCCCATCTCTCCTAGACCTGTTGGGTCAGGAGGTGACCACTCTTCTCGCCCAAAAAGCAATAGAAGAGGTTCCTCTTCCTCAACAAGGGTCAGGTTTTTACTCCCCTTATTTTCTCATTCCCAAGAAAACAGGGGGGTACAGACCCATTTTGGATCTCAGAGAATTGAACAAATTTCTATACAGGGAGAAATTCAAGATGCTTTCTCTAGGCACTCTCCTTCCATACCTACAGAATCAGGACTGGCTTTGTTCTCTAGATCTCAAGGATGCGTACACACATATACTCATCCATCCATCCCACAGAAAATTCCTACGGTTTCTGTTCCAAGGAAAACACTTCCAATACAGAGTACTTCCCTTCGGTCTAGCCTCTGCTCCAAGGGTATTTACCAAATGCATGGCAATAGTAGCTGCATTCCTACGCACCCTGGGAATTTTTGTCTTCCCATACCTGGACGACTGGCTCATCCGAGCTCCGTCTCAGTCCGAGGCTCAGACTTCCCTGGATCGCACCAGGCGAATTCTACAGTATCTGGGACTTGTGATCAATCTGCCAAAGTCCCAACTCACCCCTACTCAATCCCTAGAATTCATAGGAACCTGGTTGGATACCACCACCGCAAGGGCCTATCTACCTCAGGCCCGTTGCCAACGTCTAGTGCACTTAGCCTCTCAGACTCAGTCCAGAAGCCACTTGACTGCCAGAGAGATGCTACAACTATTAGGCCACATGGCCTCCACAGTGCATGTGGTGCCTTATGCTCGCCTACATATGAGAGCAGCTCAATGGACTTTATCCACCCAGTGGACTCAAGCATCAGGAGCTCTCTCAGACCAAATAGCAAACTCCAATCATCTCTTTTGGTCTCTCCAATGGTGGATATCCACTCAAAATCTGTTGTTGGGGGCCCCCTTCCAACCTTTGTTACCCCAAGCAACCCTCACAACAGATGCCTCCCAAACGGGTTGGGGAGGTCATCTCCAAGACCTCTCCACTCAGGGCACTTGGTCTCCACAGGAGACCACCCTTCATATCAACCACTTGGAACTTCGAGCAATCTTTCTAGCTCTCAAAGTTTTTCATACCCTCCTCAGCAACATGACGGTCCTTATTCACACGGACAATCAAGTAGCCATGTTTTACATAAACAAACAAGGAGGGACTGGCTCTCTGTCGCTTTGCAACGAAGCTCTAAGATTATGGGCCTTCGCCAGAGAGCATCAAATCCATCTCCTGGCAGTATATCTTCCAGGAATCCAAAACTCTTGGGCAGACAGACTCAGTCGAGTTCTGCTTCCACACGAATGGTCCCTGCACATGGATCAGGTACTCAGAATCTTCCAGAAATGGGGAACCCCGGACATAGACCTCTTTGCAAGTCCGTGGAATGCCAAACTTCCCCGGTTCTGTTCCAGAATTCCGTGTCAGGGAGTTCAGACCAAGGATGCCTTCCTCCTGCATTGGGGTCAGGGTTTCCTGTATGCCTTTCCACCCATTCCTTTGATTCCCAAGACTCTGTTCAAACTTCAAAGGGATCAAGGGTCCATGATCCTCATAGCTCCACGCTGGCCACGCCAAGTGTGGTACCCTCTACTTCTGCATCTCTCCCAAGCCCCCTCCCTGGACTTGGGAGCGGTTCCAGACCTTCTGTCTCAAGAGGAGGGGACTTTGTGGCACCCAAACCCCAAGTCCCTTCACCTCAGAGCTTGGTTACTGAAGGTCTAGACCTTCAACACTTCAATCTTTCGCAGCAAGTGAAGGATATCCTACATGCCTCTAGGAAACCTTCCACTAGGCGTTCTTACGCTTTTAAATGGAAAAGATTTTCCATTTGGTGTGCTCAAAAGGGTCTTAACCCTCTGGCACTCCCATTGAATTCTCTTTTGGAATATCTCCTGCATCTTTCCAATGCAGGACTCAAAACAAATTCAGTAAGAGTCCATTTGAGTGCTATTGCGGCATCACTTAAGCCCATCAATGGACAACCTGTTTCCTCTCATCCTCTTATTGCAAGATTCATGAGAGGCTTAACTTTAACTAAACCTCCCATTCGACCTCCTCCGGTGGCATGGGACTTAAACTTGGTTCTTGGTCAGCTTATGAAGCCACCTTTTGACCCTTAGCCACTACCTCCTTGAAATTTCTTTCCTGGAAGGTTATTTTCCTCATTGCAGTCACTTCAGCTCGCCGCATCAGCGAACTGCAGGCCTTAGTGGCTAATCCACCTTACACAAGGTTCCATCATGATAAGGTAGTCCTTAGGACAAATCCTCACTTTATGCCTAAAGTGGTCTCATCTTTTCATCTTAATCAAGAGGTTTATTTACCTGTCTTTTGTCCAGCTCCTCATGCATCCAATGCAGAGAGGAACCTTCATACTCTAGACCAGGAATGGGCAAACTACGGCCCGCGGGCCGTATACGGCCCGGCGGACATTTTAATCCGGCCCGCTGTATCAGTTATCCTGGTGAACAAGTGGACTGCTGCAGAGGGAGCCGGGGAAGCCCGCACGAAGCCCCGGCTCCCTCTGCACAGCCCGCCAGCGTGAAGAGCCTTTACCTTCACGCTGGCGGCTGTTTCAATGAAGCCACGAATGCCGCGAGAGGTTAAAGGGCATTGCCTTTAACCTTTCCCGGCATTTGCGGCTTCATTGAAACAGCCGCCAGCGGGAAGGTAAAGGTTCTTCACGCTGGCGGGCTGTGCAGAGGGAGCCGGGGCCTCGCGCGGGCTTCCCCGGCTCCCTCTGCAGCCCCTTAGACAGCGCGGGGCTCTTCGGGGGGGCGGCTAGGACTGGATGGGCTGTGATGGGGGGGGAACGGACTGGAAATGGGCTGTGATGGGGGGGAACGGACTGGAAATGGGCTGTGATGGGGGGGAAACAGACTGGAAATGGGCTGTGATGGTGGGGGGGGGAGAACGGACTGGAAATGGGCTGTGATGGGGGGAGGACTGCAAATGGTCTGTGATGGTGGGGGGGATAGGACTGGAAATGGGCTGTGATGGGGGGAGGACTGCAAATGGTCTGTGATGGTGGGGGGGATAGGACTGGAAATGGGCTGAGATGGTGGGGACGGACGGACTGAAAATGGGCTGGGATGGGGGAAACAGACTGGAAATGGGCTGTGATGTGGGGGGGGGAACAGACTGGAAATGGGCTGTGATGGGGGGGGACGGACAAATTGGGATGGGATGGGGGAAACAGACTGGAAATGGGCTGTGGTGGGGGGGGAGAACAGACTGGAAATGGGCTGGTATGGAGGAACAGACTACAATTGGGCTGTGATGGGGGGAGGACTGCAAATGGGCTGTGATGGTGGGGGGATAGGACTGCAAATGGGCTGTGATGGTGGGGGGAATGGACGAAATGGGCTGTGATGGGGGGGAACTTGGACTGGAAATGGGCTGATGAAGGGCTGGATTAGGACTGTGTAAATGTGTTTGAAATTGAGAATTGCAACAACAAAGCTATCTCCTGACTTTGATGCCTTAACAAAAAAGTGAGACCAACAACACTGTTCACACTAAAATTGAAGGTACTATTTTATGAAAGAAATACATTGCATAAAAGTTTTGTAAAATAACTCTTTTTATGCTTTTCTACCTTAAATTAATCTAAACATTTAATGTTACAAATTTAAATTTAATTTATATTAATTCACACATACACACCGTCCATCTACTCTTGGTCCGGCCCCCGGTTCCAATATATGAACCCATTGCGGCCCTCGAGTCAAAAAGTTTGCCCACCCCTGCTCTAGACTGTAAAAGAGCTCTTGCCTTTTACCTCCACAGGACACAGCAACATCGAAAGTCTTCTCAGCTTTTTGTTGCTTTTGATCCTTCTCATTTAGGACTTCCAGTCTCCAAAAGAACACTCTCCAATTGGATTGCTCAGTGTATCTCTTTTGCTTACCAGAGTAAGAACCTTTCTCTGGAGGGCCATGTCACCGCTCACAACGTGAGGGCCATGGCCACCTCTATGGCTCATCTAAACTCTGTGTCCATTGACCAGATCTGTCGAGCAGCCACCTGGTCCTCGGTTCATACCTTTACAGCCCATTACTGTTTGGACAAGGACTCCCGCCGGGATGCCTTGTTTGGTCAGGCTGTCCTCAGACACCTGTTCCATTCTTGAACAACTCCAGCCCACCTTCCCTGAATGGATGCCTGAGATCCATAGGAAGATGAAGAACCTCAGGGTCTCATACCCTTTAGGGGATCTCCCGGGCATCTTAGCTAGGGAGTCCCCATATGTGAGGACTTATTCCTGCTTGTTCCTGGAGATAGCACAGTTACTTACCTGTAACAGGTGATCTCTGGGAGCAGCAGGAATTAGTCCTCACAACCCACCCACCTCCCCTAGGAGTTGTATCTCTCTCTCTCTTCCTTTCCTCTCTCTATTGTCTCAGCTATAAACTCGAACTGAGGAGAGTTGGTCAGGAAGGCGGGAAGGCAGCGCGCATGCGCAGTGGGAGGCCCCAAAAGCTTTCCTTCTGGGAAGCTGGGGAGCTTTCCCGCTCGGGCTCCGTCGGTACCGACGTACCCATATGTGAGGACTAATTCCTGCTGTTCCCAGAGATCACCTGTTACAGGTAAGTAACTGTGCTTTCTGACCCCTATAACCGGTGTAGAGCGATTTGACAAAGTACAGATACACCCAGTAGTGATATCAGACCATGGCTTGGTGGAGTGCTGGTGGAATCCCTTTGGAGCCAAAGTGGAATGGACGAGTTGGAAAGCCAGTACCATAATGTTAGAGAACAAAACAGTGTTAGCTAAGCTGATACAGGAATGGCAAAAATATTTAGAAATAAATGATAATGGAGAGGTCTCAATGGTGTTCTGTGGGATGGGGGAAAGCATATTTAAGAGGAATTCTGATAAAATGGGCATGCCAAAACAAAAATTACAAGTAGAAAACTAAGAAAATTCTGCTTAAGCAACTTCAGGAACTTCAGCAGGAGCATAGCTGAAGTGGGAAATGGGAGATCCATTGCAAACTGGGGGAGGTTAGACATCAATTGGTGATGCTAGAAAGTAGGCCTATTGCTCATCTTTTGAGAGTCACAAAGCGATCCTACATGGAGCAGGGCAATAGGGCAGGGAAACTATTGGCTTGGCAACTGAAAAAAACTGAGGACCTCACAGTTGATCGCAGAACTAAGGGGAAGAGGGTGAAAGAATATGCTCTATTAAAAGTATTTGCGCTGAATTTCAAATGTTTTATGAAAACTTGTATCGATCAGAGACTCAGGTGGAGGAAAATGCCATTACAGAATATCTGGCCTCGATGTCCTTTCCGAGATTGGGGGATGAGGAGGCAGCAAACTTGGGAGGCCCAATAAGTAAATACGAAATCCAGGTAGCAGTTAAATCACTACCCAGGGGGAAAGCCACCTGAGAAGATGGATTTCCGGGTGAATTTTACCAGAATCTCTGTGAGGAGCTCTCCCCTCTAATAGTGAGGCTTTTCTCAGGAGTTTTGCAAGGAGGCCCCCTACTAGCTTCCATGGCCCAGACAAACATTGTAGGGAGCAGTGGCCTAGTGGTTGGGGCAAGTTACCTCAAGCCAGAAGGTCAAAGGTTCAAATCGCACTAGAGGACAGCAACCTTGGGCCAGAAGGACTGGGGTTTCTAGTCCCACAGGTGCTCCTTATAGTCTTGGACAAGCCACTTAACCCTCCATTGCCCATGTTCCCTGTAAAATAGTTATCTCCAAGTTATAATGCCCTGTTCAATGTAATTTCAGTTTGTTCAATGTAAACCACCTTGATATCATGAAAGGCAGTATATAAGAAATCTTAAATAAATAAAGAGAAGAAACCACCAGGACATTGTGGCAGTTACAGGACAATAGCCCTGATAAATTGTGACTCCAAACATACTAGCCAAATGCATTGAGGACATCCTCCCAAAACTAGTTCATCTTGATCATTCAGAGTTCATAAAAGAGTGATTAATCTTGGATAACGTTCAAAGAGCAGTAAATTTATTACATGTCACAGATAGAGGTAGTCCAGTGCTCTGCATTGCACTAGATGTTGAAAAAGCATTTGATTGTGTAGAGTGGGGTTTTCTTTTTGAAATGTTATAAACCTTTAATTTAAGAGAGGGCTTCCTTCAAGGGATCCAAGCTCTATACTCCCACCCTATGGCTAGGATATTGGTAAACAGGGATAGTTCGGAAATATTTACACTGCGATGGGGTACATGACAAGGATGCCCCCTTTCCCTTATGCTATTTGCTATGGTAATTGAGGTTTTGGTGGCGAGAGTAAGAGGAAACCCTAGAATTCAACCCACTGTGGTGGGAAAACAAAAACATAAAGTACTTCTATATGCAGACACCACTCTGTTTTTATCTAACCCACAAGAGTCTCTCCAAAACCTATTACAAGAAATCCATGAGTTTTCATGTCTGGATTCAAGGTGAACATCGCTAAAACTGAGGTCCTGAATCTTTGGGACTGTTGAAAGACACAATTCCAAATTTCCCTTTTAAATGGGCGGAACAAAAGATCCAATATTTAGGGGTATAGATAGGATGTGACCTCCGGGATCTTTTATGTTTAACTACACTGCAATGGGGACACAGAGCAGGAGCTTAGTTACTGGGCTGATCTCCACCTGAGCTGGATAGGGAGAATAGCAGCTTTTAAAATGAGTATCTTCTTCCGGTGACGTCACGGAGCTAATGGCAGCCTAAAAGCCTAGCTCCATCCGATTCCCGAGAGTGGTGGTACAGTGGAGTGACCCCAAGTGCCATAGTGGAAGGCAGGCGAGCATCTAGCAGTTGGATGGCCGCGAGGAAGAAATTAGCGGGCTTCCAGTCCCCTTATGTGCGCCAGGAGCTGATGGCAGCAGCGGAATTGGCCTGCTCCGAAGTGGGAGTAAATGGCGAGAGCTCTGAAGATGATGGCGGTACAGACACGGAGGGGTTGGAGGAAGTACCACTGAGAAAGTGGTTGCAGGAGTTTAAAGTTGAAATGAGGAAGGAGATCAAAGCTATGCGGAAGGAGGTGAAAGAAACCCTGCAGGCGATTCAGCAGGAGGTGAGCAGTCTGGGAGGCCGTGTGGAAGACCTGGAGAGCCACGTGGAGGATTGTGAGAGAGAGGTGCGAGGTATGGCGGCCATGCAGGAAAATCTCCAGGCCCAGCAGGATGAGCTGCAGGAGAAAATCGAGGAGATTAAAGACCGAGCTCTGAAAAACAATCTGCTTATCAGGGGGGTGCCAGAGGAAGCGGCTGCCAGAGACTGTGTGGCAGTGGTGCAGAAGTTGTGTAGCCATATATTACAGCTGGGGGGTGTGCCTGGCACAAACGCGGAACAAATCGGCATGGAGAGAGCTCATAGAAGCTTAGGCCCCCGGCGGGAAAAGCAGGCACGGGACATTATAGCATGCTTGAGCAGTTTTCCCCTGAAAGGACAAATTTTGAGTGTGGCCCGGAAGTTTGGGAGAATTGCATGGGAAGGCAGTGAAATAGAAGTATTTAATGACTTGTCTAAAGGGACTTTGGAGAGAAGGAGAGCGATGAAAGAAGTTACAGCGTATCTGCGGGGGAAAAACCTCCGGTATCGATGGATGTTCCCGTTCGGGGTCTTGCTGTCTGTGAATGGCGTTAATTGGAAGGTGAAATCAATAGAAGAGGCGTGAGCTACCCTGCGGGAATTGGGGTGCGAGGGCCTGCCTAAAGTGGTGGAGACAGAGCGGCTGCATAAGGCCCACGCGGAAACAAGCAAACAACAACATCAATCAAGTGCACAATGGCAGAGAGTGGGAGAGCACGGGAAACGCTTGAAGCGGTTGTCAATGGAGGGCCGATCAAGCTGGTTTTTTAGCCGGTCGGCAGGCAGCGCATAATATAAAGAGGGTCATAGGGGTGATTTGGGAGGTGAGGCAGGAACAGGAGGATTTCCTTTGGATGTCCATAGACGCTGAAAAGGCCTTCGATAGGGTACATTGGGGGTTTTTAATGCGGGTGTTGGAGAAAGTAGGGTGTGGGCCAAATTGTTTGACATGGGTGGGGGCTTTATATAGGGGACCAAGGGCTCGGGTAAAGGTCAATGGTAGATATTCTCGGGACTTTGCGTTAGGCCGCGGGACCCGTCAGGGATGCCTGCTATCGCCACTACTCTTTGCTATGGTGGTGGAACCGTTGGCAGAATGTATACGGTTGAATGATAGGATCCGAGGTTTGTGTAGGGGGGAGCAGGAGCATAAGATTTCACTGTATGCTGATGACATTTTGCTATACTTAGGCAATCCACTATGTTCACTGCCAGAGGTAATGAGGGAGGTGGAAAGGTATGGGGCAGTCTCGGGTTTTAAAATGAATGTGGATAAAACAGAGTTGCTGAAAGTGCAGCTGGATAAGGAGGCTGAGGAGAATCTGCAGAGAATGTTTCATTTGAGATGGGTAAACGGGTCCCTGGGTTACTTGGGGCAATATCACGGATAAGTATGAGACTTTATTCACAGCTAACTACCCGAGACTTATTAGAACTATTAATAGGGATTTGGCGGGATGGATGAGGATGGAGATATCATGGTTGGGGAGAATAGCAGCAATTAAAATGAATATTTTGCCTCGATTGCTTTATTTGTTCCATGCCTTACCAGTGGAGGTCCCAGAAGGGGCGATGAGGGCCCTACAATGGCGGGTGTTTAGTTACATTTGGAAGAGGAAACCACCGAGGGTAGCACGGGAGGTGATGTTTGCTCCTAAGGAGGAGGGGGTTTGGGGGTACCTAATTTGAAGGCTTATTATTGGGCAGCACAGATTGCGCATGTATTGGGAGGGGGGGAGGAGCGGCCCTGGGTGAGCTTGGAGAAAGGGAGGGTTAGTGGGGGTCGCTTGGCTCTGGGCACCTAGGGTGGGGAGGGGGGAACTGGGGCGGGGGTCACCAGCGATGAGGCAGGTAGTGAAGATATGGGATAAAGCCAGGGGACCGGATATAGCCAGAAGGAGAACGGAGTTTTCAGTGATGACACCGTGGAGGGGGTGTAGAGCTTTTAAGCCAGGCTGGGAGGGCGGAAGGTTTGATCTCTGGACAAAGAAAGGATTGGTGTGTAGTTTTCAACTGTTGAAGGAGGGAGTGATGAAGAGTTTTGAGGAGGTGCAAGAGGAATTTAATTTGGAAGTTGGGGATAGGTATGCATATGTGCAAATACGGTCGTTTTTAGGGAAGGTATTAGGGAAAGAGGGGTTGGGAGGGGAGATATCGGGGTTGGAGGCATTGTGGTTTGGGAAGAGAGGCTCTAGGGGCATGGTGTCTGGATTATACAAAGTGGTTTTAGGGGGAGGGGGTGGGAAGCATAGGTATATGGTGCAGTGGGAGAGGGACCTCGGTAGGACTTTGACTTTGGTAGAGTGGAAAAAGGTGTGGGATCAGATCAAGAGGGGGCTTAGCTCCAGTGCGGCCAAGGAAAATAGTTACAAGGTTATGATGCGTTGGTATTATACTCCTAATCGATTGCATAAAATATATCTGGAGGTATCCCCTCTCTGTTGGAGGGGATGTGGGGAGACAGGGACGTTTTGGCATGTTTGGTAGAGCTGTGAGAAGGTACAGAGATATTGGAAGTGGCTACAGGGGTGGATTAAAGAGAAATTGGGGATAGAGGTGGAGTTGGTGCCCAATATCTTTTTGCTGGCCTTGTGGGAGGAAGGGGGAGGAAGACGGGGGGTAAGATGGTACTAGCCTGCTTAAGTGTAGCCCGGTGTGAAATTGCCGCAGCGTGGAAACAAAAAGAGATGCCTTCGGTAGAGCAGTTTGAAAGGCGACTTAGGTTTATAGTTCTTATGGAAAAGTTAACAGCAGCAAGGAGGCAGAGATTAGCCGGATTTGAAGAAAGGTGGGGTGTACTGGGACGTGTTCTGGGGTTGGGGGGGCAGGGACAGGGATAGGAGGGGCAGGGGGGTAGGGGGTAAGTCGTAGGGGGGGTTAAGATTCTGTGGGGGATCTGCATGTCCGGCTCACCGCAGCAGGGAGAGGGGGAAGGGGTATGGTGGTTTCCTATCTAAGCTAAGGAGGCCAATGGGTTATCAGGGGGATAGGGGGGGAAATGGAGGGTTGAGAGTTAATTGAACAAGAGGGGGGGTGGGTGAGGGCGGGGGGTTTCAAAAGAAGGTGAAAGGACGAAGAGGGTGCTAGATACCTTTGTATAGTAGTATATGGTGAATTGTTGATGTATGTGTTTGGTTATGATTCAGAAATGTTGACAATAAAAATTTAAAAATAAATAAATAAATAAAATGAGTATCTTTCCCAAGTTTAATTTTCTGTTTTCCCAATTACTCATCACACTCACTAAAGAGTTCCTTCAGAAATTGGAGAAGAGGCTCCTTAAATTTGTTTGGAGGGGAAAGCGAGTTTGAATTGGACTCAATAGGCTCACTCAGGTAAGGGAGCAAGGAGGGATTAAATTTCCAAAGTTTTGTTGGTATTATTGAGAAACTATAATAAGAGCATTTAAGACACATCATGATAGACCAGAGGAAGCTCAGTGGATTGAAGTAGAACAACACTTTCTAGCTCCCTTCTCTATCTTTGAATGGATAGAACAAGGGGCACTTTATGACAGAAAGGGACAAGTTAAACCCATTTGCCCCATGTGGGGCAAGTAATGATGGCAGAACAGTTCAGGGGATGGCTATGCAACGAGTGTTAGGTGCCTGAATGTACGAGATATATCCTCTTTATGTAAAGCTGGGAGGTCACAATGATGGCAAAACAGAAAACTCATCCATACCAGTTGACCCAGACATCTGCTGTGTATACATCACTGTCGTGCTGCAATGCGCCACAGCAGAGCCACTAAAGCCATGTTCACAATAATGCATAGAAATGTAGAAGAATGATTGTCTGCAGGTCACAGCAGAGCCAGGACTGTACAAGCACACCCAGGCATAAAATGAACAAATGGGAATCAAACCCTGGACCTTTGACCATGGAGATATTGCACCAACTAATAGCCTACACCTCCACTCAGCTCTATGCAGATGTATAGAGCCTACAGATCTCTGATCAAACTGCTGTCTGCCTGCATAAGTTGGGCCCTCTACTACCCATGAGGCACTGCTCATGCAAAACAGCAGTCTGCAGCTGAAGAACCAATTTATTTATTTTATTTTAATTCTCTTATATACCGCGCTATTCTGCATCAGTGTGGTTTACATTGAACAAACTGAATTACATTGAACAGGGCATTATAACTTGGAGATAACTATTTTACAGGGAACATGGGCTATGGAGGGTTAAGTGGCTTGCCCAAGACCACAAGGAGCACCCGTGGGACTAGAAACCCCAGTCTTTCCAGCCCAAGGTTGCTGTCCTCTAGTGGGATTTGAACCCCTGACCTTCCGACCTGAAGTACCTTGCCCCAACCACTAGGCCACTCCTCCACTCCAATGGCGAATGCACTGATCCAGTATATCAGCTCAGTAAGACGCACTGTCTGCGGGTGCTACATGCACATAACAACAGCAAGCCATACTGCAGAGCAGTTTCAGCTGTCACCCTGAGGGACAGGAGGGGTGCCCAGCACCTGGTCCACTGAACCTGGACTGTTAGCGATGATCTCTGCTGTAGGGCCACATCACTGCTAGTGTTTAGCAGGTATTGTCTGCAGTGTGTTATGCATTTTTTCCTAGTTTCCTGCATGCTGAGGGTAGCAGTGACAGCAACAGCTTGTTCCTATGTTCTGCCCATTGGACACTAAGCCTCCAATAACAATGCAAGTTAGTGGCCAGTGTCAGTATGCTGCTGCCATGGACAGCCACTGCAGTGGGGGTGTATAGGCTGGCATGGGGCTACTGCTGCAGTCCTGTCAGAACCCCAGTGGGTAGGCCATGAATAACTGCTGCCCCAACCATTGAGGACTAACAATTGATTACAGCATGGGCAGAAAGACTGCTCTGCTGCCCTTCACTGGGCTGTTTCAGTCAAGCACAATCCAGCTACAGTAGGTCTGCTGGTCAGCATGCACGGCATGTGCATAGTATGACCACAAGCACTTTGCCTTGGATACTCAGCATTGACACCCAGCCATTTACTCAGTGATTAGCATCCCAAGACAGAGAATGCATCCACATCACTGGAGCCAGATATTATAATGGTTCTTTGGCTACATAACCATGCCATGGTCACTTTTGGTCATAGTGAGAGTGCCATCTCAGCATGACATACAGTGGCCACCCAGGCAATGCACATGGCAAATGGGCACAATGGCGTCTCACCCAATGACCCTACCATTGTGGCAGACACATCCAGGCCAATCTGTGCTGTTTCAGGCAATACCCACAATCCCCTGCCTCGTCTTATTCACTTTTTCCAAACAGGCTGTGAAAAACTCGGACAATGTGAGCCAAAGTGCAGTGCAGAAAGCCACAGGACAAAGAGGAGCCATACACACACATGTTGTTGTTGTTAAGTGCCATCGAGTCGGAGTCGACTCATGGCGACCCTCTGGATAGCTATCCTAAATTGTGTTCGGTCTTCAGTCAGGCGGCTCATTGTTGACAGACTGGTACCCATGGCTGCTGTTATTGTATCGATCTCATTGCTGGCCTTCCTCTTTTGCGTTGACCTTCTATCTTGCCAAGCATAATGTCTTTCTCTAATGATCTCTCTCTTCGCATGATGTGTCCAAAGTATGAAAGTCGAAGTCTTGTCATCTGAGCTTCTAAAGAAAGCTTAGGTTTGATCTCCTCTAGTACCGACTGGTTTGTTCTTCGGGCAGTCCATGGTATACACAGTATTCGCCGCCAGCACCATAATTCAAAGGCATCAATTTTCTTCCTGTCTATCTTTTTCACTGTCCAGCTTTCACATCCATATGATGTTATTGAAAATACCATGGCTTGAACAAGTCGAATCTTTGTATGGAGAGAGACATCTCTGCTCTTGAGAATCTTATCTAGGTCTTTCATAGCCATTCTGCCAAGAGCAATGCGTCGTCTGATTTCTTGACTGCTTGTTGCTTCTTTATTGATAGTATGCATGCATGCATACAATCTCATTGGCACACTGAGCAAAAGTGGAGATGGTTGGCATTCCTGCTTGACACGCCTGTCTCAATGTCAGCTCAAGGATTGCTAACATGTGCTCTATTTGCACATGCTGTATTACCGTGCCTTGCCCTCACCACAGATTGATAACGTGTGCTCTGTTTGCACATGTTGTATTATCGTGTGCTATTATCCTCCAACCGGCTGTAGATAGTGGAGCTTGTCATTGCTGCTGGTGGGTGTTTTCTTCCTTGCTGGCCATCTCCTTAGGGGTTGAACATGCTGGAGCTGTACTTACATTGTCAGCTAAACCTTGTCCACAGGAATATGCAATACAAAAACCCCAGCAGGGACCTGAACCTGTGGCCCTCCACACATACAGGGTGGCCCAAAAAAAGTAAGAACATCTCGTAGCATACAAGTTATTTAAAAATACAATTTAATTAACTATATTTGTTTTCATGTATTTTTTTGCCAAGTATTTAGCTAATCAGAAATTATGTTCAATGTGTCCTCCTTGCTTCTCAACCACTTTTTCAAAGCGTCGACGCCACTCATTTATGCTTCTGTCAATAAAGTGCTGCCCCAGATTTCTCCATTCCTCGGTTATTGCCAACTTGAGCTGCTCAACTGTGGTAAATTTTTGCCGAAGGTAGACTTTTTCTTGCAAAGCACCCGATATGGCGTAATCTACTGGGTTTAAATCAGGACTGTTCGGTGGCCACATGTCTGGCTCAATGAAATTTACATTCTCCTGACAAAGAAAGTTGATCTTTTTTCTGGCTGTGTGAGATGGAGCTCCATCCTGCTGAAATATCCAGTTATAGCGACCACATGTAGCTTGAATTACGGGCAGTAAACCTTGTCCTAGAACACGTTCACAATAATATCCACTGTTTAATTTGGTGCCTTGTTCAACAAACACAACACTAGTTTTCCCCATTCAAGACACTCCAACTGATACCATGATACCGCGGCTGAAATGGTCACGTTCTCGTATAAGTCGCCTTTCTGGAACTTGACTTTTCTTTGTTTCAATGGAATAAACACGATCATTTTGAGAATTAACTGGAGTAGCAATGGTGAATATCTTTTCATCTGTAAACTAGATGCTTCGTACACTTCTCTCATTAGGAAACCTTTCAAGTAGCTGCCGACTGCGTTGCAAGCATTTCAATTTGACATTTTCATTGAGCTTTTGCCCGATCACACGCTTGTACGTTTTAAGTTGTAAATCTTGCTTTAAATACTTTTGACCAACGAACATGGTATACCAGTTTCTCTTTCTATTTCCAGTGGACTTTTGTGACTGTGAGGATCATCATCTTGACTGCAGATCACTGCCTGCCACCGATACGTCTCGGGGGAAGGATGGCAGCCACTGCTGTAGTATTTCCCCAAGTATCTGCATTTTCCAGCTACCTGGAGGGCTACAGCGTCTGGCACTATCGATCTCTTCCCCCACAGCTGGGTTCTGTGTCAGCAGGAGGGGGGAGGCAGCCTGGATCTCTGCCTGGGGTGCCAGGATCCGTGGACCACTCCATGTGACACATTCTCTTTCCGCAGCAGTAGCAGGACTGTGTGCTGCCACTGTCACTGTGGGATCATGACAAATATCACAGATGGTTCTGTTGATGAGAGAATACCCCTTTGTGGAGAAGCTAAAAAGATTGGGGCTACTTGGGGAAGAGATGACTGAGGGGGAAGATATGATTTTATTTTTATTTATTTAATGGTATTTATATACCGCCTTATCCTTCAATCAAAGCGGTCACAACACAAGTGGGGGATACATTTAACACATGGGGATTTTGAGACACATACACTAATACTTACAGGGAACATGGGCAATGGAGGGTTAAGTGGCTTGCCCAAGACCACAAGGAGCATCTGTGGGACTAGAAACCCCAGTCCTTCCGGCCCAAGGTTGCTGTCCTCTAGTGGGATTTGAACCGCCGACCTTCCGGCCTGAAGTACCGGAGGTCTATAGATTAGTGACCATAGTGGAATAGGTAAACGTCGCTTTTTTATGCCATCAGACTGTGGACAGACTAGTGGACCTGCAGTGTGACCCATTTGGGTCTTCTAGGTGAAAATATTTTTTCAGTCAACCGTAATCAAACCCTGCAATCCATTACCGGAGGATGTGGTAAAAGCTGTCAGTGTAGCTGGGTTTTAAAAAGTTTGAACAGGTTCCTGGGTAACTGACCATAAACCATTGCTATGCACTGCTTGCCCCATTACAGTTATTGGGGATCCTGTGTGTCTTTTGGGAAAACTGCTAGATACTTGTGACCTAGATTGTGCGCTGTTGGACACAGGATACTGGGCATGATGGACCTTGGTCTGCTACAGTTTGGCATATTTTGTAGTCTTATGTTTCTATGTGCTATCTAGGCAGCTGCCT
Source organism: Ichthyophis bannanicus (assembly GCA_033557465.1). Classification (NCBI taxonomy): domain Eukaryota; kingdom Metazoa; phylum Chordata; class Amphibia; order Gymnophiona; family Ichthyophiidae; genus Ichthyophis; species Ichthyophis bannanicus. Next base: position 257,217,815 of record CM066032.1, on the reverse strand, counting down.
GGTCCCCCCTGTGCACCAGCAGCCCCCACTGCATGACCCATGTGCCACCTCCTTTGCCCACATGGAGCACTACTATCACTCTTTTGGTTTCCCTTCTCTGTGCATCACACTGTAGACGTTAAATAGGCTCTCTCTCCTCAAAAAACACCCTTTTCGCCAAGTTTTGAATTGTGTTAGGGTTCCTGCCGTTAAGGCGCCTGCGTTAATGGAACAAGCTTTGTTCCCGCCCATTCCCCGCCTATTGACCCCCCAATTTCCAACCCGTGCACACCTTCTCTCCACCCACAGGTACTGTTAGCATGTGCTAAATTGGCTGGTACCGTTAGCGCACACTAAAGTGGAATTTTGCATGCGCTAAGTGTGCACATGCAAGTTAGCACATGTTAACGGACGGCACACTAGCTCCTTTACCATGGTTTAGTAAACATACCCCTTAGTTTTAAAGAGCTCAGTATTGAGCTAGGTTCATTTTTGAAGGGCTATGTACCACGTCTGCACATAGCTCTCCCCGCCAATCTCTAACCCAGATATTCAATGCCGCGGTGATAGCATTGAATATCCAGAGATCACCGCACCCACCGGGAGCCACTGAAGCTAACTGAGCAGCAGCAATATTGCATGCTGCCTGGATAACTCCTGTGATTTAAAGATAGGTGAGGGGAGCATAAGGGGGAGTTAGAAGGGGATATTCAATAGCACTAACTGTGTAAGTGCCGTTGAATATTCCGATTTAAGGCATTTACATGGTTTACTGGGCTGTATCCTATGCAAATGCCTTTCGAAAATTGGGCCCAAAATGTATAGTCTATTTTCTCCAGGACCAAGCAGGAAGTCAGTCCTCACATATGGGTGACATCGATGTCGATGGAGCCCCCTGCGGAGCATTTCCCCAGCTTTCTATGAAAGCCTTTGGGAATACTGCACACATGCGTGGTCCCCTTCCCGCCTAAAGGTGCCATCTTGCTCAGTCTCTCTTTTTCCGTGGAGCCCTTCGGACGTGTGTCCTAGTTCACCCGGAAAATAGTTAGATTTTTTTGTCTATTCCTTGCGATTTTCTTTGCGGTTTTTGTCCGGTTCGACGCCAGTTCCCCTTCTCGCCGGGTTCGGTACACCAGTATCGAGCCCGATCTTATTTTTTCGTTTTTTGCCCTTCGTGGCTGGCATTCGCGCCCTTTTTTTCCTTTTCCCTGGAAGGCCGGTCCTTTGACCTCGCGGGGACTCTTTTTTTCCCCGATGACTTCCAGTGGTTTTAAGAAGTGTGATCGGTGCAAGAAACTAATGTCTCTCACCGACACACACGACTGCTGCCTTCGGTGCCTCATCCTGATCATGATCCTAAGATCTGTGGACCGTGTGGAAAAATGTCCACTAAGGCACTTCGAAGTCGTCAGCACCAGAAGGAAAGGCTTTTCTCCGACTCGGCCTCCGGCCGGGCTCGGACCTCGTCTGAGGCCTCGACGTCTCGGGAGTCTGACCCCGAGCATCGTCGGGGCTTCTCAGATAGGGGGTCTCCCGAGCGGGAGCGAAAGAGGAAGAAGCGGCTCGCGAGGGCGGCGTCTGAGGAGGTCCCTGGCTCCTCGAGAGCTAGGTCTCGGACCCCCGACCGCCGTCCTGGGCCCGTGGAACAGGAGAAGCCGTCAAAAGTACCTCGGGTGGAACCGGAGTCTGCTGGACACGTAAGTCCTGTTGTCCTCGAGGACTCTCCTTCCAGGGAGCCGATGTCGGTCCCGGCGCCGCCGGGGCCCGAGTCGGTAGCTGCTGAGTCTCCTGAGCTGGGTCTCAGGCTGACAGCCTTGGAGTGCAGATTGTCTGCCTTCATGGATCAGCAGCGGGTGCTGATGGCCAGCCTCGCTGGCACATCTGCCCCGACCACCGGGACATCGACATCGACTGGGTCAGTGTCACGTCAGGACATGCTAGGGAGATAAAGTTCCTAGATGATATAAATGACTGCTTCTTGGAGCAGCTGGTTCATGAACCGACCAGAGGGGAAGCCATATTAGACCTAATCCTTAGTGGAACACCAGATCTAGTGCAAGAGATAAGGTTGTTGGGGCCACTTGGCAATAGTGATCATAGCATGATCGCCTTTGATTTAATTAGTGGAGGAGGGATAGTAAGGAAATCCACAGTACTACCTTTTAACTTTCGAAAGGGAGACTATGATAAAATGAGGAAAACAGTCAAGAAAAAGCTAAAAGGAGCAGTTGCAAAGGTTAAAGACGTACATCAGGCTTGGCTGTTGTTGAAAAATACTATCTTGGAAGCCCAGACCAGCTGTATTCCACGCTTTAAGAAAAGTGGAAAGAAGTCCAAAAAACTGCCAGCATGGTTTAAAGTTGAGGTCAGAGAGGCTGTTGTTGCCAAAAAAGCATCTTTCAGGAAATGGAAAAAAGAGCCAAACGACGAAACCTGGAAACAGCACAAGCACTGGCAAGTCAAATGCAAGGCATTGATAAGGCAGGCAAAGGGAGAATTTGAGAAGAAGCTTGCTGCAGAAGCAAAAACGCGAAGTAAAGACCTTTTCAAGTACATTCGTAGCAGAAAACCTGTGAGAGAGTCAGTTGGTCCATTAGATGATAAAGGGGTTAAAGGAGCACTAAGAGGCGACAAGGCGATAGCAGAGAGACTGAACGAATTCTTTGCTTCAGTCTTTACTGAGGAAGATGTAGGGATGTTACCCATGACTGAAGTGGTATTTAAAGGTGCAGAAGAATTGAAGGAAATATCGATACATCGAGAAGATGTATTACAACTATTAGATAAGCTGAAGAGTAGCAAATCACCTGGGCCAGATGGTATACATCCAAGGGTATTGAAAGAACTGAAATATGAGATTGCAGACCTGCTATTAGTAATCTGTGAACTATCATTAAAATCATCTCTAATACCTGAAGATTGGAGGATCGCCAATGTAACACCAATTTTTAAAAAGGGTTCCAGGGGCGATCCGGGAAACTACAGACCGGTGAGCCTGACGTCAATACCGGGAAAAATGATAGAAACCATCATAAAGAATAAAATTACTCAGCATGTAGATAGTCATGAACTAATGAGACACAGCCAACATGGCTTTAGACAAGGAAGATCTTGTCTTACTAATCTGTTATGTTTTTTTGAAGGAGTGAATAATCAGGTGGACAAAGGTGAGTCGGTTGATATTGTGTATCTGGACTTTCAGAAAGCCTTTGACAAGGTCCCTCATGAGAGACTTTTGGCAAAACTAAAGAGTCATGGGATAGGAGGCAGTGTACTATTGTGGATCAGGAACTGGTTAAAAGATAGAAAGCAGAGGGTAGGGCTAGATGGCCAATTTTCCCAATGGAGAAAGGTGAATAGTGGTGTACCCCAGGGATCTGTGCTGGGTCCGCTGCTTTTTGACATATTCATAAATGACCTGGAAAGTGGAATAACGAGTGAGGTTATCAAATTTGCAGATGACACAAAACTATTTAAAGTTGTTAAAACCCAAGAGGATTGTGGAAAATTGCAAGAGGATCTTGATAAATTGGAAGACTGGGCATCAAAATGGCAGATGAAATTTAATGTGGACAAGTGCAAGGTTATGCACCTAGGGAAGAACAACCCAAACTATGGTTACACGATTCAAGGTTCCACATTAGGAACCACCACCCTGGAAAAAGATTTAGGCGTCATTGTGGATACCATGTTAAAACCCTCGGCCCAGTGTGCAGCGGCGGCCAAGAGAGCAAATAGAATGCTAGGTATGATAAGGAAAGGAATGGAAAATAAAACAAAGGATATTATAATGCCTCTATATCGTTCCATGGTGAGACCGCACCTTGAATATTGTGTGCAATTCTGGTCGCCGTATCTTAAAAAGGATATAGAGTTATTAGAAAAGGTTCAGAGAAGAGCCACCAAAATGGTAAAGGGGATGGAAGGATACTCCTATGAAGAAAGGCTAAAAAGGTTAGGGCTCTTTAACCTGGAAAAGAGACGGCTGAGGGGAGATATGATAGAAGTCTATAAATTAATGAGCGGAGTGGAACGGGTAAACGTAGATCGATTGTTTACCTTATCAGAATATAGAAAGACTAAGGGACATGCAATGAAGCTACAGGGTAAACTATTTAAGACTAATAAGAGAAAATATTTTTTCACTCAACGTGTAATCAAACTCTGGAATTTGTTACCGTAGGATGTAGTAAAGGCTGTTAGTGTAGCTGGGTTTAAAAAAGGTTTGGACAAGTTCCTGGAGGAAAGGTCCATAAGCCATTATTAAGAAGGGACCCAGGATATCAATGCTTGAACCAATACAAGCATTGTGGAACCTGTGTCCCTTGGGGAAACTGCTAGGTACATATGACCTAGATTGGCCACTGTTGGAAACAGAATACTGGGCTTGATGGACCTTGGTCTGACCTAGTATGGCATATCTTATGTTCTTATGAGCTCGAGGCCCTCCAGTATTACTCTCCTCCAAAGGAGGCCTTTACTGTGCCGGTTCCTCCGATGCTGGAATGGCTCCTCTTCCGCATGTGGGAGGCACCGGCCTCGGCGCCGGTTCTGAGCAAGCAGGTCGATTCCATTTATCGACTCCGTAAGAGCCCTGGTTTTCAAAAGGCGCAGCTACCGCACCATTCCATGGTGGTGGAATTTGCCATGCATCGTCTGAAAAGTCAGAAGATGCTCTCCACGGTGCCCCCTGGCAGGGAGGCCCGGAACCTGGATGCGTTCAGTAGAAAGTGCTTCCAGGGCTCGATGCTTGCTTGCCGTGTCCAGTCTTACCAGCTGTACATGGGTATGTACTTGCGAGACCTGGCAAAGGAGCTTGCCGGGTTCTCTGCTGGTCTCTCTGGGGAACCTTTGCAGAGGTTCAAGTCCTTGTCTTCGGGGATCTGGGAATTCTCTAAGTTCATGTCCCGAGCGGCCTCCGATGGCTTTGAGGCCTCGGCCCGGGTTGTGGCTGTCAGCATTGCGGCTCGACGCCAGGCATGGCTGCAGTCATCGGACCTCGAGCCATGGGTTCAAGACAAGTTGGTCGATGTCCCTTGCCGAGGTGAAAACCTTTTTGGCAAGCCCATGGCCGAGAAGGCTGCTGAGCTCGAGACCGAGCACCTCACGAGTACAAGGCTTTCTCGAAAGATTTCTGCCCCTTCACATAAGAAGAAGGGCTCGGGTAAAAAGCCCTTTTACCCGAGGATGGCGACTGCCTACAAACAGTTCCCAACTTACCAGGCCTCCCCTGCTCCCCCACAGGGTCAGCAGGCCAAGGGGCAGGGACATGGGCCCTGTAGGCAGAAAGCCCCCAGGCCTCCGGCTCCTGCTCCTACTCAGCAGGGTGGGGGTTTTTGACTCCCAAGGCATAGCCTGTCCGTCTCTGCTGTCCCATCCCTGCACAGGAGGTCGCCTAGCCCTGTTTGCCCACCGGTGGCCACCCATTACAGGGGACAACTGGGTCTTAAGCATAGTCCAAAAGGGCTACCTGCTTTATTTTCATCAGTTGCCTCCTCCCTATTTTCCAGGGGAGCCTCCAAGGCCTCCTCTCCATACAGCCCTCCTCCTGCAGGAGCTCCAGGGTCTGTTACGAGACCAGGCGGTGGAGCCTGTGCCTCCCCACCTCCAAGGTCACGGGTTTTACTCCAGGTACTTCCTAGTACCAAAGAGAACAGGGGATCTCAGGCCTATTCTCGACCTCAGAAATCTCAACAAGTTCTTACAGAAGGAAAAGTTCAAGATGCTTACTCTTGGAACACTTCTGCCCTACCTCCAGCAGGGAGATTGGCTATGCTCTTTAGATCTAAAGGATGCGTACACTCACATCCTCATTCATCCAGACCACAGAAAGTACCTCAGGTTCATTGTGGGAGGAACCCATTATCAGTACAGAGTGCTGCCCTTTGGCCTCACCTCCACCCCCAGAGTCTTTACCAAATGCCTGGCAGTGGTGGCGGCCTACTTGAGAAATCAAGGTATCTTTGTCTTCCCCTATCTGGACGACTGGCTCATCAGGGGTCAGACATGCCAGGAGGCCAGGCAAGCCACCCTCCGAACGATTTCTCTACTCCAGCATCTGGGGTTTGTCATAAACTTCGCAAAGTCCACTTTGCTCCCCTCCCAAAACTTAGAGTTCATAGGGGCAAGACTGGACTCTCTGCAGGCATAAGCTTTCTTGCCAGAAGACAGAGCCCAAAGACTGATGACCTTGGCAAACCAGTTTCTCAGCAGGTCACTGGTCTCCGCCAGGCTCTGCCTGAGGCTTCTTGTCCACATGGCTTCGACAGTGCATGTCACACCCCATGCCAGGCTTCATATGAGGCCTGCACAATGGTGCCTCAGGAACTCAGTGGTCACAGGCCACAGGGAGCCTCAGAGACAGAGTAAGGGTGTCCAGACCATTCCTGCACTCCCTGCGTTGGTGGCTGCATCCCCCAACTTACTGGAAGGGATGCCCTTTCAGCCACCTGAGTTCACAGTGGTATTGACCACCGATGCCTCTCTACAGGGCTGGGGTGCACACTGTCTGGGCAAGTGCACTCAGGGCCTGTGGTCTTCCTGGGAGGCCCAGCAGCAGATCAATCTACTGGAGCTTCGGGCTATTCGCCTAGCCCTCAAGACTTTCTCTCAAACCCTGGCTCACTAGTCTGTTTTAGTGCAGACAGACAATCAGGTAGCCATGTTTTATGTGAACAAACAGGGAGGACCTGGGTCCAGGCTCCTTTGTCAGGAGGCGCAGGACCTTTGCTTGTTTGCGCTCCGGCACAACATGTTGCTCAAGGCGGTTTATCTCCCTGGCCAAGAAAATTACCTAGCAGACAGGTTGAGCAGAATTCTGCAGCCACACGAGTGGCAGCTCCATCCCTTGGTAGTTCAGAAGATCTTCCTGAGATGGGGACTTCCATCCATAGATCTCTTTGCCAGTCCCCTGAACAGACAGCTGCCCCAGTTCTGCTCCAGGCAACCGCATCCTCTGAGACTAGCAGCAGATGCTTTTCTGATTTCCTGGTCCCAAGGCCTCCTATATGCGTTTCCTTCCACGCCTCTGGTGGCCTGAACCCTGTTCAAAGTTCTAAAGGACCAGGTCTCGGTCCTTCTGGTAGCCCCCAGGTGGCCGAGACAACCTTGGTTCCCACTTCTGCTTCAGCTAGCTGTGGACACTCCACTACCTCTAGGGTTGCAGCCCGACCTTCTGTCTCAAGACCAGGGGTCTCTTCTGCACCCCAATCTCAAATCTCTCCATTTGATTGCCTGGAAGCTGCAAGGGTAGTTTTGGCTCCTTGGGGCCTACCTCCTGAAATTGAAGAGGTCGTCCTGGCCTCTAGGAAGCAGTCCACTAGAAAAACCTATGCCCTGAAGTGGGAGAGGTTTTCTGTGTGGTGTCAGCTGCGTACAGAAGATCCTTTCTCCTGTACTGTACCAGTGGTGCTTCAGTACCTGCTACACTTATCCAATCAGGGCCTTAAGTCCAATTCTGTTCGGGTCCACCTCTCAGCTCTAGCAGCTCACCACTCACTGGTGGAGGGACACTCTATATCGGTTCACCCCTTGGTGTCCCGGTTCCTCAGAAGTTTGCTCTTGCTCAAACCTCTTGTCCGTCCTCTGGCCCCTGAGTGGCAGTTGAATGTGGTCTTGCAGCAACTGACTCGCCCACCTTTTGAGCCGATGGCTACTTGTCCTCTCCGCTTCCTTTCCTGGAAGACACGCTTCCTAGTAGCCTTAACCTCGGCCAGACGGGTGAGTGAGCTTCAGGCCCTAGTCTGTGACAGGCCTTACACCCGCTTCTATAGGAACAGGGTAGTCCTTAGGACTCATCCAAAGTTCCTCCCTAAAGTTGTCTCCTCTTTCCACCTCAACCAGGAGGTGGTTCTTCCAACATTCTTCCCTAGGCCTCATGCAAGCCAGGCTGAAACGGTCCTGCATACCCTGGACTATAGGAGGGCCTTATCGCTCCAGTTAGCCATGAATGCAGCTGCCCGTGTCCTGTGTGGAGCATCCAGGAATGACCACATCACACCTATATTAAAAGAGTTTCACTGTCTCCCAATAAGCTGCAGAATATTATTTAAAACCCTCCTCATCACCTTTAAAGCATTCAATAAGACATCACCATCTTCAATTGTTGAGCTTCTCATTCACACCCCTAACAACAGAGCCAGAAGAGCACTTGTGGAAAATACTCTGGTTAAGTTTTATAGATTCACTTGGTATGATTAGAGTCTAATCATACCAAGTGAATCTATAAAACTTAACCAATCAACCATCAATAGAGCATTTACAAGCTATGCCCCCAGGTGTTGGAACAGACTCCCTTCCAGCATAAGAGCAATAAGGGACCTCACGCAGTTCAGAAGGGCCATCAAACATCACCTGTTCCTCATGCACTTTACACAGACTGAAGACCCCCCTACCCACACACTCACCCATCTATGTCAACTGAGAACACATTCAAACTAAAACTGAAATCTTGATTGTACATTGTAAGATATTACAGTACTTTAACTCTTCTTATCCAGCAGAGTACAAACACACTGTAATCTAACTTTAGTTGTAAAATTGTTATGAGTTCAACTATTAATCATTTGTAACATAATATCATATGTATATAGTTATCCCCAGTTAATTCCATGTTAAAACCCTGTTTTATGTAAACGTAGGACAGAATCTATATGTCCAAGTGTTTATTGTTCGATGTAAACCGCACTGATGAGAAATAGCGCGGTATATAAGAAATGTTAAATAAATAAATAAATCCTTCTACCTTGACCGCACGCAAGGACATAGAAGGGCTACTCAGCTCTTCATCTCTTTTGACCCTAATAATTTGGGGTTGGCTGTGTCCAAGCGTACCTTGTCCATATGGGTGGCTGACTGTATCACCTGGGCTTACAGGGCGGCTGACCTTCCCTTGCAGGGTCGGGTCACGGCCCATCGTGTCAGGGCAATGGCTGCCTCAGTAGCTCATCTCCGCTCTGTACCGTTGGCAGACATCTTCAGGGCTGCAACTTGGTCCTCAAGCCAGACTTTTGCAGCTCATTACTGCCTGGAGAGGGAGTCCCGTAGGGACAGTGCTTTTGGCCAGGCAGTACTCCAGAATCTCTTTGAGGTTAGGCAACTCCAGCCCTCCGTTGGGCTACCGGTGGAGGTTCTTTCAGTGAAAAGCCTTTCTTTGATGCTGGAACTAGTGGGATTTCTCTTGTTCAGCTTGGGTTCCTGGTAGCCCAGAGCTAGGGAGTCACCAATATGTGAGGACTGACTTCCTGCTTGGTCCTGGAGAAAGAGTAGTTACTCACCTGTAACAGGTGTTCTCCAGGAGCAGCAGGAATCAGTCCTCACAACCCTCCCTCCTCCCCTGGGAGTTGCAGTTGTAAATAGTTTATTTTTACATTTTTGTGTGCTGTCTCTTAGCTATGTCATTGGACTGAGCAAGATGGCACCTTTAGGCGGGAAGGGGACCGCGCATGCGTGCAGTATTCCCAAAGGCTTTCATAGAAAGCTGGGGAAATGCTCCGCAGGGGGCTCCATCGACGTTAATGTCACCCATATGTGAGGACTGATTCCTGTTGCTCCTGGAGAACACCTGTTACAGGTGAGTAACTACTCTATCTTGCAAGAATAGATCAAGTTGTTACTTAGGGGTATGTTTACTAAACCGTCTTAACGTGCGCCCAGCGTTAGTGTGCAGGATGCTATAAAAGGAGTGGGCGTTTCGGTCTTAAAGTAGCAAAACGGGATAATCGCGCAATAACGTGCGCTGCGCATATTATCGGGCAAGACACCGCTAAGCACGTTAACGCGCGGTAATCTTAAGTAGGCACGCAGACATGCAAACACAGAAACAGAGGTGTAGCACAATGGTTAAAACACTGACTGATGGTACAGGGGTCATGAGTTTAATTCCCCGGTGTGCCTAATCCATAAGGCTGGCTGAGGCATTAGCGTTTACATGTATGTATTGATTTTTTAGGCATTTTATTTGTAGTTTAATTAGTGCTGCCAGCAGACACACCCTCACGTGCCGTAACCTAAGGTGCCACATAAGGCACTCCATAGGGCACAATATAAAGTGCACGGTCCGCTAAGGCACCCTATATTGTCCCCTATAGGGCACCCTATAAGGTGCTTTAGAGGACACCTGATAAGGCACCTTATAAGGCGCTTTATAGACAACATTTTGGTGGTGGTGAGAAGCGAGGAGGAATGTGACAGTCTATCTACCCTTTTGATGTCTAGGGAGGAATGTGACAGTCTATCTACCCTTTTGATGTCTAGGACATCTGTACCTTGCCCACTCACAATCTTAATGACAGAGGTGTAAGGCAGGGGTCTCCCAATCCAGTAATGGAGGGCCACAAACCAGTCAGGTTGGGAGGATATCTCTAATGCATATATATTTCATGCGTATTCATTAGGGCTATCCCAAAAACCTGCCAGGATTGCGACCCTCCAGGACAGGTTTGGGGACCCCTGGGATAGACAGACACACACTCTCCCCACACCTATGCCAGCATTGTGTTTGGCAAGCCCTGGCCACTGCACCAGTCCTGGGCACAGTGCAGGCATGGCTATGGTACGCAATACTGTTGGGGTCACTCCCCAGGGTGGTAAACACTGTCAGACACAAGACCTGTAGCACACTCCACAGACATCAGAAAGGTTGCTATGATTGCAGCTCACTCAGAAAATTGTACTTAACTTCGGTATTGCTATCTGCCAGTAATCATAGCAACCTTTTGATAGCTGTGTACCGTATTCCCAGGTTTAGGGTGGCATTGCTAAGGTATGCAAGTGCTAGTATTGGGAGATGCACGCAGGGCCCAACATCCTGCCTCTCCAGGAGGCTTTGGATAATGGAGCCTGTGGGTGCGGGTGTGTCTGCCCCTGTTGGCCGCTGCTTTAGGGCAGAGGTTCCCGACTCCAGTCCTGGTGGGCCAGACACTGTTCGGGTTTTCATGCTGTCCCTCATGAATATGCATGAGATACATCTGCATACCGTGTGGGCGGCGCATAGAAATGCAGCACAGGCATCTTTATTAGAGACAGCATGGAACCTGAATGGTGTTTGGCCCTCCAGGACTGCATTTGGGAGACTCTGCTCTAGGTAATGCGCATGTTTATGGTGTCTGTGCTCTGTAGAGTAAAATGTAGGTGTTTTGGGCATGTTTACGTCATCTGCAATAAAGGTTCTGTCTGTATTAGCACGTTTTAGTAGTGGGTAAAATATGGGGGCTGGGTTGGCAGGAACCACAGCTGGGACTTGAATCTGTGACCTGCTTCTGAACACACTGGTTGTGTGCACTGCACCACCATGTTGCCACAGAGACAGTGCATTCCCTGGTGATACCATGACTGTTCGTCAGACAGGGCCTGTCTGTCGCAGTGCATGGCACCCACCTAGACAGGGCTAGGCCACGGTCTGCTCTGGGCAGCTGCCACTGCCCCCTCCACCACCAGTATCCCTCTGCCACCATGCTGACATGCTCTTGTGCTGGTGGAGCGCAGTCTCAGGCCATCCAGTGTGCGGGTAGGCGGCTGTCTATGGTGCGGGTTCTGGGGTAGGGGTGCCTGCATAACTGTCCACGCTTCCCCCCAGCACCGCATGCCAATGTTCCGTGCCCTTGGGGGTACCTGCTGGGTACTATCCCCTGGGACACCCTGGGAAGCACACTCGTGCCCATGTTGGGCCCTCAGCAGTTGCTGTCTGGCTGCTCTACTATTTCAGCATTCCTATGGGCCACCTAGGCATTACCCTAATCCACACTGTAGCCCAGCTGCACCACAGCATGTGCCGCCTGCAGCCCTCTGTGTCCCCTTTTCCAGCATCTGTCCATTTGCCTGTTCCGACATGCCCGCCCTGCTGTTGTGGAACATGTGCACGCCATAGGAAACCTGTCCAATGGAGAGGGAAAACCCTGATCAGCGCACTTTCACTGTGGGCTCATTCACCTTGTATGGGGACAGAGCATAGACCCTTCCAAAATTCATATCTTTTTTTTGGAGCTTTCTCGGGAGTGTTTTTTGATGTTTCCCATTAATATCGCTATTGCCCAGCTTGGTTATGTTCTTTTTACATTTTCTTCTGTTCATTTTCAATGTTTATTTGCCCTTTTGTTCCGTGCACATGTAACACATATCACTTTTTGTAGGTTTCCCTGGTTTTGCTGTACATTGCTGACAGAAATGGTTTCTTTTCCCTTATAATCGGCTCTAACGCCAGTGTTTCACTGGCGTTAGTTTTGAGCCTCAGATTTCACAGCGCTAGTGTGCGGGGAGCCTCTCCCCTCCCACTCTCCGCCCATTGACCCCCTCTCTCCGCCCCTGGGGAGCCTTCCTCTGCCCTCAGGGAGCCTTTCCCCGCCTTCAGCGCTCTTTTGCGCCGCTGCGCACGTTATCGTGCGCTAAGGTACCTGTGCGCCTGATAAAGCGCCATTATTGCGCGATAAGATACCTAATCGCGCGATAACGTCGCAGAGCGCACATTAAGACGGTTTAGTAAACATACCCCTTAGGTTCTCGTTTTTCAAATTTAAAGTTGATGTGTAAGTTGGAAATGTTTTTAGGCCCTCAGAATTTTCAAACAATGATTCAATCACTGGTTTTGAGTGACTAAGATTACAGCAACATTCTAATTCTTATCTTGTCACACAAAACCTCGAAAGCCATACAGAATGTGCGCACCTTATCTCTGGATGGCCTCTTAGCAAGCACATTACACTATCCTTAGAGCATTTGCACTGACTCCCTGTAAAACATGCATGGTTTAAATTAGGTTGCCTCATTTTTAGGCTTTTGAGAGATTTTAAACCTGAACATTTTAGTGTTCTGCGCATACTAATCAGGCTGCAATAAGTTTGCATTCAAACAGTACCCAAACACTGACTGTTCCATTGTTAAGTAAGTTATTTCATTTCATGTATCAGGACCTATATTTTGGAACGCTTCGCCAGAGACACTGTGCATCTGCTCGAATTATTTTTTCTTTAGGAAAAAGTTGTAAACCCATTTGTTTCTGTACCTTTATGGGCATTAAACCTAGTGAGATAGCTGTATGGAGCTAACTGTTGCAGAGAGAGAGGGCCTTGGATGTTTTCATTTAAGTTTTAGGAGTCCATTTATGTAATTTTTAGGCACATTGCGCTAATTTGTTATCCCTATTGTCAAAAGGGTTCAACGGCAGGAAAATCGCACGTATGTTGGTTTGTGTATGTGAACCTAGTCAAAATTCTGCAGTTCATGCTTACCCCTCCACAATCTGCTCTCTGAATGGTGGAGCCACGAGGTGCAGGAAGTTTGAGCTAATCTCGCGATTTGAAGTTTTGAAACCATAACATCAGCACGAACTTCCTGCATAGAGTGGCTCCACCATGCAGAAAACCGATCATGGTGGGGGAAGTGTGAACCACCACATTTACTGAGGAGCTGCAGCCAAGAACAAAAGTGGACGAACAATTGATGGACTGGATAAAGATGCTGAGGAATAAAATAAAGACATTGAGTGAAGCCGGGAGAGGGGAATATATGAGAGAGAGAGACTGGGTGAAGGGTGGGGAGGGTCATGAGAGAGAGATACGTACACTGGACCATGACGCTCATGCACGCAGTTCCCCGACAATCCCTAAGATGAACAAAACACACACATGCGTGAGCCCCCTCAACGCATACTAATGCACCTTTTCACACACACACACACAGCCTTATGTGCACATGATGCTGTAAATGGAGAAAATGAGCTATTATGTCACACTGCTGGCGTACACTTATTAGAATTTGTTTTTATGTTTGATAAAAAAAATTGACAATATTTATTTGAAGGTAAATTTTAGAAAAGCTGCTTTATGTGTTTGCCAGAACATTCAATAGAAAATGTCTGCAAATCTATGTTAGAAGAGAGGGCAGGCACAAGTAAGTCCCGATGTAAATTTAAATGATCTTTGCCCCTTACCAAGGACGTGTGCTTTAAATTAAAGAAGGCAGCGCAGGAATATACGGAGATGGGAAATGCACATGCAGTGGAAAATGTTATTTCACAGACATACACATTGGAACAAAAGAATATAAGAAATGCCTTACTGCATCAGACCAAGTCCATCAAGCCCGGTATCCTGTTTCCAACAGTGGCCAATCCAGGTCACAAGTACCTGGCAGTTTTCCAAAGAAGCACATGGGGCTCACAATGCTTGTCCCGGAGCATGCAGTGGATTTCCTGGTCCTCTTTAATAATGGTTTATGGACCTTTCCTCCAGCAATTTGTCCAAACTTTTTTTAAACTATATAGTGGTCACTTTTTTGAGCTCATATAACAATATAACGTATCATTAATTTTTCAGCTCAATCATAACATAGGAGTTCTGTGCGATATTCAATAATGCAATGCCTAAACTTAGAAACCAAACTTTTTTTAAACCTAGCTACACTAACAGCTTTTACTACAATGTTCTTATACCAAGTCACCAGTTGGTATGTGGCCTATGGGTCAATGAGCATTCATAGGCCTTTGCCCCTCCCGAGAAAGTTTTCTGTTAGGCTGGAAACCCATTCTGAGTACTGGGGTCTGTAAGCGCACACTATACATTGACACAAGGGTCTTTGTACTGACTGCTGCTATTGCCACCCCTGCTCTAGATGAGTGAAGGGAGGGGAAGGATGTTGGAGATCTCCCAGTTTGAGTTCATCATCATCTGGCGTCAAGTGAATTTTCAGTTGTTAAATTGGGGTCATATGGGATAAAAGCTTGAAAATCACTGGTGTAGGGTGAGATGCGATTAGTCTATCCAAGAAATAATAAACCACCCCATTTTCTATGGACCTGTGTAGTGTTGTGAATATTTCAGCTCGCGGGCATGAGTGCTCCTTGATCCTTCCATTCTGCAAACCTAGACATACAACCATTTTTAATCAGAGTACTCGCAGTTTAGAGGGAGAAATTAAAGAAGAGATTAAGGATTGGCCAAAACAAGCACTTTTCTAAAACCTATTTGTTCTAGGGAGCAGGTGTAAATCTAGACATGGACAATTTCTGTCTTCCTTATGCATCTCCTGTATGAAATGGGGGGATACAGGTGTAACTTTTTGTTCTCCTAGATCATGCCCCCCATGTAATTTAGACATGTCTGGGGCAGATATGTAAAGCGTGGTCTTTGTAAAATTGTGTTTTATATATGGATGTGGTTTGCATGTTTTTCTGCTGCCACATCCACATGTGACATACAAGTAAGGCTTCTAAAATAACCCCTGTGGAACCCGATGCAGGAAGGGGCACGTCTAGATGCCCCCGAACAGGACTGCCCCATTAATACTTGATTCTGCACCACGGGAGCTAGACGTTCCCGCAGGTACAGGATCAGGTACTGAGACGGCCCCTGCAAACCCGCGGGAGACGTCCTCCCCACTTCACTGCCAGCCCGCCACAGTGCCGACCCCCATTTCCCCACCGCCCGACCCTCGACGGGGGCATTCAAGACCCAGATTAGGCAGTGGGGACTCACCTGCCCCTCCGCTGGCCGTGTGGTGGGGTTGATAGGGTCGCCCACTGCTGTCTCCGGGGGTTTTAAACCCCACGTCCTGATGGCAGCCATTGGATGTATAGGGCCGTGACCTGAATTGGCACTGTACATCCGGGTGCCTGGCCTTCCCCCGCTCGGCTCATCTCTGGCCCCATGCTGCGCCTATCCAGATTTCCCCGCGCTGAGGCTGTGTGCATGCAGGGAGGTCACTTTGCTGAATACGGGCCAGATGGATAACTATTCGCTTTACAGAATCGGGCCTTTATTGTCTATTTGATTAGTTGTTAATTGTGTATTTTAAGCTGTAATATGGAGCTGTAGATAGTACAGTAAATGAAATAAAGTTAAACTGATTTCTTTGTTCATTTTTCTTAAAAGAATATGTTGAATATGACTTCAGAATTAGAAAATATACAGGCATTTTGTGGGGAAAAGATGAATCCCCTTCAGGTACCTTTATTACAGGTTGAATCCATCTTGTGCTAACGTCTATAGCTTAGGCCTAAGAAACAGCTTGCTAAAAAACAGCTTGTTCTGGTTTCTTCACACTGAAACTGCAAATTCAGCGAAGATTGAACAATGAAATGACCTCATATCCTATCCCAGAGAGCTTACACAATGAGAATCTCTGGACACTATACATCTAATGAAAGGCTGCCTACATGGGCCTCTCGAATGCACAAAGGAAAACGTAAACAACGAAGACCAACATCATTATCTACAGTTTATCTAACAGGAAACACGACTGCAAAAGGCAAGTGAAAACAGGATACAAAAACCAGCATACAGAGACAAGGTGAGTGAGACTGGAGACAGGATGCTACAGAGAGACATATGGGAAAGCAAATTTTCTTTTAAATAATAAAAGAATGAGAGGAAATCTATCAGCAATTTTTAGATATAAATATGGAGAAGGAATCTTAATAGACAGACAAACTTTAGCTGATCTCATTGGAGTGAGGCTAATTTGTGTCTCCAGGACTGTCTGTACTTGAGCTAGGTGCTTTGCAGGTTATGCTATGAAATTGAAATTAAAATTTGTATCTTATTAACAGCAAAGCTTGTTGTTACAGGCCTGGCAAATCTAAATTAAAACAATTTTATGCTTTTATGGTGGCATGAGTAAATTATTTAAAGTCCTGTATATGTATGTTGGGGTCGAACACAAACAGCCAAAAACAAAAATAGAAAATCCCTAATTAGGGGAAGCCCAGAAAAGCCCCAACAAGTTCATTTGTTTTAATGTGAAATTTTAAGTGACGTTCAATGCCTTTCCTTTTTTTTGCCTGCCTTATATGACAGTATCCTAGTGATGCGAATCATTTAATCATATTTCTGTAATAGCAACAAATAAGGGAGGGTTTTATGCCTTACAATGTAAAAGACTGGGTACACAAGGAAAAGTACTTCTCCTTTCTGTTTATCTCGTATTGCCCTATACTTACGTTCTCGGCACCGTCGGATGACATCACCAGGGGTTATGTTTACTAAACTGCGTTAGCGTTACATAACGCGCGTTAGCGTTCCCGGCTGCGGTAAGTCCCACAGAGGGCGGAGAGAAGGGGTCAATGGGCGGGTAGAGGCCCCTTCCACACTAACGGGGGGAAATTAAGGACTGAATCTTACCACGACGGAAAACCTGGCGTTAGCACACATTTGCAAGAGAGAGAAACCATTTCAGTGTCAGCAATGTACAGCATAGGCAGGGAGGCCAAGAAAAGTGATAGTAGTGCCCCTTCCTTATCGGTCCTCCAGTTTAGTCCTCCACCTCTGGGTTGTGCACCTCCTCCTGCAGCTTGGAGAGTGGGCATGTCACAAAAAAGTGACATCACTGGATGTGGCCTGCTGCTCTCTCTCATCATCCCCAGTGTGTCCAGTCTCCATGCAGCAGGAGGACATAGTGAGCCTAAGTGCTGTGCTCACTTGGGAGCAGTTAGATTAGGTCCCTTCATTTTTTGGGGTTGTATTGGCCCTAGTTGGTATTTTGTAATTTGTCCCTTTTTTTGGGGGGCTGTATCTTTAAAAAAAAAAAAGTCTATGGAATTGTGCTGCCTCTTGTGCCTGGTCCTGCTTCCCTCTGTGAGTGTGTGGTGTGCGGTACCCGTAGAGGGGCTATCGCTGACTTGGGCATTTGCCGGGGCTGTATGCAGGTATCTACCAGCGTGGAGCAGCAAATGGAGGTTTAGTTAGGTCAGGATGGTCAAGGGTCCTCGACTGGTTTGGACGTGGGGGAGCTGCAGTCTCCTACTCCAGTGGCCGGGTTCGAGATGACAACCGGTCCGACGGGGGGTCCTTTGACTGCGGGGCTGTAGCCCAGGGACTTTTGTCCTGACTTTGTGTTAATTATGCATCAGGCATTCTGTTTGCGACGGAAAGGAAAGGTGCTGGAGGCCCTGTCACTATCTGTGGCACCGCAACAGTCAGGTCCTGCTGAGCCGAGTGCCAGTTCTTCGCGGCCGCCAAAATGAGCAAGGACTCGGGAGCCCTTGATTTCTGAGTTGGAGGAGCATGAGTCCAAGGAGAACGAAGTCGACCCGGAAGGTGGAGATGAAGAGTTGGAGGAAGGAGAGATTCCGGAGCCAGAGGATCAGGCAAAAATTATTCGGGTGTTCCGAAGGGTTGGAATTGAGAGCGCTTATCACCTAGTCCCTTCAGATGCTTAAGCTCGCTACGGAACAGCCTGTGGAGGACGACAATGGCGAAGACCCGATTATTCGGGCAGTGAGACAAACCCAAGTGGTGTTTCCCATTCACAAGGTAGTTGACAGAATAATACAGGATGAGTGGGACCAGCCAGAGGCAGGGCTCAGGGGTGTTCGCATTATGTTGGATAAAGACAAGGAGAGGTTTCGGTCCCCGCGGATTGATTCAGCGGTGACCAAAAAGACCACTATTCCGGTAGAAGGCAGCTTGGCCTTGAAGGATGCGCAGGATAAAAAGTTGGATGGTTTGCTGAAACAATCCTTTGAAGCCTACGCGGTGTCATTACAAGCCTCCATTTGTGGGGCATGGGTGGCAAGAGCTTGTTTTCGATGGTCGCAGCGTTTAAGGCTGTCTACTCAGTTGGAGCAAGAAGGTCTGAGAGAGCTGGACCGCCTGGAGTCGGGGTCGGCTTATCTGTCAGATGTTCATTATGACTTAATTAGAGCCCTAGCTAATAGTATGGGGTCGCTTGTGGCCGCTCGCACATCCCTGTGGTTGCGGAATTGGGCGGCAGACGGTTCTTCCAAGGCGCATCTTGGTAAGCTCCCTTTCAAAGGAAAGTTGTTGTTCAGAGAGGATCTCGATAACTTCGTAAAAGATTTAGGGGAGTCTAAAGGTTGCCAGAGGATAAGCCCAAACAGGGGAAGTCTGCGTCGACCTTTCGGGATTCCTTTAGAGATTTCCGGAGGTTTTGGGCGTCTCGCTTGGGCGGATTCCAAAGAGGAAGATTTGCTCCTCAGACCCAGGGGTTTCGGGGAGCAGGTAGAGGTTTTGTGGCAGCAGCCTCCATGGCTAATCGAAAGCCACAATGAAGTGAGGGGGACCCCGGCAGGAAGTTTGCTGATAGGCGGGCGACTTCAGAACTTTCTTCCTGCCTGGGTCCGAATAACGACCGACCAGTGGGTATTAGAAATCATCCGGGAGGGCTATGCGATGGAGTTCGCGTGGCCCGTGCTGGATTCATTTGTACAGTCGCCCTGCAGGGGGCAGCAGAAAGCTCAGGCAGTCTGTTGCACGCTGAATCGGCTGTTGCGCTTGGGTGCGGTTGCCCCGGTGCCCAAGGAAGATTACGGCAGGGGTCGATACTCAATTTATTTTGTGGTGCCAAAGAAGGATGGGTTGCTTCGTCCGATTTTAGATCTTAAAGGTGTGAATCACTTTCTTCGGGTACCGCATTTCAGAATGGAAACTTTGCAGTCCATCATTGTGGCAGTACGCCAAGGAGAGTACTTGACATCCCTCGATCTCATGGAGGTGTATTTACACGTTCTGATCAGAGAGGGTCATCAAACGTTTCTCCGCTTTGCTCTGCCATGGGGCCACTAGCAGTTTCAGGCGTTGCCTTTCGGTCTCGCAACGGCGCTGCAAACGTTCACCAAGATCATGGTGATGATAGCGGCAGCATTGCGAAAGGAAGTTATCTTGGTTCATCCCTATCTTGACGATTGGTTAATTCGGGCAAAGTCCAGAGCCAAGAGCGTACAAGTGACAGACAAAGTGGTGAAATTCTTGGAGAAGCTCGGCTGGGTAGTCAATACGAGCAAAAGTCATCTTACTTCATCCCAGAGCCTAGAGTACCTCGGGGTACAATTCGACACTCAGAGGGGAACGGTGTTTCTGCCCAATCGGCGGGTCCAAGCCCTACAGAAAGTGGTTCGCCAGTTCAGGACTACTCCGATTCCTTTGGCCTGGAATTGTCTCCGGGTGTTAGGTATGATGGCAGCATCCTTGGAGGTGGTGCCTTGGGCCAGAGCTCATAGGTGGCTGTTGCAGCGATCGTTGCTTCACCGCTGGTCTCATCAAGCCAACCTGCTGAGCAGACGTCTGCCCTGCCCGCTCGGGGTTCGACGAGCGTTGAAGTGGTGGCTACTTCCGGAGTCGTTGAAGACCGGGATGCCCCTGGAACAGCCAGAGTGGATACCGTTGTTGACAGATGCGAGCCTCACGGGATGGGGAGCACATTGCAGGGAGCTCTTCACGCAGGGTCTGTTGTCAACTCGGGAGAGCACATGGTCAATCACTCAGAGCGTTAGCGTTAGCATTGCAAGCATTCGAGGGCACGGTGCGGAGTCGGGCGGTAAGGGTTCTATCGGACAACTCCGCAACGGTAGCCTACATCAATCGACAAGGTGGTACGTGAAGTACGGCCATGGAAGAAGAGGCATAGGCACTCTTTGCGTGGGTCGAGCTTCGGCTCCTAGTGATTTCGGCGGCACACATTGCCGGGAAGGACAGTGTGACAGCGGATTTTCTCAGCAGAGTCCAGGTGGATGCCAGCGAATGGGAATTGCATCCGGAGGTCTTTGCGCAAGTGGTGCACAGGTGAGGGCTGCCGATCATGGATCTCATGGCGACCTTCCACTCGGCAAAGGCCAGTCGTTTCTTCAGCAGACGTTGAGAAAGGATGTCGGAAGGGCTCGACGCCCTGCTGCAATGCTGGCCGGTTTCGGGTCTCCTCTATGTATTCGCTCTGTAGGCCCTCATAGGTCGGGTGGTACAGCAGATCGAGGCCCACCCGGGAAGAGTGTTGTTTGTGGCTCCGGACTGGCCACGGCGGCCATCGTATGCCAACATCATGCGCCTTCTAGATGGGGATCCCTGGAGATTGCCGACGTCGGACAGTCTGCTACTTCAGGGGCCGCTGTGGATGCCTCAATTGGATTGGTTCTCGCTTCTGGTCTTGCCATTGAAAGGGCGCGTTTAAAGAAAAAAGGTTATTCAGAGGCAGTCATTGTGACGTTACTTAAGGCTCAGAAGTTGTCTACGTCTTTGACATATGTTCGCATTTGGCGCATATTTGAGGACTGGTGTTCCAGGAAGCAAGTGCGCGTGGCAACCGTGTCCGTTGCAGTGATTTTGAGCTTCCTGCAGGATGGTTTCGAAAAAGGCCTGGCGTCCAGCTCCTTGAGGGTTCAGTTAGCCACGCTGGCTTGTTATAGAGGCAAGGTGCAGAGAATAGCCTTAGGGGCACATGCTGATGTGTTGCGTTTCCTCAGGGCAGTTTAGGAGATTACGTCCTTCTCGTAAGATTGTGGTCCCTCCGTGGGATCTCAACTTGGTCTTGGCAGCTCTAGCTAGGGAGCCTTTTGAGCCCTTATAACAAGCGTCCATTAAGGATTTGACCTTGAAGACAGTGTTTTTGGTGGCCATTTGCTCAGCGAGGCAAATTTCTGAGTTACAGGCATTGTCGTGTAGGGAACCGTTTCTTTCGTTTTCTAAGGAAAAAGTGGTGCTCCGCCCAGTTCCCTCCTTTTTGCCCAAAGTAGTTTCATCGTTTCAGGACACCGTTAGAGGACATCGCGATGGACCGTGGATTGCGTCGTTTGAATTTGAAGCGAGTGTTGCATCGCTATTTGAAGGTCTCAAAAGCGTTTCGCAAATCTGACCGCCTGTTTTGTTCGGTGGAGTCCGTAAGGGGGAGGCGGTGGTGAAAGCCTCCATTTCTCAATGGATTAGAGAGGAGATTGCTTCGGCTTATCTGTTGTCGGGGCAACAGGTGCCAATTGGGTTGCGAGCTCATTCTACCAGAGCGCAAGTGGCCTCATGGGTGGAACACAGTTTGGTGTCACCTGTGGAAATTTGTAGGGCGGCTACTTGGGCCTCTCTTCACACTTTCAGTAAACACTACCCTTTAGATGTCTTGGCAGCAAAGGATGCTGTATTTGGGGCGGCAGTGTTGCAGGCTGGCTGGAAGTGTCCCTCCCGATGAGTACTGCTCTGTTACATCCAAGAGGAGGAGGACTAAACTGGAGGACCGATAAGGAAATGGTAATTACACTTACCTGGTAATTGTTCTTCCTTGAGGGACGACAGTTTAGTCCTCATTCCCACCCGGGGTAGTATGGAGTTAAGCAGTGGAGGTTCAGCCGGCCGAAGGATGTGATTACCAGTAGGTAAATAGCTTTTTCCTAAAATTCTTTGTCTCTTCTGGTTCTTTCTGATATGTCTTTTAGCGCAGTCAGAAGACGAGGGCACAAGAAGAAAAGCCTACCTTCCGAGTCGAGAATGTTTGTTGTTTAAAGTGGTTGTTATACGTTCACTGAGAGTGTTGTTTTATTAGCTATTTATCTGTTGCTCCTTTAAGTGTGCTTTGTCAATAGTTCACTGGGGATGATGGGAGAGAGCAGCAGACTACATCCATTGATGTCACCTTTTGTGACATGCCCTGTCTCCAAGCTGCAGGAGGAGGTGCACAACCCAGAGGTGGAGGACTAAACTGTCGTCCCTCAAGGAAGAACAATTGCCAGATAAGTGTAATTACCATATTTGCAGCAACAGCATAGTGCCCAAGTATGAAAGGTCACTATGGTGATGGGGCATAGGGGGCTGCAGGCGGGACATGTAGTGGGGGCAGCTGGGGCACAGGGTGGACTAGGCAGTTGCCTAGGTGGAACATAGGAGCATAGAAACCGGACATCAGCAAGACAGCAGCTGACAAAGGCCAAACACAATCCACCTACATCTACCTGGTCCACCCTAGCTAACAGTTGCCAGGGCATTGACCTGACATCCCCCCAGCCAACCCTCCCCCAAGTGGAAGGGACATAATATTGGCAGGCGGTGATAGGACAGATGTGAGGATGCCCATGTATGCCACCCTCCCCAGACCCTGCTCCCTAGGCAACCGCCTACCCACACAGTGGATGGCCTGGGCCTGCACACTACCAGCACCGACAGCATATCGTCATGTCAGCATGGCAGGGGGGGTGCCCGTGCTGGAGGGGGCAGTGGCACCTGCCTGCAGTGGACCTAGGCCATGCCCTGTACCAGTACGTGGTGTGCAGTGCAACATAAAAGGTCTGGCTGAGAGACCACGTGATGCGAACAAGGTGGAGGTCGCATCCTGAGTGTGTCCTCAAGCCCTCAGACTAAAACCGGCGATTAAGGACCGTATAACATTGCCACTACCCACTGTGAAGGCAATCATTCTGTACCGGAGTGCCTGCAGACTCTTATAGTGCAGATTGGAGTGCCGTACTGCATGGCGACAGCGGTTAAATCCCTGCGGAGAGATCGGGAGCGGGGGACTGGCTCCACTAAGATGGCGGATTCAGCCCCGATGCCGGTATCGCCTTAGTCACCTAAGTCCCCAGCCTCTATAGATGATTTGTCGGCTGCGGTCAAGACAGCTTTGTTACCCCAATTTGAAGCCCTCCATGAGAAAATGGATGGGATGAGATCTTCAGTAGACATGCTGGGTAGGAGGCTGCAAGAGGCCGAGGACCGCGTGGGACTAGCGGAGGAAAAGGTGGAGGCCTTGACTGCAGAAGTGGCTGGCCTGAAGTCCCAGCTATCTCACCACGAAGCTAAACTCGACGACCTAGAGAACAGGTCTAGGAGAAATAATCTGCGCTTCTTGGGGATCCCTGAGGCCATCCTGGATAAAGACCTGTGTGGATACCTAGAGGCCTTGGTCTCACAGATCGTGGAAGAGAGTGTGCTGGGAGGCAAACTGTGCATAGAGAGGGTGCATCGGGTCGGCGCTAAACAAACCCGCGACCCTCGCCCTCGAATTGTCTTGGCCAAATTCCTCCACTTTCCGCAGAAAGAACAGATCCTCAGGGCAGCGAGACAGAAGGGGGAGGTGATTTTCAACAACAATAAAATCCGTGTGGCTCAAGACTATTCAATTGCACTGAGCCGGAAAAGAAAAGAATATGCCCCCCTATGCGGAAAGCTGATTGAGACGGGAATTAGGTTTTCTGTACAATACCCTGCTAAACTGCATGTGCTCTGTGAGGGAGCTCACCGCACCTTTGAATCGGCTTCTGCTGCAGAGGATTTCGTGAATCAGCTTCACCGTCAAAAAAAGGCAGTGTCAGCGGCTCCTTCACCCTGATCTGTCCTGGTCAGACAGTGCAACTTTGAGAACTTTTCTGTCGGGGAGTGCCGAGGGAGAAATACAGTGTAGCATCGGCTATGTAGAGTGCTGCAACTGTTCAGTAACTTTGTGTCCTTTGGCTATTGTAGCAGTTACAAATTGTTTTGTAAGGTAACAGAGTTTCCAATCACCCAGAGCCCTTTCTTTTTTCTTCCCCTTCTCTGCCTATAATGGATAAGCTTCGGGACTGGGGGATATGCAGTTCACTTTTTTTTTTTTTTTTGATCTACGCGGAGGACCCTGCACAGAGCCAAGGGGTAATATCTGGTGGGGGTGACTTGGACTGATTCTTGGCTAAGATTTAATGTGCAGCTACCCCGGTGGAGGAGGGTCCCCTGGGCTGCTCCAGAGACCTGGTACAGTGACTTGAATTCCCCCCTCTTCCCCACTGCCTACATGGGTTTATTTCCTGTATTACATTGCGGTGGGAGGGGGGTGGAGTTATCCCCCAATGGCGCTTCGGCCGTTGATAATAAGCAGCCGTGGAAGAGCAGGGGAGTACTAAATTAGAAGCGGGGATTTTAATTTAATTTAATTTATTTTGGAAAGGGGACTGGGGTCCCACTCGTGTGATGTTTTTGGATGTGCTGAGTAATTGAGCAACAGGCCGAGATAATAGAAGTTTGGAGGCCGGTTCTTTCCGCCTTCTCTCCTCCTTACCCCACCCCTGTTTCCTGCTCTGTTTGGTAGGAGATGGGTCATTTCTACTGTGGGGGGGTACCTTGGGGGGTGGTGGGGAGAGGGGGCGGCGGCTACGGAAGTGAAGAGCTTAAGGCAGAGGCCTGATTCATTGG
The DNA here is from genome assembly GCA_033557465.1 of Ichthyophis bannanicus. Taxonomy (NCBI): domain Eukaryota; kingdom Metazoa; phylum Chordata; class Amphibia; order Gymnophiona; family Ichthyophiidae; genus Ichthyophis; species Ichthyophis bannanicus. The sequence goes on along the minus strand of CM066032.1, from coordinate 257,192,973 downwards.
GATGGGGGCGACTAAGGATGGGAGGGTGGGGGTGATCATTCAGGATTAAAAGGGATAATCGGTGGGGGTGGCTTGTGGTATGTAGCCGGCTTTACGGGCCTGGGGAAGGGAGGACACGCTCAGAGGGGTCTCGAGAGGGCTACCTGGGAGGGGGTAGGAGTTGGGGGCCCTGTAGATAGGAGGCGTAGTGAATAGGGGGTTAAGGGTAGATATGGGGGAATTAGTTGGGGAAAGTTCTAGGAGGAGGGGGGGTTAGGAGAGGGGCCACTGGTACAAAGAGAAAGGGGCTTGGAAGGGGGGGGAGAATGGGGGAGGGGTCGTCGCAACCTACATTCTTTACAGATCACTAACGTATTATACCTTAGGAGATATGCGGGGGGGCCCCAGGCTGGGAGGGTCTCCTCGAGCACGATGAGCTGGCAGCGTAAGCGTAAAAAGACAGGAACCCTCTGAGAATAATAACTTGGAATGTCTGTGGACTGGGTAACCCGATAAAGCGATATAAAGTGCTCAAGGCACTGGCTCGGCAGAGATGTGATATTGCGCTATTACAAGAGACCCATCAGACAGCCGAAGAACATGCTAAATTATGTCGGGACTGGGTGGGTCAGACGTGGGGTGCGCCTGCACTGGGGAAGAAGGGAGGGGTGGTTATTCTTATTCACAAACGGGTGCGCTTCACGATGCAGCGTCAGATGGCAGATCCTAATGGGAGATTTTTGTTATTATATGGCTTACTGGAGGATCGAGAGATCATACTTGGAGACGTATATGGCCCCAATGTATTGGATCGGGATTTTTTAAATCGCATTGCAGCCAAAATTGAACAACTACCGGACGTGCCTTTGCTGGTAGGGGGGGATTTTAATGATGTTTTCGAAGTGAGTCTGGATACCTCTGCTGCTAAGGAGACGAGAGATAGGATACTCAGTTCTCAATTGTTGCAACGATTCCAGACTCGTTTAAGCTTAGTGGATCCCTGGAGATTGTTGCACCCCTCTGAGAAGGAGTTCACGCATATCTCGTGGGCGCATGGGACTAGTGCGAGAATAGATTACCTGTTACTTTCCTCTACCACTTTTGCCCAAGTGGGGGAGGCGCAGATAGGACCCCTGGAGATCTCCGATCATGCTATGGTTTGGCTTGAACTACAATGGGGAAGTGGGACCGGAACATCGCGCGTATGGCGGTTCCCCATTGAGTTATATAGAGATAATCAATTTCGACAGTTTCTGGGTCAGCGCTGGCGTGATTTCGAACTCAACCATCAGGTACACAGGGAGGACCCGGAACTGGTCTGGGAAACTGCCAAAGTGGTGTTGCGTGGAGATATAATCGGGTTTGTGACTCGTAAGCGAAGGTTGCTGGCAAAACAAATTATTCGCTTGGAGCAGCAGGTGTCACAGGCGCGAGTACTTAGCGGTCATGCCCCTACAGTGTCAAATAAGAAAAGATTATTGGAATTACAGGTGGCTTTAAATGAATTGCTTCATCAGAGAGCCAAGAAATCGATAATGTATTACAAATATCGATTACAGTGCTTTGGCGATAAGCTGGGGAAATTGCTCGGACGATGTCTGAAGGGTCAGCGAGGAGGGCGGGGGGTAGCGGCTCTTCGGGATGAGTGAGGGAAACTACAGCAAAAACGGGAAGTGATCAGTGAAATTTTTAAAGGTTTCTTTCAGAAACTGTATACTGCGCAGGAGATTATTCCCTCTACTATGGAGAACTATCTCCAGGGGCTACAGCTCCCTAAGGTAACAGAGGAACAAAAGGCCCTACTGGGGCGACCGATAACCTTAGAGGAGGTGCAACTTGTCATCCAGAATGCCAACTGCTATAAATCTCCGGGACCAGACGGCTATGGGGCTGAATTTTATAAACTTCTGTCGAACTGGGTTAGCCCTCTGTTAGTGGAGACATACCGCCAAAGAATAGAAGGGAGGGGTGGAAGATGGGGAGCGAACCAGGCTTATATTACCCTGCTACCCAAGCCGGGTAAGGACCCGCTGCAGGCGGCCTCTTATAGGCCGATATCCCTGCTGAATTTTGACATGAAGTTGCTTGCAAAGATTTTGGCGGAGAGATTAGCTGGACTGTTAGGGGGTATTGTTCACGAATCACAGGTGGGGTTTGTGCGGGGCCGTTATGCGGTCCGTAACCTCCGCAGAATATTAACATCGTTGGAGTGGGTGCATAACCATCAACTTCAATCCCTTCTGGTGAGCTTTGACGCTGAAAAAGCGTTTGATAGGGTCAACTGGACCTACTTGCACCATCTTCTACCTCTCTACGGCTTGGGACAGGCCTTTTGTGACATGGTTAAGAGCCTTTACGATACTCCGACGGCCAGAGTACTTTGTAACGGGGTTTTATCGGCTCCTTTTCCCCTGCATAGGGGTACTCGGCAGGGTTGTCCCCTATCCCCTCTATTGTTTGTTTTATCTCTAGATCCCTTAATACAGCATATTGAACTAGACCGATAAATTCGTGGGATTGAGGTTGGTAATCAAGGGTTTAAGATGTCGGCCTTTGCCGACGACATGCTGGTACATCTATTAGCCCCACGAGAATCTTTGCCTCGACTGCTAGCAGAATTTCGGCTATTTGGTAGTTTTGCGGGCCTTCGAATAAACGCGGAGAAATCGGAGGCCTTGGATGTCTCGGGGCGGTTGCGAGGAAGTTGGGGGGGTTTCCCTTGCAATGGGCAGCTCAGACGTTCAAATACTTAGGTATTGTTTTGACAAGGGTGCCGCAGGATTTATATAATACCAACGTTGAGAGAGTCTTGTCGGGGATACGGAGTCAGTTGAGAGCTTGGAACCCGCTACCTTTATCGTTAATGGGAAGAATTGCAGCAATCAAAATGGTGGTTTTGCCACGTATATTGTATTGGTTGCAAACCCTAATGGTGTGGTTATTAAAGCGGGATTTGATTAGGTTGGAAAGGGAGTTCCAACGTTTTTTGTGGAGGGGGGCCAGAGCGCGTATCCCGATGTCCCGTATGATTGGCAAATGGAGCAGTGGGGGCCTTGGGTTACCAGACATAAGGCTTTATGCTTTGGCGTGCCAGGCACGCCACCTTGGGGACTATCTGTGGGACACCGACATATATACGCCACGGGACCTAGAAGCGGCTTTTGTAGCTCCTTTTTCACTGATGGGGGTTCTGCATGTGGACAGCGCGCAACTACCTACGCACTTCACGCGTAATATTCTGTTAAATGTGCTGCGCTGTACCTGGCGACAACTGAATAGCTTCTGGCAGCGGAACTGGCAAGTGTCTAGCTGGTTGCCTATTCGTGGAAACGTACATTTCCTGCCGGGTTCTGACTCCAAGGCGTTTCAGTTATGGCATCGACAGGGACTACGGCACATAGGGCATGTAGTGGACCTTACTGGTACATGTAAGTCGTTTTCCGAGCTACATGAGGAATTTCAGTTGCTCCCTACTCAATACTTTGCATACCTCCAGCTCTTGCATTATGTGACAACGCTGCCCAAGGAGGAATTGGGGGTGGACAGATCGGCGCAGATTCTCGAATTCTTTGACCTTAGGGGCGATACCCCACCAGCGATAACGGGACTGAAATCTCGGCTGGAGTGCTTTGGGGAACGGCCGGATTACGGGAGGGTGGAGACGGCCTGGGCAGACGAACTGGGGCGGGTAGTGCAGCCAGGCACTATTTGTGCAGCGGTGGGGCGGATACCAGAATTGGTGGAGGGAGCGCGATGGCGGGAAATACAATATAAAGCCTTGACACGAGTATATTTTTCGCCTCGGCGAGCGTTGAGGAGTCATATTACACAAGATGGGTCTTGTCCTAGATGTTCTCTACCATTGGCCACCCTAACCCATATGTGGTGGCAGTGCAGGCGCATCCTTCCATACTGGTCTCACATCCGCAGATACCTTACGGGGTTGCTACAGCAGCGGTTTCCGTGGACTGGAGTTTTAGTTATTCTTGATCAACTGCATCAAGCCCTACCTAAGGGGAGATGGGAGTGGTTATTGGTGCGTAAAGCCTGTCTGGTGGGGAAGGGTCCGATTCTCCACAGATGGAGAGAACAGCACCGGCCCACGTTCTCGGAATGGCGCAATAACTTCCATCAGCTGATGCTCGCAGAGCGCTGGCGGGCCCGGGGTTCAGTGAAGCGGTGGTCCACTTTTATGTTGATATGGGAACCCTACATTCAGAGCTTGGGCTCCCGCTGCCGGAATGAAATAGTAAATATAGGCTATTAGGCTGGGCGGGGATAGGGGTTGCGACGACAAGGGCGGGGAGGTTGGGGGTTGGGGAGGGTGGGTGGATAGGGTAAGGGGGGGTACCATAGACTAAGTCAAAACATAAAAACTAAAAGATTACCGGTGTTTTTGTGCCCTGCTATACTTACATGACTGTTTGTTGTATGTGCCGTGGTGGAGATAAGAAACCACTCTGCTTCGGCGTATTGTTTGACTTGTTTGATTTGTATCGAAAGTTATGTACATGATGGTTTATATATTGTGGTAAAGAGGGTGCAACCCAGCAAGGGAAAACTGAAAAAAAGAAGGATTTTTCTTCTTTGCGGGGGATGGGCGCACAAAACCACATACTCCATACTAGAAGCCCTGAAAGGAACCTAGGGGGCAGAGCTAAGGGTAAACCAATCACAGACCACAGGATAACCCTGCATAGGAGTAGGAGGTCCAAGTGGGAGGAGCTAGGAAGGGAGTTGCCCTGCTCAACAGTTAACAGAGGGAAAACAAACACAAGAGGGAGAGCCAGTTTGAGTTTGGAAGGGGCTGTGAGCAGAAGGTCCAGGAGGAGTGCAAGAGCAAGCACAAGTGGCAGCTGCAGTTCAAGGCCTAGCCCAGGTTGGAGTCCAGTTCCCAGGAGGCACAGACAGGAAAGATCTAGGGCCAAGCTGAGGAGAACCTTTGCAGCCAAGGAGAGCAGCAAAAGGAGGAACCATTATAAAGGCAGCCAAGAAAGGTACGCAGGGAACAAGCATTGCCAGCAGGATAGTTCTTGCTCTGACTCAGAGGAGACTTTCATACCCCTGAAGGCTCAGCACAGCAAGAAATATCTCACCAGGGAGGTTAAACAGGAGAGACCCCCAAGAGACCGGCTTGGAGAAGGCAAGGCCAGACAGTGGGAGAGACTGTTTAATCTTGTGAAGACTCTTAAGGAAAAGACACCAGAGCACTTTCAGGAAGCACCCAGCTGTAGCTCAATTGAGAGCATGGAGGTAGGCCCTGAGGAAAGTGTTGTTGAGTCTGAGGTCTCTGAGATGGAATGTGAGCTGTGCACTAAGATACACTAGTAATGCGAGCTAGAAACAGTGGAATATAAAAGAGGCTGTTGCAATTTAAAGACAGTTTCAGAAGCTGGAAGAGAGGAGTAAGCCTGAAGGAAAAGGGTTAAGAATCTCTCCTAGGAAGCTAAAACTGCAGAACCTCAGTGAAGGCCCAAACAGCTGAAACTGTTTGTGTGGGTGTGGCAACAGCAGGCTTGAAGCTGATAACCCATTCACTGTGTGAAGAGTTTTACAAATGCTTTTGTTTTATAATGTTAAGCAATTGCAGTGAGGAACAGAAACTGCTGTGAGTTTGTTCCTGGTTACACTGTTTTGGACATTTTGATTTCTGGAGACGTTATCCTGTATTTTCTTTTGTCTGGAAAAAAAAGTTATGCTTGAAGAATTTTATGTTCACCACTTACCAGCCTGGAAACCGAATAAAATTTCCTGTGCGCTTTAATAACCACTTGGCTCTTCCTTTCGGACACAACTACACAAAAATCCTAGAAGGGATATAAGATGGCCAGCCGTCCCTACTAGGCAGCCGCCTGGTAGGGGCGCGAGCGTCACAGGTGGCGTAGTTGGCAGGATGCGGTGTTCCAGTGGTCAAGGGGAGCGTCTTCGAGCCATACCTCTGGACGGAGAAATCCAGGAAGGGCGGTGACCGGACCGAGGCAACGGAAGAAAGAGAAACCGGAGCGGATTCGGATCGGAAGCGCTGTGACTGGTGGCAAATGCTGAGACCTGCATCAGAATCAGGTAACCCGTAGACTAGAAGGGGTAGGCCTGGATTCTGGTGTAAGGGAGCCACCAGCTGCTCACTAGGAGAAGTGGGTGTGGGAAAAAAAAAAAAAAGTGCCGCACTTTGTGTGTGTTTTGTGTGTTTGTGTTGCAGAGACCGCAATCCAGGATGGAGGCAGCGGATGTATTGGCTTGGGTAGCGGACCAATTCGCTAAGGAGAGGGATATGGCAGTGTTGAGCCAGGAGCAGGCGAGCTCCATGATGCGGGCCCAACAGCAACCCCTGCTGGAGATGATGGCCAAGTGGATCCGGACCCAGGAAGAGGCAACAAAACAAGCACGGACTGTCCCAAAGACACAGCCTGTTGGTACAGGTGGGGAAGGATTAGCCTTTGGACCTTTCTCATGTGGATGTTTAACCAAGGAGGACAACCTTGACCACCACATAGAGGCGTTTGAAAGAATAGCTGGTTTGGCACAGTGGCCGAAAGAGCAGTTGGCTGTAAGGTTTGCCACTACCTTAAGCGGTGAGGCATTAGCCGCTTACAGGGAAATGCCAGTTGATTTAATTCATAACTATGAGCATGTTAAAGAAGCCATAAGGGATCGGATGGGCTTAAGTCCCTCCGCCTATAGAAGACTTCTAAGGGCATCTGTGTTAAGAGAAGGTGAAACACCACAAGCTCTGTACTATAGAATAAAGAGCTTAGTCTTTAAATGGCTACTGCCTGGAAAGAAGGATATAGATTCTGTTATTGATACAGTAATACTAGAACAATTTATTGAAGCTGTTCCTATAGACATGCAAAGCTTCTTGATAAAGCAAAACTGTAAAAACACCTGAGAAGCCATAGTCTTGGCAGACTGCTTTCTGGAGGCCCAGAAATTGAGCCTAAAGAAAGGGGGCATTTTTCAGGGTACAGGTGTGCAGGAAAAGAATGCAGCCTTTAGTAAGTATAGGACAGATAGAGATTTTATTTATTTATTTATTTATTTTTATTTATTTCAACTTCTTATATACCGCACTCTTTGACATCAGCGCGGTTTACAAATAACAGAAAGAAACCAGAACAACAGGCTGTTTGGTATTACATATAACAGGAGTATCAACTTGGATAACATGGGATAACTATTTACATGGAGTATATAATCTATTAGCTAGATAACATGCTCAAACTATTTACAATAAACCCATGGAAAAGTTTAACCTGCAAAGAAAATGTTTTTCTTGTGGTGAGCCCGGTCACCTCAAGAAAAATTGTAAAACAAAGAAGGCCTTTGTTATAACACACCCCAAGGAGATAGGTGAAGGATTCCTCCTGTCAGTAGAGGTGGAAGGAATAACAACAGAAGCACTTTTAGATTCAGGGGCTAGTCAGTCCATGATTTCTAGGAAATTATGGAAAGTGATAGAGGCCCAAAAGCAGTGCGCCCAAGAGTCCTCAAGGGGGCAGGTTAAAATTAAATGTGTGCATGGGGCTGCCTCTACCTACCCGCTCCAAGCCGTTAGGATAAAGGGCTTAGGCAGTGGAAGGGAGGTAGCAGTAGCAGTGATACCAAGACTCCCTCATGATATCATACTGGGCCGGGATTGGTCCCAGTTTAGGAAGGGGGTGGAGAAAGAGCTGCAGGGGAAAACGGGCCTGGTAACCACAAGCCCAGATGTAAAACCTTCAGGAGAAGAAGGGGAGAAAGCTGTCCGCCCCAGATCTGCTATGGGGGGAATAATACCTGCTCCCCTGTTTGGGAGAAAAATAGACCCGGGGAGGTCAATAGCCACTAAGAAAGAAGTACCGGCACCCAAACCAAAGTTTGTCATCAGGTTCTGTAGGGTTAACCCTGAGGCTAGGATTCCCAAGCGGGCCACTGAACAAGCGGCTGGGCTAGATCTATGTAGCACAGTTGAGGTAGTTGTACCCAAACAAGGGAAGGCCATAGTGAACACCGGACTGAGGGTAGAAATACCGCCCGGATGTTACGGACGGATCGCACCCAGGTCAGGCCTTGCCCTTAAAAATTTCATAGATGTAGGCGCAGGAGTCGTAGACCCCGACTACAGGGGAGAATTAAAAGTTCTCTTATTTAACTTCTCCCAAGAGAATTTTAAGGTGAACCCCGGAGACAGAGTGGCCCAATTAGTTTGCGAAAGGGTGGGCTTTCCGCCCGTAGAAGAAGTAGACGAGCTTTCATCTACCACCAGGGACTCCAAGGGATTCGGATCTACAGGCCTAGGTGAGATAGAGGGATTAACTGCCTGTTGTATTGAGAAGGAAGAAGACGAACTAGGACCCCAACTAGCGAGAGGCAATACAGATCCTGTTTATAGGATTGGGGAAAAGCTCTCCTGGACACAGCAAAAAGAGTTGTCCAGAATGCTAAAGGACCTCTCGGACGTCCTTACCCCGGTACCGGGGGAAACAGGGCTGGTCGCGCATGAAATTGTGACCCCGCCCGGTGAAATAGTGCGCCAGCGACCATACAGACCATACAGACTCCCGGAGGCAAAGCAGAGGGAGGTAGTGTCCCAAATAAAGGAAATGTTAAAGATGGGTGTGATTGAAGTTTCCAAGAGCCCTTGGAATAATCCCGTAGTTTTGGTCCCTAAGCCGGACGGATCTATGCGTTTTTGCATAGATTTCCGTAGAGTGAACGACATCTCACGTTTTGATACCTACCCTATGCCAGCGTTAGCCTGAATATGTGCATAATGAGGAGCAAGGTATTGTGGGTATGGCCTGAACAAGGTGGACTGGCCAGGATGCATCTTCACAGGGTGTGAGGCAATGTTCGGGACACTGCTTTGACCCAGTGAAAAGCGGGATATAAATGCAGCTACATAAATAAACTGTGTTGCCCGACCACCGCCTGCATGGACAGAGTGACCACAGCATGTCATGCTGGGAGGACACTCACTCTGACCGAGCAGTGACCATGGCATGTCTAGGTTCCCATATAGCACTCTACGCCTCAAGTGATACCTGTGTGGTCCCAGTGCTGGGGACTAATCACTAAAATACCTGCTTGGTGCACATAGTTTCTCTGTGAGCATGTACTATGGACTGGCTAGTGGTCTGCAGTTATACTGTGCATAGTTGGAACACCTTGTAGAGTGCTGCAGGTGCAATCTGACTGTGCTGTCTGCTGGTGAATGGCAGACAGTGGTATGAGGCAGTTGGGGTTTTCCAAGCCTAACCCCAGCATTACTGGCCCACCAACCCTGGAGGGCTGTCTTATACCTGCAGGATGGAGGTTGCTTCACCGGGGCTCAGGCACCTGTCCCTTACCTACAAAAAGGGGTGATTGGTGGGCCCTTTGGGGTATATAGTGTATAACGCTTTGACCTGTAGAGGCACTGCTACACAAACCTCATGCAAGTCTAGAAACCCCTCTGCCCTGATAACAGGTGCCCAGCCAGACCCTAACACTGGGTACACACTAATCTGGGTGGTGTGTGACTGCAGAATACAGATGGACACCAAATTACCTTCAGAAGCACTGCAAGGAACACCTGTCACACACTGGTAGTGATGGAAATGTACAGCAGGACCTATCTTTAGCACCACATGTACTGCGGACCTAGTGCTGGGCACCCATCCTATCCCTCAGGGTGAACACAGAACCTACTGTGTGGCAGTATCACACATTGTCAGTTCGTCTTTCCAAGCTGAGGTACCGGAGAAGTGCAGACCCCATTTGGTGATCACTGTAGACAACTATTCAGCATGTACATTGCATCATGGGTTTTGGTGGGGTTACCCTATCCTGGCACTCAGAGCAGACAGTTTGTGCGGTGACCTGCAGTCCTTCTGTACCCAGCCATTGCTGTGAGATACGCCATGGAGGTATAGCCCACTGGTTAGTACAATGCCGTTCTCGGCAGTGTTTGTGGGTTCCATTCCTCATTGTTCCCTCCTTTCATGCCTGTCCTACTCAAATAGTTTGCATGCCTGTAACAGTCACATTTTTGCAGAGCTGTGCTGCCAGCCCATAATACCCTCACCGCAGTTGCCAACATTCCTTCGGTCCATCTATCTGCGTCTGTCAGCTGTGTAGAGTCCTGTCTGCCTGTGTAGGCTGCCACCCCATGTCCTGCACTGCTATATTTTCCTGCATTGCTCCTCTTCGTGCTTGCCTCGCTTGTGCTTGATCTGCATGGCACCACCACTCCTCTGTCCACACATCATTGTAACCATCCTGCCACCTCCGCCTCCACTGGGGGACACATATTCCCATCATCTGCCACCCACTGTCTTTCCAGTACTTTACATGTGCTGTGGTACAGTTGCCCCCACCATGTTTGTCAACAGTACTGGCAGCCACATGGGATGGCCGCAGATATGGCAGGTCCAGCAGCTCCCAGCTCTCCCTCCTTCACTCACCTGTTCATTGCCTTTCCTCGGAGCTCTATCTAGTGTTAGGGCTACATCTGTCTCTATGCCTCACAGGTCATGCATGTCATCCTGAAGCACTTTGCAGCCCTTAGGGCACACTAACGTAGGGCACCGTAACCTTGTTAGGCCACCTTAACCTATGGTTCCATAACCCAGGGTGCCTTCTAAGATGCCTTGTCCAGGGGTGCCTAATACGGCGCTTAGCCTAAGGAGCCCACTTTGGAAAGCACCTAACGCGCGTTAGTCTAAGGCGCTTTGTAACGCTCATTAGCTGATACGGCTTGCCGTAACGATGCAACGCCCACGCCTTTATAGGGCATCTGTACCATTACCGCGGAACTTAACGCGGGTAACATTACCGCGGTTTAGTAAACATACCCCCGGGTGTGGCTGACTCATCTTGTTTGTCTTGGAGAAAAGTAATTCTCCTTTCTGTTTATTAGCTGTTGTTCTTCATGCAGAGTCAGGCTTCTTGAGGTTTTCAGTTCAATTTGTTTCTACTTCTAATTAATGATCACCTGTTTTTAATTTGTTCTGTATGTGACTGAGGTGAGAAATTTATTATTCATTTATTAGTATTTTAGCTCATACCTTTCCAGTAGCAGTTCAAGGTGAGTTTACATTCAGGTGCAGTAGTTATTTTCCTGTCCCTAGACGGTTTACAATCTAAGGGGTATATTTACTAAAAAACATCAAGGGAGCACCAGATGTTGAGCGATAACGGCAGCATTAAAAATGTTAGTGTGCAGTAAAGGATGAGGCGGGTAGTAGGTGTTCCTGCGGTAAGGACGCTGTAATCCCCTTATTGGGCGCAAACAGGATACCAGGCGTTAAGGTCCCAAGCATGCACCTTAATACCTGAAAATGGCAGTCACCTTAACACTGGATAAGAGAGCTCCAGCGAAAGTCAAGTTAAAGCTGATAGATGGAATGGCAGGTAGGAGCTGATGGACTTGACATATCCATGGGCATCCTACGTGGCAGTCAGTGAATGAGCATGTGAGAGGCAGCTGTACTGATTCAGTGAGGGGTTCCCAGGTAAAATGCTATAATGTCAATGTGTGGCATAGGATGGGGAAGACGTGTCCCCCTGTGGAGCCAGAATCGCCATGACATGTGAATTAAAAGGATGACAGAGCAGGAGTAGCGACGTGCAGATCAGGCATAGGAGAGGCATGAGTGATACATCGAAATGAGGAAAACGTTCCTGTGTGGGTCATGGTGTAGCATCTGGCAAGAAAATACATGATTGCACATAACTGGCAGATGCTGATGGATGGTGGTAGATGAAAGTGTGGTATGCGCTTACAGCCCCAATGTATCTGTTGTGAACGCACAAATGCAGTTGTAGTGTCTGTGAATAAAGTGTGGCTGCCACAGGGAAGCCCTGAGGAAGTAAGGAAGTGTGATAATCTCAGCAGGTGGCCATCCCAGGGGTAGGATGAGGCTGCATGGAATGCATAGATATGAAGGAGCTAAAGCTGTACAGGCACAATTATGATGAAATAGTCAAATCCTGTTTATATATTTTATATGTGTATTTATTGAACTGTTGTTTTTTTTATAACATTGTATCATTACAGTTAAAGCGGTGTCCATTGTAACATTAAAAACAGGGACATTGATAACCTGCATTCTTCTGAGGCAATGGAAGGTTAAGTGACTTGCCCAAGGTCACAAGGAGTAGAGGTCAGTCTAAGAAGGATGTTTCATACATAAAATTCCACCAGTAACACAAGGAGTGATAGTGGAACTTGAACCCTGGTTGCTAAGCCAGTGCTCTAACCATTACGCTATGCCTCCATACTATTTTGCATAGCAGTGTCTAGAATCAAAGACACTGCAAGTCACTGCCTGCATTGGGTGAAATCCAGGACATGAAACAACATGGCTGAGCATATATTGAGACTGTGGTACACCACACCTGGGCCTTGCCTACAGCGGCACACATGCAGTACATAATGCACAGGTCACGCAGTACTGTAGCTGCAAAACAAACACACTGCTGCAGGATACATCTCTTGTCCAAAGTCCAAGGCACATGTGAGGTCAAGATGCCTGTCCCCCAACTGTTCCCCCCAATGGCAAACAGTCACTTGCAGGGGTCCACTGCACCGCAGAGGAAGCACATGCGGAGGCCGTGCAGTCCCCTGTGACCTGCTGCACACAGCGAGATAGGTACACCTTCACATTAGACCAAACGCAAACCACTTTAATGACCCATGCGGTCCATCGCAGACCATCCTGACCTCCCCGGGGAGCCATGCACATGTCTCCCACCATCAGAGATGACAAGCAGGTACTGGACAATGCCCCAGTGATCACAGTTGCCACTATGGCTGCAATTTGTGATCTGTGTGCCGGTATAGGTAAGCCCCTCCATTATCCATGATGCACTGCACATTCTGAACAGCTTTCTGCAACTGATCACCAAATGGAGAATGCAATGGTCCATCACAACAGCTTAATAATACACATGGACACTGTGTGCCTCCAGCATATAACAGCTGCAAACTGCTACTGACCGGTTTCAGCGGTCATCCTGAATGCGAGGGCGGGCACACATCATCTGGTCCCCAGAGCTTGCACTGCAGTAGATGGATTCTCCAGTTATTGGAGCTGGTCTTTATCACTGCCAGGGTACTGCCATTGTATGCAGTGTGTGTTGCTAGTCCCTTGGTTGTCTGCACAATTGTAGTATGGCAGAGTGGTCTGTCATATCTGGGCCTTGTGCCTTGCTCCTGTTAGCTAGGGATTCTTTTATAACATCTTATGTCAATCCCCAAGATTGCAGCAGCTGTGTCCAACGATCCAGAATGCTGTGATTTTTGTCTGGGTAGGAGGGGAGTACTAGAATCATGTTCTTGGACTTCCAATCTACTACAGCAAGCACTCGGACTGCATGTGTTGGCCACCACAGGGCTGTGCCCAGCCTGCTAGTTCATCACACACTGCATGTACACAGAGCGACAAGGTACACCCTAGCTTGGTACAGATAAACACCCAGCAGTCAGTAGAGTGGACTGCCAAGAAAGGAAAAACATCCATATCAATGCACAATGTAGATACATAGCAGTGACATGGTCAGAGTGAAAGTGGCCTCTCAGCATGAAATGATGTGTGCACACAGGCCATGGCCATGGCAGACCGACACTAAGATGGCTCAGCCATTGACCCTACCTCCGACTCAAACATCCTGTGCAAACAGCTCTGTTTCATTCAGTACCCACAATCCTCTGCTCATTTTTATGTACCCTTTCAATCTGAACTTAGGGACAGCTTATGCATTGTGAGGCCCAGTGGAAAATGGCCCAGACATAGGCTGCAAGTGCATGCTGGCCCACAGTGCCCTACATCCTTCACCAATTCCTAGACAGTGTCCCCCCTCAGCTGTTGGCAGTAAGGTTTGAACATATTGCCATGCTTGTACTCCCACAAAAGGTCATGTCCCTAGCCATGGGCACTGCAAAACTGGGCAGTGCAGCACATGCATTCTTCCATGCTGCAGAACCATTGCGCCTCCCCCCAGAGTGCATGCAAGCATGGCACGGTGGTGGACATAGGATTGTATGTTGGAACAGTTGCTGGTGACACATACCCCACCATACTCTGCCTCTTTGTACCTAACACCATCCTTGTGACTGCCACACTGTGTGCCCATGGGGAGCCAGTGCGGCTGTCATGCATGCCCTCTGATGTAGCACATGCAGACATGAGTAGGCCCAAACAGGTTCTGGCCATATGAACAGAGGCTTTGGCCACCAATGCTCCGACGAAGGGTACATGCTAGACATGTATGGCACTATTCCCTGCCCCCTAACCCTACCCCAACATTCACCTCCAGGCACTGCCTTCCCATACGCTGGCGGATGATGCAGAGACCAACATGACATGCTGTGCCACGTTTTTGCAGCTGGATGTGTGCACCCACCATTCTGAGGTCTCTGTCACACTCTCCCAGTCAGGCACGCAGGTGCATTTGGAATCTAATTCAGGGTAATGGGTAATGTACGGCTGGATGCTTTAACCAGTGATCATACGACAGTGCTGAGGTATTGGTTCCTGTGTGTAACTTTGCCTGCTATGTACCTTCCCCTGTGTGCATGCACTGCATGGATCCAAGGGACCCCTCGCACCATGGAAATGCAGTGTGGGAAAAGAGCAACGGGCATGCAGGTAAATCACAGATTCCTGCAAGTGTCACCAACTGAGTGGATGGATTGGGCATTCCCAGAAGCCAGCCCTCCCCCTGAGCCTAGTATCCAATAGGCTGCAGGTGCACCATGTGGGCAGACACATTTGCCACGGATACAGCTGTAATGGCAGTTTGAAGTCATCTGGCCACTCTCCTGTGCATATTGGTGTGTCCTGAGACCTGGATGCTGTGTCAGAGGTGAGGGTTGCAACATTCATACATGTGTCCCCCTTGCTCACTCCAGTCAAACCGGCAGATGATTTTGAAGCTGCACAATGGAGTCATGTTGGGAGGTAAGGGTAGGGGAATGCTGAGGTGATGGACCTTGTTGATGGTGTAACTGGGAATGCATTACAGCATCACAGCCACAGGTTGCAACTGCTTACTGCAAACTAACCTATTTGTAATTGGTGTCTCACACAGTATGTGGGGTTGCTGTATAGTTGACCAGTAGCATGTTGTATGCACAGCCATACAGCCTGGCCACCATATGCAGGCACAATGTATTGCTGAAGTTCATAATACTCTGGAGAGATACACACACACATAACCCCGCCATGCAAGTGTTGCTGGTTGGCATTCCTTCCTGCCTTTAGGCCTCCTTGGCTGCTCAAGCATTGTCCACATCTGCTCATTGTGCAGGCAGTATTAGCGTGCTCTGCAATGCTCTGGCGCTCTCAACACCCGCTCAGTGTGCCAGTGCTTTCAGCCTGATCTACCATCCAGCCGTGGGTGGTTCAGCTTGTCAGTGTGGCTGATGAGTGTGTGGACTCTTGCTGGATGATTTGTTGTAGATTGTACATGTTAACTTTATCCTACGCTGCAGGAACTGCATTAACAGGGCAAGCAATTCCTGATCCTCTTGAACCTGTGACCCTCCTCTCATATACACACTGGCCTTATGTGTGGAGCCACAGAGCAGCATTATGGGTTCAGCAATCCATGGGAGTAGATGTGGTCATTGTCGGGGTGCATGCGGGCATGAGTAGGGATATGGCTATATCTGCTTAGATCTCTGCTGGCTCTGTGCCGTACCTGTCAGACAAGGCGTGTTCAGCGTGGGTGGGAGTGGGAGATCTTGTTCAGTCTGTATACTGCAATGGCTTACTATGATGCTTGTACAACTGACATGTCTTACATATGTGATCTGTCCATCCAAAGGGACAGCCCATGATACAGGCACACACACATCACATACCATGGCGGTACTAGCAGAATGGGCAAGGTCCCTAATACCTGGTGTGTGCTTATGGGGCATTCATGGCATAACCACATATCTCGCAGACCAGCAGAGCTGATGTGGATTCACATGTGGCTCTGATGGTTGTGACTGCGTTATTACTTATAGAGGGGTCACCAGTTCAAACACAGATTATTGTCATCATCTGGTAGGTGAAGAGACTGGATGGGCATTATTCCTCTGATGGCCTATTATCCTATTGTGTGGCATAATTTTCCCTCCATATGCACATATCCACTCAATATGTGCGGGGGAGGGGGCATCTTGATCCCAGGCCCATGCCATCCACTCAGATAACTAGCCGGGTGTCATGGTCCAACACTCATGGTGAACAGCATGCCGTCCGATCCCTCCCTCCCTGCCATCATGGCAAATCCACCCCTTCAGTGATGCAGGTGGCCTCCTTCATATTGCACATCTGTAGCAAGACACACCTTGCCACTCCTCCCCCCCTGAATTGGGGGATGTTGGCACGTGTGCTGCCACCTTAAACTTCAATGGGGAGAGATCAGCATGTACTCCGCTGTACCTGCTGCTGACATTCTTGCCAGACCACTGATAGTGGCAAATGCAGCTGCTGTGACAGCCACCGCTACCCTCACACCATGGTGACAGTGGTGGTTGCGCATTGCCTTCTCGCCAGTGGCAGCATATCTGTGCTGCCGCTGTTACTATGGGGTCATGATGGACATCACAGATGTGCACCCTAGGCGGCAGCCTGGTCAGCCTTGCGGACCTGGGAGCCCCACTGCATCACCCACGTGACACCACTTTTACCACATTTGCACCTTCAACATAGTGCCCTTTCATAATACGGCACTATGCTGTGGCTGCTAATGAAGCACTATTATTTATTTAGACAGATTTGTATGCCACTTTATCCTTCAATCAAGGTGGTAACGATACATCACAATTGGAGGATTAGATTTAACATTAGAGTACTTATAAACATTTAGACAGTACAGTTACTTGACAGCATTTAGACAGTACAATTGAAGTGTGTGGAGCACATTGCTGACATTTAGATAAGCTCTCTCCCCTTAAAAAATACCCCTTTCCGCAAGGTTTCTGATGGTGTTAGGGTTTCCAGGAATGAGGCCTCTAATACGCAATTGTGCATCCCGGCGGTAAGGGTACACATGCTGTCAATGCTCAATCTCTGTCCCATTAACACCCACTCTCCACCTCCTTTTCCCTTAATGCTACTAGCCCTCTAATGAGCTTTAATGCAGCATTATCGGCACTTTCCATGGCGTTAACTGCTCAGGGGCGCCAATAACACACAATATCAGGGAGTCCCTCAAGGTTCCTCCCTATCTGCCTTACTTTTTACTATCTACATGCAGCCGATTTGTGACATCATCCGCGCATTTGACATACTTAGCCTAATCTACGCTGATGACATCCTGCTCTTTACCCCAGTGAAAATCATGCATCCTGACAGCTCCAAACTAGTTGACTGCTTCAACTCAATTACCAACTGGCTCCTCTCACAGAATTTAAAGATAAACTTCAAGAAGACTGAGGTCTTATTTATCTCCAGGAACAAGGACTTTTCTCCTCCCTCCACCTTCAAAGTTCGAGACGCAGAACTCCCATGCAAATCAACCATACGTTATCTGGGAGTTACGCTTGACAACCATTTCAACTTCAAGGAACATATAAAGAATACTGCCAAGTCCGTATATAACAAAATCCTAACTTTAAGACACCTTAAACCTTTACTAGCCCCACATGATTTCAGAACTATCTTCCAAGCACTAGTAATTCCCCACTTCGATTTTGCAAACATAATCCTTCATGGTCTCCCTAAGAACACCCTCAATCCTCCAAATGGCCATGAATGCAGCAGCACGCATTCTTTGCGCGGTATTGCCAGGAGTGAGCACATCACACCCATACTGATGGAGCTTCACTGGCTCCCACTACACAGCAGACTCACCTATAAAACCCTTATCATAACCTTCAAGGCCATTTACTGTCTGTCTCCCTCATCTATTTCAGCACTCCTTACAACCACACCAAACAATAGGCTAAGAAGATCGGCAGCCGCCAATACTCTCATTATTCCTCATGAATCCACAAAATGTAACCAGCTAACCAGGAACAGATCCTTTACATTTTACGCCCCAAGAATCTGAACAGCCTCCCCCCCCCCCCCCACCTCCGAGCAATTAGAGACCTTCCTCAATTCAGAAAAGCTCTAAAGCATCATTTATTCCTACTCCATTTTTCTCATCTGAACAACCCCCCATCGTGACTCATTATGATTTTAGACCTGTAACTCTGTAAATAGTTTATAATCTAAATCTCTTACTGTTATGTTAGGCACCCTCTTCAAGTTCATTCCAAGTTTATTTTACCTGTTGTAATGTAAGCATTAATATCTTTGTTCTGATGTAATGCAATTGTTATTGTTTTATGTAAACCGCACTGAGAATGAATAGCGCGGTATATAAGAATAAATAAATAAATAAAATTAATAAATAAATAAATTAATGAAACACTTGCTCCCTTACCGCCCTTTAGTAAACATATCCTTAAGTTTGTACCTGAGGCAGTGGGTAGTTAAGTGACTTGCCCAAGGCCACTAGGAGTACCAGTGAGATATGAACCCTGGTCTCTCGGTTCCCAGGCTGTTGCCCTAATCACTAGGTTACACTGCTAAGATGTAGTTTTTGTGAAAATATGTAAAGGAATCATGATTGGTATAATTGTTATACTGCCTTTTCATAGACTCTGCAGCCAGCTGCAGGGAGTGTGGCCACCACTCATTCTCAGCATAAAATAAAGAAGGTTAAAGTTCCAAGATTAAGAGAAAAAACAATAAAGGCTGATTGCACCTTATAAGCTTAACAATTTGAGACCTGAACTATTGAGAACAGCTGTCTGCTTAGTAGCATAACCCTTTCCTGAGTCATTTCCGGTACGTGGATCATGAAAGTGTGCATCATCCAGGCACGTCACCATATGCAAATATTAAATGTGAATGGGATTCTGGGAAATGGTATTAAGTGTCTGAGATATAGTTTAATTGTTTTTAGAGCTTATTAAATGTTAACAACTATTTTTTCTTAATGAGCATAAAGTTATGTTATGTATTTTATTTTTGAATGAGCTGACTTCTAACGGGCTGTGGAATTGCCTCCCCTGTGTGAACAGTGCTAGCTGAGAGAGGACCTGGCAAGCATTCAGACGCACACTCATACTTACCTGGCAGGGGAGATACCATGATCAGGAAGGTGGTTCTCCCAGGGTGAGGCTCATCCATTGCACTTCGGCTGGGTTGACCCCTGCGATTTCCTCAAATGCGGGAAACTCGACTGCATAATTTCTGGTAGTGGGGGACTGCGTTCGCGCTTTCCCCTGTTTTTTGTAAGAAAATTAGAATTGTAAATTGTATGTAGTTACTTAATATTTTACAGGTTAGTACTGTATACCCATAGCCTAGGCTGCTCAGTATGCACATAGTTTAATCCTAATTGCAACACCTGTTCTTTGTGAGTACAGTACACATCTATCTGCTCTTTACAATGTATTGTTGACTGTAAACCATGCTGATTCTAAAGAGCATTGTATAGAAAAGACAATAAATAAATAAATTTAATGAGCAAAATAAAATGCATTTATTTGCAGTGGCAATGTATGCTGGGGGAGGAGCCATTCAGAGGTATAGGGTATGAAATGATTCTTGACTTGCTTTGTGAGTTGCTATATCATGATGCTGGCAATGAATACTGTGGACTGCCCAAAGAAACAAACCAGTCTGTACTAGAGGTAATCAAACCTAAGTTTTCCTTAGAAGCTCAGATGACAAGACTTCGAACATCATACATTGGACATATCGTGTGAAGAAGAGAGATCATTGGAGAAAGACATAATGCTTGGCAAGGTCACTGTAAAAGTGGAAGGCCAGCAATGAGATGAGTCAATACAGTAACAACAGCTATGGATACCACTCTATCAACAATGAGCTGCGATGGTGCTTAACAACATATATATATTGATACCTTTTTATTGTACTACTACCACTTATCATTTGTGTAGCACTACAAGGCAGAAGTCCCTGCTTGTTAACTTTTGTTTCTTTGCATTCAAGTAGATTAACACAGTAACCATTTTTTTTATTTATGAGACTTGATAAACCGCCCAAACCGGAGTATCAGAGCGGTGTACAATAAAAGCAGGCTGCCAGAAAATTAAAGAGGGAAAAGGAACGCCATTCAAATGACAGGAAAGTGCTGTAGAAATAGATAGAAAGAAAGAGACAGAGCAGTATGGCTAAAGAGTTAGGGGCAACAGGAAGGACGAAGGAAGAGAGGGAAGGGTTGGAGTGGCATACGGTGTAAGGGCCTGCGTAACTGTCAGGGGGGGTGCTGGGAGATCAAAAGCCTGGGAAAACAGATGGGTCTTGAGAAGGGCTTTGAAATATGGAAATTAAGGTTCGGTGCGGAGGGAGTGGGGAAGAGAGTTCCATAGAGCAGGACTTAAGAAAAAGAAAGCGGAATGACGGGTAAGTTCGAGATGGGCTTGAGACGGGGAGGGAAGAAAAGGCGGTTACTGTGAGAAGAACGGAGAAGGCGAGGGACGGGTTGATGGAAGATAAGGTCGGATAAATATTGGGGAGTACCTGTGTGAAGAACTTTGTGGGTGGTAATAAGGTATTTATAAATGAACCAAAATTTAACGGGAAGCCAGTGAAGGGAAAGAAGGCAAGGAGTGACATGATCATGAGGGGAAGAGAAAGTGATCAAACGGGCAGCAGTATTCTGAATGAGCTACTGTACTGTAATTAAAATATGAAATGTTAGATATCTAAAAAGACACAGATTTTTTAAATTGCATTTTATCTATGTCTTTTCTGAACCATTAAGCTGTTTGCCTTTAGTTCAATTTCACTTTAGCCATTGATTTTTCTTCCATGCAGGAATGTAGGTTATACATGTGTGTTCAGCTTTCTGTTTCTACTGTAATTCAGACTGTTAGTGAGACTATCTTTTAATCAGTATGTGTTGGCTCATAAACTATAGAAAAGTAAATAAGATGTAGTTTATGTAGACACCCAATAGATGGCCCTGTGGAGTTAATAAACTAAGGGGTATGTTTACTAAACCGTTTACTAAACTGCAACTTTGGGCCAGAAGGACTGGGGTTTCTAGTCCCACAGGTGTTCCTTGTGGTCTTGGGCAAGCCACTTAACCCTCCATAGCCCATGTTCCCTGTAAAATAGTTATCTCCAAGTTATAATGCCCTGTTCAATGTAATTTCAGTTTGTTCAATGTAAACCGCACTGATGCAGAATAGCGCGGTATATAAGAGAATGTAAATAAATAAGTAAAGTTACCAGTGGTAAGGGCAGCGTTAAGGTACCTGAAGCCATATAAGGCAGTGGGCAGGTAGGGGGCTTTCTGGCATAAAAGGAGCAATGGGCCATTTAACGCACGTTAACAGGACATCGCACATTAAGATGACAAGCATGCACCTTAGGGCATGTTAAGGCTGACAAGGAGCCCTAAGGGCTGTAAGTCCGCCTAATTTAAGGTTCCTTAAGTCAAGGCACTCTTAAGGCCTTTAAGGTGCTCTAACATAAGGCTCCTTACAGCCCTTAGGGTGCCTTGACTTAAGGCACCTTAGGTTAAGGTGCCATAAGGATGTTAGGGTGCCTTAATCTAAGGTGCCCTAAGGGCTGTAAAGGTGCTTTAAGTTGACAAGCATGAACTGTAAGGCATAAAAACAGCTGTAACCCTAATACTGGATGGAGCACCAAGGAAAGGCAATGAACAAGTGATGGAAGGAAGGCGAAGTGGGAACTGATGGACCTGCTATATCTGCAGGCAACCTATGTGGCAGCTGTTAACGTGGAAAAACATGTTGGAGGCAGCTGTACTGATGCACAGGGTGTTGCCAGTGTAAAGTGCTGCAATGACAGTGGGTGGCAGAAGATGCGAATACGTGTCTCGCAGAGGTGGCAGGATATTTGTAGTGATAGGGCAGAGGAGAAGTTGTGCCATGCAGATCAGGCACAGGAGAGGCAAGCACAAAGAGCCGCAATGCAGAAAATGGTACCAGGGCAGAATATGGGGTAGGCAGCCTGCACAAGAAGACAGGACTGTACACAGCTGACAGAGGCAGATAGATGGGCAGAAGGATGGTTGGCAACTGAGGTGAGGGTGTTATGGGCTGGCAGCACGGATCTGCAGAGACGTGATTGTTACAGGTCTGAAAATGATTTTGAGTAGGACAGGCATAAAAAAGAGAACAAAGAGGAATTGAACTCATGACCCTTGCCTAGAGAGTCATTGTACTAACCAGTAGGCTACACCTCCACAGTTCTTTGCACAACAATGGATACAGAAAGACTGCAGGTCACTGCACAAAATGTCTGCTGTGTGTGCCAGGATAGGGTAGCCCCACCAGTACCCATGATGCAATGCACATGCAGAACAGCAGTCTACAGATGATCACCAAATGAAGAATGCACCTCAGCTTGGTAAGAACTGACAGTATGTAATACTGGCACAGAGCAGCTACAGACCATGCTGCTGCACAGGTTCTGTGGTCATCCTGAGGGTAAGGATGGGCACCCAGCACCAGGTTCACATGACCGATGATGCTAGAGATGAGCTCTGTTGCAGATCCCCATCACTACCAGTGTGTGGCAAGTGGAACCTAAAGTCACCCTGTGTCCATCTGTATGCCTCAGTCACAACTAGCCCTGGTGGACTGGGACCCACCCAGAATAGTGCATACCCAGTGTTACAATATGGCTACCATGGCCCCTTATTATCAGGGCAGAGGGGTATCTAGACTCGCATGATGTTTTTGTAGCAATACCTATATACTGCTCTCTCTGGGTCAAAGTGGTATACTGTGTCTGCCCCTTGTATCCCAAAGGGCCCGCAATCAACATTTTGTAATTGAGGCAGTGGAGGGAGATGTGGCACGGCCATGAAAAGTGGCTGTGGGGCCAGCAACCACTGTCCTGCTGGCTGAAGGCTGTCCTCCAGGGGGGTAGGACCAGTAGGCCAGATCTGTACCTGTTACTAGGGCACTGACAGACCAGTAGTAATGCTGGGAATAGGCCTGGAAAAACTCAGCTGCCACCCACCAACATCTGACATTCACCAGCAGAAGGCGCGGTCAGACTGCACCCCACAAGGTATTCCAGCCATGCACATACTAATTGCGGACAGTCCGCTAACCAGTCCATATTGTATGTTCACAGAGGAACTATGTGCACCCAGCAATTGCCTCAGTGATTGGTTCCCAGAACACAGAGCACACAGATATCACTAGAGACAGGTACTATATAGCACTCTGTGGGAATATAGCCATGCCATGGTCACTGCTCGGTGAGAGTGTCCTCCCAGCATGACATGCTGTGGCCACCCTGTCCATGCAGGTAGTGGTCGGGCACTACAGTGTCCCAGCTCCCTACCCCCGATGCAGACACATCCTGCCCAATCCTCCCTGTCTGGGCCATACCCACAATACCTTGCTCCTCAGTATGCACATTTGCAGGCTAACGCTGGAAACTGTGTACGCGTTGTGAGGCCCAGTGAGGAGTAGGAAGCCACAATACAATGGATAGACATTGTGATGCGGCAGACCAGTGGGGAACAAGAAAATATTTTAAACACGAAAAAAGGCATGCACAAGCTGCAGTATTTTCAGGAACCTGATAGGGGGAGCAAGAGGGACCTCCGGAAGACTGAGGATCCACGCCCCACAGGGTGTGACCAAAAGCCAGCCAGCCTCCAATCCAGGGAGGCAGGGACTCCTTTTAAAGAAAGTCTGGAAGACTGGAAAAGGGGAAGTGGCGGTAAAAGCAAAAGTGGCGGTAGCAGCAGAGAAGTTACAGAGCCTGCAGAAGCCGGAGGAGTGGCAGGAGCTGCAGAGATGGCAGAAACTGCAGAAGCTGTCCAAGAAGTAGGCAGTACTCACGTTAATAGCACAAACACAGTCCAAGACGTGAGGAATGTGGAAGACAAATTTATTTACTCACAAACCTAGGCAACCCGACACAGGCCGTGTTTCGTAACTTATATTTATTTTTACATTTTTTATGTGTGTATATATAAAATATAATATATAATTTAATTATATGTGTATTATATTTTTTATATATATAGTGTACAATATTTTAATATTAATTTTATTAATTTTTAATCAATTAAGTTATTATTTATTGGTTAATTAATTTGTGGTTTCCCCTTCAATTCCTAATTGGTCCCTTTTAATCAAAATTAACAGAAGAAACATAGATGGTATTTCAGCATTTTATTTACCTAGAGATGAATTTTGACAGTAAAAGCTCTCTATAGATTATTAAGGAAGGAATATCAATAGATAATAGAATCTAGAACAATGTGACCCCATTATGCTCCTCCCCTTTCCATGGACGAATACTATTTATAGCGCATGTGCAGAGGCATTTGCAGCCCAGCCGATTGCAGATGAAAGCAGTCTGTATTTGCTTTTCAAAATCGTTTTCATCTTGGATTAAACGAGTTTCTAAGCGGTAAATCACCCTTCGGGGTTATGTCTTCCCTTTTAACTTATACATGGCAGAATATTAGTAATTTGTACTTTAGAAGCTCCATCTCTTTTGAGATTTCGATAAAAAGTTGGTAAATACACTTCGGAGTTGACATCTACAACCGTCTTATACTTCATATGAGATAGAATAGAAGCCAGAATGATATTAAAAATAAGTGATGGTTTTCAGAACGGAGCCTTTCTCGATTCCACACTTAGGGGGATGTTTACTAAACATTCGTATCGTGCGGGTCCGCGGTAGTGTGCCTGTGCCATATAAGGAGTGGGCGGGTCAGGCAGAAAAAGGAAAAAAGCCGACCGTACGTGTGCACGGCGCGCACATTTGCGGGCCCGACATTAGCGCGTGGGAAGGCTAAGTGGGGCGCTGCTGGGCACATATAGGAACAGAGCCGTAGCACAATGCTGAAGACACTGACCAGTGGTGCAAGGATCAGGGGTTCAATCCCCCATCGTGCGCCAGGAAAAAGGCTGACTGAGGCATGAATTTTGGGCGTCATTAGGCGTTGCGCTGTTAATTGTGGGCAGCAGTAATTAAGTTCGTGCGGCATTAGGCGTTGCGCTGTTAATTTTGCGCGCTGTCCATCTTGTGCGTTTTGGCCAGCATCAGGCGGTGCGCTGTCAGTTGTGAAGGGCATAAGGCGGTGCGCAAATGTCCAGACACAGGAACAGAGCCGTAGCACAATGCTGAAAACACTGACCAATAGTGCTGGCATCATGGGTTCAATCCCGTGCTGTGCACAATGAATAAGGCTGATTGAGCCATTACCTGTTATGAGGAATAGCGATCTAGGAGGCATGTCACATTTTATTGTAATTTCTACTGCTAGCAAATGCACTATCAAAAAGCACTGTAATATAAGGTGATGCATAAGGCGCCCTACAATGTACCTTAAAGATCACATTTGAAGGTGCACTGTCCACCAAGGCACCCCACAATGTTGCGTATAGGGCGCTTTACAGGGTGACGTATGTGGCAGGGCAAGGTCGAAGCACTGTCTGTGCTGGCATCACTGTGCATTGTAACGCATGGAAATTGTAAGTAGGTGAGCAGACGTGCAAGAAGGAACAGCAGTGTAGCACAATGGTTAGGACAGTGACTGATGGTGCAGGCGTCATGGTGTTAGATGAGCAGTGATTACCGTTGGCTTAGGTAAGTCTGTCTACGTCATGCACCTGTACATCAATCTGTGCTGCCACCTAAACAGAAGCCCACCAGAGAGTATTGCACCTATCAGGGTGCACCAGAATGCACATCATAAACAACCACGTCAGCAAAGGTGATTTATAATGCTATCCATCGTCCATGTTCACATGTTGGCAACTCCCAGGGCAGCATAGTAGATCCCCCATAAACTGACTGAATGGAAGGTGTGCCATAAGATGCCCCAATCATGTATAGGTCAACCCAAAAACGTTTCCCAAAGCACTAAGCTCCCCAAATGTGAGGGGCAGCAGAGGTATGTGGCAAACACATATGTAACCTAAACACGTCACAGAGCTGAAAGGAAAGGCAATGCAGAAGTAAAACAAGAACAGAGATCACAGGTGCTCAACTACAAAAAGCAGCCCCAGTCCATGTGGCAGCTACACAAATGGACAAACATATTGGAGATAGGTGTAGCTATGTACAGAGTGATGGCAATGTACCATGCTGTAATGATAGTGTGTGACATAGGATGGGAAGATGTGTCCAGCACAGGAGGCTGAAATGGCAGGATAGGTGAAATATCTGGATGACAGTGGAGTAGCAGTGCTATGCACAGCACACACACGAGAGGCAACCATGGGGACATGAAATGCAGGAAGGTGTAGGTGCAGGACGTGTCGTAGCAGCATGCACATCAGGGTAGGATGGCACAACAGCTGGCAGACAGAAGATGGACAGAAGCATGGCTCACAACTCAGATGAGGGTACAATGTGCTCACAACACCAATCTGCTGACATATGACCGTAAAACAAATCGAAACCACATCTGCAGGACAAGCATACACATCCAAGGGAACAGAGAGGGATCACACCTACGACCACTACCACAAATGCAAATGGAAAAAACGCTAGGATACACCACCAACGTGAGCGCAGTAGCAAAGGCTGCATACAGAAATAGTCCAAGCCATCACACAAGATGCATGCTGGTTATAAGGACAGGAATCCCCCCAAGAAGAAACATGAACAAATGCACATGCAGATCTGGTGTTAACAGATCAGATCCCAGTCTGTATTTGGCTCCATGGACACATGCACACACACACAATGAGATGTTATGCAGTCGATAAAGCATGCAAAAGAGGAAAGAAACCAAACCCCAAGGGTAGCAGAGGATGCCTGGTGGAGCTGGGTAGCAATCTCGGGCATGACAGGAGACAAATCAACATGACGACAGCTCTAACACACACCACCAGAACCGCAACACAACAAAACCCCCAGGTGCACTGCACTGTAAAGACCATCACGAAAGAGACCTATGTAACAGATAATATATGATGGCTAGGGAGCACTGAGTGCACACCTTGCTGTACAATGACGACAGACAAGGGTGTGTGTATAGGTGATGAACCTGCTGCTTAATGATGGCTCAGTTATCATAATCGAAAAACTATAAATACAAATGTGGGGATAAAACCTGCAAACCAATGATTTCAAACACATGCCTCCAAACACACCCACAAAGAACACAATGAGCACAAGGCAGAAGTAATAGTCCAAAGGGAGGGTCTGTATGGGAACGTATCATACCCAGTGATGTGCCAAACAGCAGACACATACACAGCTGCCATTGTACAAGGATGTGAGCACAGGTGGGCTGTGGACATGACCAGCAAATCAGTAGACACAAGTGTAAATGTGCACAAAGAGTGGAGGAGTAGCCTAGTGCGCACAAAGCTGTCTTGGACACAAACCAAACAGGCCTCATCTCACACTGGCACTACATGTGCCTTGTTCAAGTCACTGCAGGGACACCGTCAAGGAAACCATGGAGTCTCTGGGGCACAAGGAGTCATGATTGAATCAAAGGCACCCATTGTGTTGCATGATTGTCACCATGATCAAGTAGTAAAAGAGACAAATGTCTGTCAAATACACATATTTATTATGGTCGCTCCTCACACATACGTTATACACTGCAATCATAATATCAAGGTGAGTCCCTCCATGGTGAAAGATGGAAACATATGTAGCAGGTTAAAAACCCACATGCCACATAAAGGTCACTGCCCTGAGCACACATGAAAGACATGAGACATAATGTGCATCAGGTGCATGCTATGCCCTGGGTAACAGGCCCACACACCCCACTTGTTGCAGCATGGCTCAATTGTGTGTCGCAGATATCAGTGCATGGAGACTGTAGGCGTTGCATGATGACGAAACGACAAAAATCACCGGACCCCTGAAACATAGCCATCACCCAACACAGGAGGCACACAAATGAAGAAAACAGATGCTGGGGCAATGTTGTAATGTGACAAAAAAAGCTCTGAACGTAATGTTCCAGAACCACATAATGGCTGATCCTCAAGACAGATATGCTACAATGCACACCCCAAATATCATCACAAGCAGAATGACCATATGCTAACAGGTAGCAGAGGCACATGAACACAGAGAGACTAGACATCAAAAACCCTTCAGAAAGCTACAGACATAATACCATGCAGGAGGTACACCCTGCATGTTTATGTGGGTAGACAGTGTCTGGACACATATAGCATGGTACATGGACTGCAGAAGTGCAGGAGGACAATGGACACCCACACTGACACACACCAAATGTAATGGTGCAATGAGATTGACGTTACTGCAGGGGACAAACAGGACTGTGCAGACGTGCAATGCAAGGTGTGTACACACATGCAGAGTGTCACGTCTGCACAGTAAACAAACACAATAACCAGCATGTTCATAAGCAAATGATGGCCAAACATCTTACAATGAACCACACAGAGGCCATAGATCCACATTCTGTGTCTCACAAACATAGTTAGTCACAAGCACAATCACCATCCGCACACAAACATGATACAGTGATGCCACACATGCATGTAATCACCCTTGCCCACCCCAAACATCAATCAAGGATGGTGGTGGCCATGAACATGTGGTTGTGTCAAAGCCTGTATCATGTCCAGGTGGAGGGCAATTGGACATAGACAAAAGGACTGCTCCATCTGTGCCTCTATGCCACAAACATGCCTGTATGCTTTTGTTAAAACAAACAGATGAGCGTATCCTGTGTGCCCTGTCACACACATGGCCAAAACCAATACACCAACCAACTGTGGAGAAATGTCCAAAATACATAGTGAATGTCAGTCCCTGATGCGCACAGTGTCCCAAAAGCAAGGTGTCTCTGCAATCCAACTGAGCAGTTCAAAACATCCCATGCAAACATGGGAATGCATAATAAGGTGGCACATTCCAATATGACACACTCCGTGAAAGGTCATCTGTGTCCCTGCAATCAGCATGACTCTCAGCCACAGCATGGCACAAACTGTGTGTTGTACAGGTCAGTCATGGCCAAACCAGCAGTCCAAGAGCAAAAATGTCCATCACAGGCCTGTGTTCCACTCTCAAACGTCAAACATCCAATGGCAGATATCTCCAGAAACACGTACATGGTGGTCTGTCCCACAACAGGTGTTGGATGGCGAGCCCAGGTGCACCGGAGGAAATGGGTCCGTTATGTCTCCTGTCCTGTGTCACAAGAGGATAAGTATGGTCTTATTAGACACTGTGCAAAAACACCACAAATTGCCAAAATCCAAAACGCACAAAATAGGGAATAAAGGGATGCAAAGGCAAACATTACAGGATATGGACATCAAATCTAAATCAGATTATAGCCATTAGTAAATGTCAATGCAGACACGGGTCTCACATGGCTATGGTTAGTTACAATTCCATGTCACACAGCCATTTCACAGCAACACACTATATGCATCTGTATGTGTCCACAGAGATGCAACATGACATGTCCATTAGATGAAACGAAACCCAACAACAGGTACAGCCAGATTTAATCCCCAAATAAGAAAGGTACAACATACCCCGTTTGTGCATCATGTGTATGTCATCTATTCCTTCAGCTACTCCATAGCCACATCTGGTCACAGTGAAGGGAGACAATGTCAGCCAAACATGTAGAATCAGCATGTAAAGTCACTCGTGATGCATCTCCACATTATGCCTATATATGAGAGAAAGAAAAGTTGTTCAACACTCGTCCCACCAAACACACAACAGAGTTCTGCTCACAGCCCACAACACATGTTGACCATGATGACAAGGTAAACAGCAGTACGGTAGAGGTAGCATACCCAACAATGCCCCCCGGGTACCCACACCCCTCAACGCACATGATAATGTACCATGCCAGGACACTGCATCACCACTTAGTTAACCCATAAACACACACCCACACAGTATGCGTAGGTCAGCGGGACAGCTGTAATACATGGCCTGTATGTGCACAAGTGCAACATTGTGCACATAACCGCCCAGTCACATGCATAGATACCCTATTGATGTCTGATCGAACTATGTTGCTGGAGGCAGCAAGTGTTGGATTCAGCAAACAAGATTAAACACACACACATGTAGCTCTGCTGTAAATATGGCTGAACAAGTTATCCAGTGGATATACTGTACACAAACACATGGGGAGATGTGTGACAACAGCAAGATATGGGTCAGGGAGGCTCAAGGAAAATAAATGAACAACAACATCTGCACAATATGACACATCCCAGACGACATGTTCTCCCCCTGACCTCACACACATACAATGTAGCTGAAGATCCACATACCCTGGACCACAGCATCTTGGCTGATGTACCGTCACGTGCAAATGCCACACAGGAACAGCATCCTCAGGAATGATGTCCTGTGGAGTGGACAAAACACCAGACAGAAACAATATGACATGTTCTAGCTGTGAATCCCACACTGCAAATCACTGTCCCCAGCTGTCAGACACCACAACATGGCCTGCCGAATGACTGTTCACTCTCACACTGTACTGATATCTCACATGGGAGGGCAGCATGTAGATGTCTGATGCTAAGTGAAGGTCCCCAGAATCCCACTTTCGCCTCCCCTCCCCCTCTGTTGTTCCGCGCACTGGTCCAAAGACGTGTCTGCACCCACCATGTTTGGGGCGCATCCCAAGGTGACACTATTTGACTGTGTCACCCATGTTGACACCAATACCCCATCTCCATGTGTAGTGTTCTCCAAATGTGTGTCATCCCCGTCTAAATAGCTGTGACACCCGGAAATATGCATCAACACCTCCTGTATCCATTGTGCAAATGCATATTCTGCAGTGTACATCTCCTACACCAAATAATACTGACAGTTGTGTGCTGAGCATGTGTTGACAAACATGGCAATGTAAGCACCATGCCTGTCAAACAATACCCCCATGTCTGTTTGTCACCTGACCATGATGGCTACATCTCATCCCACTGTGTGACAGTGAGAATGTTAAACCATGGATAGGCTATATGTGCATCTGCTCTAAATAACTCCCATCTAGGTCGGTGTGTGTATGCGGACATAACATCCCTTGCTAGTGTCCACAAGGTATCTGTGGATGTGGACTGTGCTATCCTGCCCTACACACAACATGTCCCAGAGCCAGGAGGCAAATGTTGAGATAGTATCACCTACATATGCCATGCGGCAAATGAAAAAATGCAAACCGCAAACATCACCCACACATGCAGTGTCACCGTTGGCTACAGTCATTCACCCCTTGGTGATCTGACCCGCTGAACCTCTGTATGTGTCGACATGTAAAATACTGCAATGAATGACTCTTCTCCAAAAAAAACAGTATCGATGATATGGACCCCTGGCTCCACACTGCACATGTCCACATGACTCACCATATCCATGTCTGTGCTACGTGAGGAGGTATTCCTTACGGGACAATGTGTGTTTGCACCAACACCCGTCCCAAGTAAGCAATCACATCATGGGAACGTAGTCATGCGCATGTGTACTGGGCTATGTCTGACATGTTGCACCACACCTAACAAACATACACACATAGCCAGCGCACCGGAGCATAACACACACACAAGCACCTACAGATTGTAGGAGATGAACAAAGAGCCCGCAGGAAAGCTCTCCACAAACATGTGCCTCCCTCCCACAGTGAACCCCGTACCATATGCCTGACACCGTGCTCCACACACACAAGAAAAAGACATAACTGGGTTAGCACAGCAGTTGTTAACACAAACAGCCACTGACTGGTACTGTCAGCCCAAAAAGCTCCGAAAGGTGTATCCACACCGACCCACACAATACACCAACAGCTGCTGTTGTGCCCTGTGCACAGTGTCCATCACACACTCATGGCTATATGCTACCGTTGGATGTTCAGTGTAATGACAATGCAGTGTTGCAGCAGATAGCTACATGGTCAGAAACATCACCCGTGATAACCATCACACGCACACAACAACACATATATGTGGGAATACATGCAATACATACCAGTGAATATCTCTGCAATCAACCTCCGCCTGACCGCTGTGCCCGCCTGTGTGTCACCACTGCCATGTACAGGGGGGCACGGTGGATCCTCCTCCAGATCCTCATTAATCTCTGCAGGAATATCATGCCTGAGAGCAATGTTGTGCAGGATGCAACAGGCTAGGATTATCTCTGCAACAGTCATTGGCTCATACTGTAAGGCCCCACCTGTCCTATCCAGACACCTGAAGCGACTTTTCAACACGCCAAAGGTGCGCTCTATGACAGAGCGGCTGGAGGCATGGGCCTCATTGTACCTCCGCTCTGCACGTGTCCGTGGCTGACGCACAGGGGTCAGCAGCCAGGGGCGACACCCATACCCTGCATCACCTGCAAAACGAAATGTTTCAGGTGAATACATGGACGCATGCCAGCACAAATTGACACAGGTATAGACGTGAGAAACAAATGCATAACACCTCATGACAGAAAGCTCTGACAGCAGAAATGTACATTTGCCAAAATAAGACCTCTGGTGATAGAAATGAAACAAAGGGCCTCTTGATTCTGTGCAGACATGCCAAACAACACCACAGTCCCATTTGTGCCTCCACAGATACGCTATGTATAGCACATGCGTCTTGTTATGCAGTTAATGTTCTAATCACTACCACCACCAAGGTTAGACTAAACCACCAATACACAGATAACATGTGAAAAGTATATGTTAGCAAACTAAACACCACAATAATGTGTTGTGAGGCAATGTAGGTGCCAACACACAACATGTCTGACCTGGAGGTCTGACAAGATCAACACAATCTCACCTCCACACCCCGTGTCCTGAAAGGTCTACATATCTACATATAGCAGCCTGACGCCATATGCTGTTGCTTGTTGACCACCAACCATGTTAGTAGACACCCTGGGCATTGTCCCCATCCGTGTTGATCAGCGCTCCACAGAATTGCACACTGTAGCCCACATGAGCCTACCAATATCACAGTTACTGAGTTTGACTACATTCCTGTGTATGTGCTACCAATACCTCTCTGTATGGCCCCAAGTTGGCCCCTTGCCCTTGCTGTCACCTTTACCAAATGCTGAGTAACAGCAGGATAATCACATACAATGATGCCTACGTACCGCACATCTGCAGTGGCCCAAGGTAATGCAAACCCTAGACTATTTGCCCCCCCTGCCATGGCACAGGCCTAAACCATTAACATTCCGATGCAAACATGTACTCCCATTTGCAAAGGTCAGGAACATACATCATACGTCTCAACCCCCCCCCCCCCATTAGCTAACATGAAATGGCTAACAACCACAGTACTGAGTGAGTGTGTTGCCGTCACACACACATGACAAGTGTTAGGTGCATTGATTGTCAAGGACATAAATGTTACAGGACATACCGCAGTTCTAATCCAAAGCCACGTATGCACAGCTGGGTGAGAAGGACACTAAACCCCCTCCCCCTCCCTGTGGTCACATGAAATACACACACAGGTAGCAAACTACAACCAGGATACACATCTGCACAGGTGCATAGTTCCAACACCACCATCAGCACGTTTATCACAGATATTGTTTCAAACTGATGTTACATGTCCAATCATGTCCCCTGTTACTCAACGTGTACAACCCCCTAAGGATGTAAACTCATAACATTCCTCTGTCTGCTGAATGTGAGTTCAATATCCAACTGCACATAGAGGAAACGGCGCACTATATGAGAGATGTTACTCAAACACACACATATATGCATGATGTCATGATATATTTGGAAATACCCAGCAATATACAGTCCCCATACTGTCCCTCCTCAAATTGCTGAAATAGTGCTGAGCGATGCAGGATATAGGAGTCGTGGGTGGACCCTGCAAACCTTGGGACCACATTCAGAATATGCAGATTAGCATCACATACAACCTGAACATTCAGGGAATGGTAGTGTTTGCGGTTGCAGAACACCACCTCCCTGTCTCTGGGCGGGACCAGGGCAACATGTGTGCAATCAATAGCTCCCATCACGTGTGGTATCCCGGCTAACGCCGCAAAGGCTTGGTTCAGGGTCCCCCACTGTTGCCTATTGTGGGGAAGGCCTATGTAATTCCCCACCCGGCTGACCATGGCACGCAGTACCTGGTGGAGACAGCGTGAGAAGGTGGGGCGGCTCATGCCACCCACTGCGGCCACAGATGACTGGAAACAGCCAGAGGCAAAAAAAATGTAAGGCAGCAAGGAGCTTGACTAAACCCGGTATGGCATGGGACCGGTCAGTCAGGGGCTCGAGGTCAGGTCTTAGATCCTCATAGAGCCCCCTAATAGCCCTTGTGCTTAGTCGGTAAAGGGAGATGACCTGGTCCTCACGCATGCCCTGGAGCTGGGCCCTGGGCCTGTAGAGGCGAGTCTGCTGAGCCTGCACCTCGGCACGCCATCTGCGCCATCTACGCACAGCACATCTCTGTGCCTCCTCCACAGGAGCAGGTCTGATTTGCTGCGGGTCCACATCCATGCCCTGTGCCGCAGCCACATGGACACCATCTCCCCTGTCCAGCAACCGCAGCATCCGCCCACGTCTTCGGGCACATGCAACAACATATATCTCCGCCATCAATCCCTCCACTGTGGTCACACACACACACACACCTCCCGAAACACTGGATACCTTACAAAACAATACAGACACTAGCCACACAAGACCAGACACTACAGACAACACAACAAAGAACACTACAATGAGCACTACAAACACTACAATCACTACATACAACAATACAACACTACAAACGCTACAGAAACCACTACAATCAGCAGTACATGCACTACAAGCACAACAGACAACAGTACAACACTACATACACTACAAACAACACTAGTAACAACACCTGCTCTCAGCTCTCTCTATCTCCCAAACAACACTCGCCGCGCCTACAAAACAACCCTCAATGTGGCCAAATGTTCGGCATCATTTTATATAGGTAATTGGATGTCCGTAGAGTGCGCATGCGCCGTTGTGCGACGGCGCCGCTTGTGTGCGGTGCCCCTGTACAACAGTTTGCGCATGTGCAATCCGTTAAGCATGGGCGTTTGCCTGTGCGCGCCGCACACGTTCAAATGATAGCGCATGTGCTTGTGGATGTGTGCGAGGCGCATGTGCAATTTGATGCTTATGTTTGTTGATTTGTGCACGGCGCCCATGTGCATCTCGTTACGCCTGTCCGGATGCGTTGCCTGTGTGTGACGATGCACACACAAACGCACATGCGCAAAGAGTTGCACATGCGTGCCTCACACACAACCAAACCCACCAACGAACGCCTATGCGTAATTGCAGTTACGCGCCGCGCACAAGCAGCGCCGTCGCACAATGTCGCATGCGCAATGTAACCAACGTGCAAAAAAATATATAAAAACACTACACGCCTGGAAAACGTTGAGGGTTGTTGGAGGAAGTATAGTTTTGTGAGAGATAGGTTGTGGAGGAATAGGTTGGTGAGGGTTCATAGTAGGAGGTGTGTTGTATCTGTAGCCAAATAGTTTGTTGTTGTCATTTGTCTCTGTAGTGTTGGGTGTATTGTTCCATTTACTGTGTTGGTTTATTGCTATTGAGTATATAGCTGTTGTGTCTGTGTTGTACGTGGTGTAGGAGAGGCAGAAGGGATGATGTGCGGTGAGGAGGGGAGTGGGGAGCGGACATGTGAGAGGAGGGTGATGGATGAGCAGAGTGAAAGGGATAGAGAGGGGGACAGAGAGAGGGAGAGGGGGAGGGAGAGAGAGAGGGGGAGAGGGAGGGATAAAGAGAGGTATAGGGGGAGGGCGAGTTTGGGAGAGGGGGAGGGGGTGGGGGAGGTGGGCCCACCAGTGCCACTGGGGCCAGGACCTGCAGGCCCTATGGAGGGTGAGCCATCAGCAAGGGGCCAGCCTGCTCCCAGCAGACACACTGGGAAAAGGAAGAGGGTCCCTGTGCCTGAAAGCCTGAGAAGGAGGGCCACACGGTTCACAGATGGGGAGAACCACAACCTCCTATCCATGGTGCTAGAGCAATACGAGGTTCTCTTTGGCAGGCTGAGCACACGGACATCAAACAGCAGGGCGGGAATGCGGCGTGGGAGGAGGTAAGCAGAAGCGTGGCTGAGGCAGGGGGACACCCGCGGGACATAGCCTCAAAAAGAGGTTCTCCGACATCAAAAGAGGTGTGCGCCAGCACATGTGTGAGGAAGAACAGCATGCACGTGGCACAGGTGGCGGCGGCCCCCTACCAACCATGCTCAGCCCCCTGGAGCAGCAGCTTGCACAGAGACTCGGTCCTGTCTACACATATGGGCTGCCTACGGCCCTGGACACCGCACACACACAGGCAGGTATGTATGCTACACATATCCATTACGACTCATGACCCCCATGGGATCACCATTGTGTAGATAGTTATGTGAGTGCAGTTGGAATTGTCTGCTATCTGCCGAGACGCATCTACAGGTACAAGCAGGAATGAGCCATCACATATGTGACTGTCAGTACCGACAGAGCCTGCACGGGAAATGCTGCCCAGCTAACGATCATAACGTATTTGGCAACATCCCTTGCGCCTGCGCGCTGAACTGCCTCCTTCTCCAGAGCCTCCCTTCAGTGTTTGAGTCCTCCATGGAGCCCGAAGGACGTCCTCCTGTCACCGCAGAAACCTTTATGTGAAAATGATGTCAACACCTATCTCCCTTGTTATCGTGTGTGTGCGGCTGTATGTGCCACCGACACAGGTACCCCTGGGGGTGTATGTCCAGAATCGTGATAAACATTTTCCGCATCCTCATGTCCCAACTCTTGGGGCACAAGGCCTCTGCATCATGGAGCCAACGTCACTGAGGGGATGCTATGACTGTGGAAACAACGTTTCCTGCTTAAACTCCATTTACTGTTGTCCAACCAGTATAGGTCATGACCATTTCCCGCCTGCATTGCCTTGTCCAAACACGGTGCTGGAAGCATGACGTCCTCAAGTCTCCCTCGATAACATTTGTTCCATGCCACATGGGGTACAAGCTGTCCCCACTCTACAGGATCAGGTAACCCACACAACGTCTCTGAGGACTAGTTAATGCTTGCGTGGTACGCCTCATGGCCAGCATGGGGATGGCTCCGTCCGTACCCTCAAACAAACATTGCCCTCACATAGGCTGCGGGAGCCACCTGGCCCCAAAGCATCAAAGGGGTTTTCAGTTTGTTCCAGGGCCTCACCCCTCACAGAACATACCACAGCCATGCTTGCCGTAGATATCCGCTCCGAGCAGTACCGATATCGTGTCACTAGCAACGGTATGGAGTGCCTCTCCCTCCCCCGACGCATGTCATTGCGTGTCCTTGTTACCGTCCAAAACAATGTATAACACTCAGACCGGGTTCTGTGTGTTGGCATTGCTGATACCGATGTCCGTACCATCAACGCATACATCGATCGAGTCACCCTCTTAGATGCCTACTCCATGACCGATATGTACTCCTGAGGATTGGGTCACGATGTGTTTTGAAACTGCACATTGTTGTTTCAGGATACGCACGTCTACGGAGACTTGCTATGCCACGCCAGTTGTCCTGGTGCCGCTTCAGCAGCCCCCGATGACAACATCAAGGGCTGTACTATTGATACCCAGTGTGGAGTTGATACCCGGAGTGATCAATGCAGTACCTCCTGCATTGTCTCCTGATCGCAAGTGCCTCCACACCACCACTAGGTGTTCTGTTCATAATCAGTCTGCACCCTCTGGTGCTGAGGCTGCTACTGCAAACCTACCTTTGCCATGGATGTTTTCCCTTGGATGACCTTCGTCTCAGACATTCCACCTTGACATGGCAACCTATCTGGCTATTCCCCATTCCTGACCTTCCGCTTACCACTGGCGCCACTGCAGGAACGGACAACCTAACGTCTCTTATAAATCCTTCTTTGCAGGTCTGCCTCCTGGAAATGTGGATATCACCTTGGAGGGCTCCTCCTCCCCTGCCTCAGCAACTGATGGCTCTGTATGAGGTGGCACCCTCTCCAGGATCTCATAATACCCGACCCCCCACCATTCCTTGGTAGTGGAATCAGCAATGCGGAAGGTCAAACGTTAAACGGAGCAGTCATCCTGTCTGCCAGGTCGTGCTTCTAGAGCACATGATGCTTTTGGACGTCACAACGTCCAAACGTCTATGCTGCCATCCCGGATGATATCCCATATGTGTTATATGAGTCATGCCCTCCAGGAGGTCACACAAAACCTGTCCCGTTTGAGGCCCTTCGTGGCAGAGTCAAAGGTAGCTGACTACTCATACCTTCTAAGTCCTAGGCATGGTATATCATAATTCTCTCACGTGCTTATGTTGAACCCTTGTGGGTCTGTAGGCATATCCACTGGTACTCCCATTGTAGCACGTTGCAAGGGTTGGCTCGAGGTTGCAGGTCTGAATAGATGGCCTCAACCTACTGTGGCACAATCACCATGTACTGGAGAAAGCCTCATCAACAAGGAGGTTGTACGTCAATTTGCCCACTGTTCATCTGACGTCCCTAGGGCTACAGGCCATTCCAATCCACCATCAGTGTCAGGAGGTAGGAATGTCCCACCTGACCTTCTTTCTTTTGGAAATGAGGAGTTGTCAGGTCTCCTGCCCATCATGCAGATGTAGCACAGCGAGGCACACCTCAGCATGGTCTTATGTTTACAAAGTCTAGGCAGCCGCAGCATTCACACAAATCTTAGGTGTCGGGGAACTGTAACATACAGTTAGTGTATTCTCATAGGTGCCGCACTGGTGTTCCCCAGGAGACTACACTGCATACCCTTTCTCAAGAGGTTAAGATGTCGGGATATCCTTGTTTCTGGGTTACAGATCTGTCTTCCTCTCATCACTGAGAGGAGGAGTTACAACTATCCCATAATAGTGTCTGTCACAACATGAGCACCGTGCCATCAGTTGACGTCCCCTATGGGGTACGTCACCCCTCCGTTACCTACGTTCCACACCCTCTCATCCAGGACTTTCCTAGGCTGAGGGTTACCTTACTAAGATGCTCCTTAGCCTCCTTTTCAGGGTATTGCTTGTCCTGCCATGAACATATGTGCTGGATAACTCAGTAGACAGGACAGGACCATCCCCTGTCCTTTGTCTCATTGCCCATGTCCGCCACCCATCTATTTCTACAGCTGCTGTGCCTGCAGGAGGCACAGTGATTGCCTTGCAGACACATCCACATGTTTCCAGTTTCTCTATCTCAACAGTTTCCTGTTCAACCGTAGTAGTGGTTCCAAGCTAGTCCTAAGCTAACATGGTTATTTTCACACATTGTAGGCTGAACACCTCTTATCTCTGACAACTCCTTCCAGGGGATATGGCACTGTATCTGCTTACAGACAGTTCATTTCAAAATCAACCTCCATATGCTCTCTGCACTCTCAGAGAGCCCATCCACTATGAGGCCCTGATATAGAGCGAACACCATCTTCATAGGGCGACGCTATATGGCTAGACAAGGTTTATGACCCCATCAGAGGTCTGTGTGGGTTTACTGCAACCTCTGGTTTTGTATTGTATAGAGGGTGGAACGTTCATGCATGACGACTATCCACGGCTACTGGGAACGCATAGTACCGCCATATTCCCTCCAGTGTGTCCCCTTGGTATCCGTCGGCTGGGTTTCTGTACCTTTTGCCATGTTAGATATCTAACAGATGTTAGCCATGTCCGCACAGACTGGGCTTATCCCCTGTTGTCACGCAACCATCCTGGTGATTCGCTGTTTGCAATACTGCATCCCTGTATGCCATGGAGATTGATGATCCATTGTAATCTGTCAGGTGGGCTTGGCCTCCTGTTACGAAATAGAATGTCCTCACACTCACATACCCCATCCCAAACTAACTGTGGGGCTCAGTGGCAGACATGTGTCGTCAAGAATATAGTCATGTATGTGAATAGGTCCTTCATAACTCTACATACATATGTCAATTTGCTGCCGGTGCATATTCATGGCCCCACATATATATAGAGATAATGTGTGTATATATAGATATAGATATCTAGCTATACATAGATATATATGGATATAGAGATAGAGATAGAGAGAGATATAGATAGATATAGATAGATGATAGATGGATACTATAGATATGTGTTTTATTATGAACATTATATACAAACATATAAATATAGCTGCCTATGTTAATATGTCCCACACATGTCTCCAAACATATCCTGAAATACAGATATGTTTGTATAGCTGTACCCATATCTAGTGTCTGTGAGGGATACCTCGTATGGGATTGATATATGTTACATACGTTCACCTCACTGTCCCATGTAAGAGAGTGAACGACTGACTATCCGACGTGTATATCCCCATCCGCACACTATTCTTCAGTATGAAGAGCCTGTTATGCACTATGATGCATTATGATGCTATCAGCATCCATGTCTACTTAGGTTTCCCTACCCTTGAAGCTTCGTGCGTATATGTCTTTTCGTATCTCTTACCAGCTTGGACAGACAGTGTACATGTATTCCATTTTGAATGACACATCTATGTTACTAGGGAATGAGGTTTCCCCCAAAACCGCTCTCCCCCGCAAAGGACTGGGATAGGTGTCTCAGTCGGTCGGTCTGCGTCTGTCATACCTAATTATTTCGGAGGATGGGTCGCCAGAAGGTCCCAGCTGTGTCACATAATTCTTGCCATTGGGGACGTGCCATCACAATCCAAACCAGTTGACACCTGGATCACCTGCTCGCTCCAGGTAAGGCCCGTCATCCCCACTGCTGTGATGTCGCCGTGGACAATCCCGTCACTACGTATCCAGCAGACCCCATCCTGCCCTCCACTCCTAAAATCCAGTCCGTAAACATTATATAATGTGAGTTCATTTGATTTGTGTAATGCACTTATCATGCATACTGCGGAATCCACCCCCCCCCAGTAGTCCTTTGGTGAGTTGTTTGTCTTTCATTGAAGGTACATTTATCACAAATCCCACCCTCCATCCCACATGGGATGGTGGAGATACGTGAGCGACTGATGCCCACCTGTGCCTCGGCACGGCACATCTCAGGGAGCTTCCCCGGCCCTCCAAAGCTAGGGAGTCCACATATGTGAACACACATTCCCTGCTTGTTTCCGGAGCTAGGTGTAACAGGTGTGATGTTCTGTGAACAGCACATAGTAGTCTGGACAACCCTCCCACCTCCCCCATGAGTTTTTAATCCTTTCAGCTAGCCTCCTATTCGCAACTCACCCTTGTCTCAGCTTGGGAACCCTAATGGAGAGAGGCTCTGGAGAGGGCGGGACGTCAGTGTACAGGCCCCAGGTATGGCTGCCCAAGCTTACTGTTGGAAAACGGGTAGGTAGTATCCTGTGCAGGCTCCATTGGTTTGCCGATGTACCCATATGTGGAGACTGATTCCTGCTTTTCCCAGAGATCACCTTTTACAGGTATGTAACTGTGCTAGCATTTAACTATGCTGCTGTCAGAGGTGTGTGCTCTACACCTTCATACCCTGTTCTGTTGAAACAAAAACAGAACACTCACACCCCAAAGGTTACATCAAGCCAATACCAGGAGGTGCAATACACAGGGGGACAGCTGAATAGTGTTCTCAAAGACATATGTCACATAGCCAACATAGGCTGGGTTGTGGTGTCAGCCACGGGGGCAATAGGTGTCCCTATAAGGTGTTCCTCCCCCTCCAAAATACCTGTGGGACTACACCTTGCCCACTAACATTACACAGTGTGTGACAGGGTAGGTTACCCCACAATATGGAGCAGTTGGACACTGCAGATCTGGCAGGCATAGAGGTCATGCACATCACACAACGCGTTACATCTGTGACTGTGCTATCGCCGTCTGTCACCTCACAGTCACATGTGCACACGGCAAGCAAATGTGGACATATGTGACTGTTGTAAAGGACTGAGAGACCACAGTGTATGACATAAGGAGCGTATCACAAGAGCAGTGCATGTACGCCTGGCATCACAGCAGGTACCGAGTGCAGCAAGGTGTCTGGTAACCTTCCCTATCACATGTGTCTGACAATGACTTGTCAAGGTGCAGTTATACACTTATTCCCATGGGGGAAGGTCAGATGAGTCATACAACACCTGACCCTGTGGGGACATGAAAACATGGCCTGTGTTGGGACGATGACATCGGTCCTGAGTTAAACATGTTGTGCTCCTCAGAGCTGCAGACATCTGTGTATTGGCCTGTGTCACCATGTTCTGTTGCCATGTTCCAGGGACACATTCAAGCATGTGTCCCTCATCCTATCAGTCCCCCAACCTGTCACAGACATGTCTACGTCTAACAACCCCTTACCTACACCCACAACACTGTCCTCTCCTCAGCTGTCATATTGCAGTGGCCTGTGAGATGTGTAATGTTTATGTGCCATACTATACGCACAGTGCTGCATGTGCCTGTCAATGGCCCAGCGGTGATTTACATTGGTAGCTAC
Organism: Ichthyophis bannanicus; assembly: GCA_033557465.1. Lineage (NCBI taxonomy): Eukaryota > Metazoa > Chordata > Amphibia > Gymnophiona > Ichthyophiidae > Ichthyophis > Ichthyophis bannanicus. The sequence goes on along the minus strand of CM066032.1, from coordinate 257,150,578 downwards.
CTCCATTGTATGTTGGAGACAAACACATGGAGCACTGTGATGACAGTATGTCCCAATGTGATATGCCCTTCAAGATGGCAGGCACACCCACACCGGTGTGTGCAATTACAGGTGTACCTGTCAGTTATGTGCATCCGTGTGTGCACATATGTTGGCCAGATGGTTTGAGAAATGGGGTGGGGGCTAAATGCACAATTAGAGCAGAATCAGAGGCATGGCAAACACACAAGGTGTGCAGAGGGTACACACACACCTGTTTCCCTGGTACAGGTACATGTTGCAGAGAGACAGGTATGTGAGTGTGCAGGGGGACCTGTCTGCAGCACACGTGTTGGGTCCCCACACCAGCAGGTATGTGTATTCTGCAACACACACGTATACGTAGCTGTATTGCATAGTCATATGTGTGTTGTCATCTTGTGCCCACAATACAGGTGACTACAGTACAATGATGACACATGAGGAGGAGGAGGAGCAGGAGGAGGTGGCGGAGGGGGCTGCGATGCGTGCGACACACATCATGGAGGATCCAGAGGTTGGTGTGTCTGGTGACAGCATAACCTCTGCTGAGGGGCCCGTGGAGGCAGACATGATGCGCCATACGACAATGGGTTCTCATTCACCAGCCGCAAGACAACCAACAAGCCAGGAGGTGTGTGGGGAGGATTGTGCTGCTGGCAGAGCTGAGAGCACATGGCAGATCTGCACGTCAAGATGCAGAAGGTGGGTGCTAAACATTGTTACCCCCAATGTTTTGTATGCTGAGTGTTCATACAATATCAGCTGTGCATCGTATGGGAGTATCTTCATATGTGATCCACTCCACACAATGGCCGGCCTACCTACATGACATAACACTATACCACACGTCAGGATTCCGCATGTGCAACACAGTAACTTCACTGGGACATAACCTAGCACCTCTGCAATGCTGACATTACAGCATAACAATGTACAGTTTAACAAATATGTGTTGATGTTGATCTTAATCAGAGACACCTTTCTGTGCACTCAGTCATGACGTGGTTATTAAGGTGTGCAAAGATGTGTCCCCACACACATGCGCACAGATGAGAGGCAACAGTGGTGACCAAGTTCTGGCACAACCACCACACACAAACCATTAGACCCTGTTTGGGGGGGGGTGTGGTGGATGTCAGAGAATACCATACACAGCTGTGAACATGTCTGATGCCTACCGTTAGACTGTATACAAATATGAAAAGCACGGCACAGCAGTGTATGTTATCTCATCGCACTGTGCCGCACACATAACAGCCTCCTATGGTACATCACACCTACAGATGCACACATAGTGAGATGAGTGGTTGATTTATGTTCGACAGCATGTTATGGGTCATAACCTCAATACGCCAATTGGAACAGCAACACGCCAGCCTCATCACAGCAGCACAGGCGTGTGCCAGGTTGAAAACACTGCCCAATGTCCCCTAGTCCATTGCGAATCGCGACCCTACCAATATGGCCCCAAACCTGACACAGTGTGTTGTAACTGCTATGTCAACAACGACCCCATAACCCTACAGTCCTGTGGTTTCTGGTGCCCCCAAAACAATCCATACGATGTGGCCATTAGCAGTTCAAATGTGGTGTTGACACACATATTGCACAGTGTACAGAAGCTGACAGTTGGCGACTTGGGTCATGTAGGTTATGTGTTTTAGGTGGCCCTTACAGGTCCTTGCCAGACTCACTTGTATGTACATACAAAGGTATGCTGCTAGACATCCAGACAGGGCTATCCGCATGTGCCATTCCTCTCTAGATCTAACAATGTCTTTCACAATACCATGGGTTGTGACCCACACACCTGATCAACACAGCTCAGCTCCTGGCCCCCTTTTGTTATTGGAGTAGAATATACACCACACAGGTGATAACCCCTGCTCCAACCTGGGTCCACACTCCCCACCCCCTCCACCCCCCCCCCCGCTCTGTCCCTAAGCCACACATCCCTAGTGCTATCAGTTGTGCAGGTGTTTTGCACATCATAACCACTGGTGTGTTCAATCGTGCCGTCTGTTCCCGCTGTGCTGGCCATCAATCTGGTGCTACCCATGCTCTGTGCCAACAACCTCCACATCGTGTATGGAGGTGTACGTGCATTGTTATTGAGACCTTTTTTGGGCTCTGTTGGACCCTAGGTGCACATGTAAACCTCTGTGTTCAGAGACACACGTGTCATCAGTGGACCTGTGCCACGTAAGGCTGCTACTATGCTGGTGCTGCCAGCGCAGCTTACAGAGTCACATCTATCTGCTGTGATTTGTTGACCTGGTCCATGCTGCACATATTTAATACAAGTGTGGCGCTACCTGGCCTAGTTTGTCCTCAAAACCAAACTTTTTTTTTCCAGGCATCTCACCAATGCAACTCCCCAGGTTGTGGATGTTGTCCAGCGCACTTGCTCTTGCACCCCCGTACACAAAAGTGGACATGTTTGCGGTTCTGCTATCTGTTCCTGGGCCTATTGTAAAGTACAGCATTATGTGGGCGTCCGTCTTACTTTTTTTCTTTTCTCTTGCGCATCCAGTGTATACCTGGTGTGTTCAACCCCCACATCACACAACTGAGGGGCCATGTGGGCTGTGTGTGGCTCGGGCGACAGTATATTAGTGCTGACAAGGTTTTTCTGCTAATATGTCCATGTATTCAATATGGAATGTCCAATCACAAGGAGAATGGTCCCCCGGTGCTACATACGTAACATTGGGTGGTATGACTGATGGGTGTTTACTCGGGGATGTGTCTCATGGCCAACCCTTTGTTCCACCCCCACAGGCAATCGTCAGGCATCTGCAGCTAATATTGCAATTCTGTGGACCTGTTACGGCATGGCAACTCTTAGGGTATTGCCGTGATGATTGTGAGAGCCATGCCGTCAGAACCACCTCGCCAATTTGCATGTTGGAACCCCTTGAGAGCATAGCCCGTTGGTTTGGCTGTCAACGCTCGGAACCACCTCCACCACCACCAGACACAATGCAACCCCAGCAGGGGCGTGCCCACAACAGGGGAGGGGGAACTGGGACGGCCCAGACGTGGTGACGGGCCACGGCGGAAAAAGTGGAAACCATGTAAAGCTGTGTGAATAAATGTATCTGATTACATAGCTGCAACGTTGCTGTGCCATACAATCATTGTCCCTGGTGCTCACCCTATGTAGTGTGTGCATGCATGTTTTGGCCATGCTGAACATCTGACCAGCACCCAAGTCAGGCGTTTCCTGTTGTCCTGTTTGCAGTGGGCCCCCAGCCAGGTACATCTACACAGACCTGGGCCCCACTTGTCGGTGTGTCACCTGCACCGAAGTTGTGTATTCATTGGCCCTTGGCTGTAGCATGCCCTGTTACACACACCCCCGATGTGGGTGGACTGGGGAACTGCTACAGGGTTTGCATGATGGAACTACTCACACACCCATCAGTTATTTGAATACCCTTCTACACCATACATTGATCGCATATGTGTGACCATTGCCCCCTGGCTGGAACACTGTATAACAGGATGGCTGCGCAAACAACACCACTGATCGGACCTTTGGGCATTTGTTGGCCACTGATGACGAGACATGGGTGGCAATGCCATATGTGTTTGCCAATATTGGACCAGCCACTGACAGATCTGGTGGATGTCACGCCCCACCCATGTGACATGGATGTTTCCCGGGCAAATCCCTTCCGACGCCAACAACCCATACACGCCTACCAAGGGTTGTCAACAGCACACCCGCCACACATGGATAGGACCACCATGAATGCATTTTGAGCAAAGTTCCACATATTGACCATCCATGTCAACTGTGCAATGCATATCCTGTTCCACATTACCTATCCCATTCATTGCATCCATGGGTGAGTGTGTAAGGTTAAAACCAACGCCATGACCATTGTTGGTCCATAAAACACACGTCCAACTTTACATTGGCAGTAAGAAGTAAAAACAAAATGGCAACATTCCATACAACAAACACCCACCAGCCTGGTCATGTTTTTGGTAACAAGCACCACGCAACCTAGGCACACATGTCGGCCGTCACAAGGTTGCGCATCAATGCTGCCCTGTGACACGGTCCCTCAGCACGCCCCCCTATGAACGTCTGCCACCCCCTGGTTGCCACGCCCCCTGTGGTGCTAGAATCACCGCCGTTCACCCTCGCCCCCGAGACACGCTCACACCACCCCCCCCGCCTCACCCCCCCACGAGCCCCCCCCCACTGCAGTGGCCCCCCCTCCCTCACCTGATTCTCCCCTCCTCACACCCAACCCCCCACGTAATTGTCCCCGCGTCTCCCACCCGTTCCCCCCCATCCACTGGGGACACCACCAACACATCATGCATAACACACCCGGCCAGCAACACACACAAACAGCTCGTTCGGTGGTTCTGTTGTGCTGGCATGTGCAACCCCCCCTGTGATATGTTGGTGGCAATAGATAGGCACGGAGCGCCAGGGAGCCGTGACCTGCCTTCATATTCCCTTGTCCCCCCCCGTTTCTCTATGAGCGTTGATCGCGGTGACACTACGATGGGTCCCCCCCTGTCCCCATGCGTTTCCCACGAGACACCTGGGCCACTGCGGTTGGGTTTTCCCACCCCCCCCCCTGACCCAGGGGGGGGGTCCCCCCCCAGCAGAGAACCCTGTGGGGCTTGTGTGGGCTTGTGGTTCCACACCCCCAACAACCCCCCGCCCGGCCCCCTACCCTGTTTCCCCCCCCCCCAAACCCTTCCCCCAACCTACAACCCCCCAAAACACCCCCTCCACCCCCATTTGCCTTAACCCAGAACCCCATAACCGATCCTACACCGGGGAACATCACACACCAATTTGGCCCCCCCGACCCACCCACCCCCCCCCGCTCCCCCCCGCAATTCTCCGCCCAAACAAACCTGTGCATGTCACACCAAATGGCCCCCCTCCTTATCCGCCTGGTGTTTGTCATTTTTTTTTTTAATTGGTTGGGGGCCCCCCACCAATTCCCAACCAATCTTTCATTATCTTGATAGATTGCCCTCCCCATCCCTTCCCCCCCTTTCTGATGCACGTCAGAGTTCCCTGCAACCAGCCCACACACCATCCGTCCTCATTGGGCCCCCCCCCCACCTCCAATCCCTGCCCATTCCCTCTGACCCGCTTCCACATTTTTCCCCTCCTGTACCCCCCCCCCCCTGCCCAGAATCCCCGCTTTCTACCTGGGCCGCCCTCCTTCCTCCTTTCACTCCCTCTGGTTTTTTTCCTGCCACCTCCCCGCTAAATCTCTGTTCTCTCCCGTCCCCCCACCACGGGCGTTGTGGGGGTGTGGGGGCCCCGTTCCTGACAAGGGGGTGGGTTGGGGAAAGTCCCCCCCCCTCCCGGGTGGCCGGTGCATCCACTGCTGTGGGTCCCCCCTCATATTATGGGGAAGAGGATTAAACACTAGTGCATTGTTACAGTGGCCGTCCCCCATGGTTGGTTGTGTGGAACACATAACACCCCTGTTACCATATTGCGGTAACACCCAGGCCTGGGTTAGGTCAATGTTGACATTTTGGGATTGATGAAAGTTATGTCCTGGGAATAAATTTCCCCCCCCACCAACCATCTTTGGGTGCTTTTTGTTCCCCCCCCCCGGCGCCCCCTGCGTGGGAAACCCGCCCTCAAAGATACCTCCGGGGTTGGTTTAACCCAAGCTTTCCAAAGTTTTCAACGGGCCCCCCCCTTTCCTTCCTCAGGTTCCCTCGCACCCTTGGTGTGCATATTATGGCAAACAATAAGGTTTGGGGGAAAACAACATTTCCCGGCCTCCAAAACACGTGATTGCACGACATGGACATAGAATAATTGATTGACCCCGAACCATCCTTTGTCCCCCCCGCCGCCCCCCCTGCTGCCTTTGCCTATTCCCCTTTTGTTTGGGTGTGGTGTGTGTTGGCCAGCTCACAAGAAAAACCCCCCCCCATAGACCCCCTGTTAATGGAGAAATGTTGGTGTAAGACTCAAAAATCCCAACATAGGCTGATATACAAATGGGTGACAGACATACCCTCCGTTTAACAGTCCCCCCCCCCGCTTTTTTTCCAGCCCCATTGGGGGTTGGTTTTTGTGTTTTCCCCCTAACAGCACCCTTAGCAGGGAAATGCCATTCATCTATGTTATGGGCGTTTAAATTGAACCAACCATACAACACGGTGTCAGGACCCTTCCTGTTAATCCCCCCCCTTTAGAATGGGGCGAAGAATGGGATTTAAAACCAGCATAGGCAACACCTGGAACCATATTCACCAGGGTGGGGTGGGGGACGGGCCCCCCCCCTTTTTTTTGGAAGGCTTCTCTGTAAACTCCCCTGGGGATAGGGAGGGAATGGGTTAAAAACAACATTAGCAAACAACATTCCCCATATCTCCCCAGGGTGAAACCCAAGAGGGGCGCCCCCTTTGAGGGTTTCTCTGTACACACCCCCCCCCCTGAGGGGATAAGGGGGGGAAAAAAAGTGGGGTTTTATGTAGAAACAACAGTAATTTTGAACATATCCCCCCATAATCTAGACAGGAATGAACCAACAGGGCCCAGGTTTTTTTTGAAAGGGCCCCTCCTTCTGAATACTCCCTGTGGGGAATGGGGGATGTGTGGGGGGGAAATTAAAAACAAGCATTAGTAAAAAAAACATTTTTCCCCCCATTTATCCTTTACAAGGTGCTGACCAGGGGTGCCCCCCCCCCCCCCCCCTTTTGGAAAAGGGCTTTTCTCCCTGTTACTTCCCTGGGGAATAAGGGGGTATGGGTGTTTTAACAACAGTAATTTGACATGACACCCAAAATCTTCAGGATGGACACACGGGCCCAGATGTGGAGGGCCTCTCTGTACTCCCCTTGGACGGGATGGGGATGTGGGGTTAAAAAACAGCACCTTCGTAAACACTTCCCTCCATATCTGCAGGATGACACAGGGCCCCCGGACCCCCACACTTTGAGGGCTTCTCTGTACCCTCCTTGGAGGACAGGGTGATGCGGCCCCCTAAACAACAGTATTTTGACATTCCCATAATCTACAGGATGACACAGGGCCCCACCCCAGAGTTTTGGCCACGCCCCCCCCCGGCCCTCTCTTGTACTCGCTGGGGATCCCCGGCCAGCACGATGTGTGGGTTAAACAGCATTAGTAAACATTCCCATATCCCCTACAGGATGACACAGTGCAGTCAGTCTTGAGGGCTTCCTTCTGGTACTCCTGGGGATTGGGAGGATGGGTTTAAACAACCAGTATTTGCATTCACATATAACAGGTGACACAGGGCCAGTTTGAAGGTTCCTGTAATCCTGGGGATTGGGAGGCTGGGGTTAAACAAAAATATTTGAACATTCCCATATCTACAGGATGAACACAGGGCCCAGTTTGAAGGCTTCTTTCTCTGTACTCCTGGGGGATATGGTCGGAATGGTTTAGAACAACAGTATTTGAACATTCCCATATCTACAGGATGGACAAACAGGGCCCAGTTTTTGAAGGCTTCTCCTGTACTCATGGGGATTGGTAGGATGGGTTAAACAAAAGTAATTTGACATTCCCATATCTACAGGATGACACAGGCTCAAGGTTGAGGGCTTCTCCTGTACTCCTGGGGATTGGAGGGATGTGGGTTTTTATTAAACAGCATTATAAAACTTCCCATATCTACAGGGATGACACAGGGCTCAGTTTTGAGCGGCTTCTATGTATCTCTGGGGATTGGGTGAGATGGTTGAAACATTATTTGCAGTAATGTTGACATTCCCATATCTCAGGA